>JAAFCF010006680.1:14888488-15001197 GCA_013389785.1 Helicorthomorpha holstii
ACAGTGTTGAGGGTGGTCAACACATTTGAAACGTAGAAAATAATTTGTTGTCGCTATTACGCCTTTGCTGTGCGGCGGAGCAGAACTTGGTAAATTTCATACCCGTTGGCTACATGTAAAATATAAATTATTCATGCTTACAATCATCATTTCATTTATGGCCGATATCAGTATTCGTGTAAACGGTAATAAAAGGATTCAACTATTTTACGAAGCAGCTCAATTGGATAATCTATTAACAAGGAAAACGCGTTAAACGGTAACTAATACTGTATTAGTTTACATTCGATTGCGACGATTACCGAACAATTATTTAAATACTTGAAATTGATTATCAAAATATTTTAAATATATTATCATTGTGTACCTTGTAAATTGACAAAATCAATATGTAAAATATAAATCTTGCTTGCTAAAGTATGAAAAATATAGTTTTTTTTGGATAATAATAGCCAAGGACCAAATATCTTTAATTAAACTGTCAAACAGTGTGAATTATTAATTGACATTAAAATTGTACTTCTGTTTAAAGATAATTACTGTATTTTACAAATTTGTATGATTTATTATTTATTTGCATTATAAATGCACTGGAAATATAAATATTTCTTGAATAAACAAAAATTACCATTAGTTATAACTTATAACGTATGAAACTTGACGTTTTTTCCTTAAAAAGTATGATATTTTAAAAAAAAATAATTTTGGCCAATTGTTAATATTTACGACAGTGCAATTACGCGATTGTTTTTGCTCGTTGTTGTTTACGACTGCTTGTTTGTGGTGAGCATAAATAGCAGTTGTAAATTTCTCGGAAAAACCCCCCATCCAATCCAACACTATTGAAGTGGAAAAAACATTACAGGTTGTGTATCATTATTTTCTTTTTTTCTCTCTTTTTTTTACGCACAAAAACACATTGTGTTGTTTGTTGTGATCAACTACCTGGCCGACCGCTTCAATCGCACTTAAAACGTCCCAAAACCGGTTGTAACTCGTAATATTATAATGGTGGAATGTTTTGATAATGCTTCGGCGATGACAGTTTGAATGTTTTGGAGAAATCTACTGCAAATCGATGAAGGAATTTGTGGTCCTTCGGTTGAGTGAACACAAATTAAACAATAAACAGCATTAAGAAATTACATATAAACTTATATAGCTGAGGATACGATATACAGTATAGAAATTTTTATCGTCTTGAGCCACTCAGAAATAACGCTCTTAATGAAAAGTCATAAAAGCGCTATCAGTCAAGTGAGGAATGACACTTTTGCCAACTTTCAATGCTATCAATTGAATTTTCTCTTTTTTAAAAAAGAAAATCCTCCTCTATTAAACTGGCCAATAATCATTGTGTTGTTAAAAGTCTATTCAGCGAAAAAAAAGGCCAGGAAATAAAATTTCAAAATTCATATTCATAACTTCTGAATAAAAACGATGCAATATTTTTTGAAAATAATGGGAAATTAAATTCCGTGAAATTTATTTTCATTGTTGAAAAAAAATTGTCATTATTATCGGCTACTGCAAAAAGAAACCTAAAAATAAATTTGATTTCATGCTGTTTTCAAGGTAAATTTCGTACAACGAACCCCTCCATGGAAGAAAAGTCAATTTTACGAATGAATGAAAGTTTGATTGTATTATTTACCAAATATGTAAAAAAAAAATTGCTGTAATCTTTAAAATATTTTGATTCGTCATAAAATTTGTACTTCATTTTGTTTGATCCATAAACCAGTAATATAAATTTGTAAAATGTTTTTCTTATACTGTATTCATGACACTGATTAATGTTTATCAACTTAGCCACTTTATCATCAATAAACTATCTTTTACCCTTTCAATTTTATGTTGATTTTAAGTAGTTGTAATGATCTAGTTTATTTAAAAGCACTTAACTTTCTATATATCGTCTAAACAAAATGTAAGATAAAAGTAAAAATACTGAATTCGAATGCTCTCAATGTCAAAAACCAGCTACTGTATGACTTCAGTATATAAAACTCACTCTGATATTTAAGAAGATTTTTTTTGATGAATTGTAATAGCACGCTATATTTTGACAGAAACATTTTAATTTGGAATTAACCGTTGCACCATTTCAATTACAGTTTTTACATAATTTTACATAGTTCATACTCTAAATGGTTTTGGACAGAAATTTACATTTTGGCCCCATGTCCAAATACCCCAAATCAAAAGTCTTGCCACTTTTTCTCTTTTGAAACCTAATATTAATTGTTGCATTGCCAAGGAAAAAAAACATTTTGAATATTTGCACTTTAAATGGATTTTGAACAGGAATTTTCTTCTGTGTCCCATGTTCAAATGTATGCCAATTTAAAAGCCTTGCTATTCCTTATATTTTTTGCTGCGTTAAAGCAGTAATAAAACGCTGTTCTCACTTTAATATCAAAAAATACATTTTTGATAAAATGGTGACATTGAAGTGCATAATCATTATGATATGGGCTAATTAGTCGCAATTATAAAACAGCTGCAGTGACCGTAAAACCGACGTAACCGTTATTGCAAACACTCGAATGTTGAGACAATGCTCTAAATTCATGTGCAAAGTTCAACCACGGATGGGTATGACAAATACATTTACGAAAAAAAAAACAACACCATGCCGGTATAAAACTACAGTACTACTGTATGTTAGTTTAGTTTAACTATAATTATTGTACAGTAAATCACATCCAGTTTTTACCACAATCAATCTTTTACCGGTCAAGTACTTGCATGCAAATCCTTTTCAATTCATTTTTACATTAACACTAGTAACTATCGGGTAGTTAAAACACGCCCATCGATTATGTACAACACATTCAACAAAAAAAAGTTACTGCAAATATTTGCATGGTAAAAACAGTCATCAATTGCTATAAACTTGATTTTCTAAAACACGACTTTTAGTCATTAAATAAATATTTTTAGTAAAAGAAAACACTTTTTTATACTGAAAGTTGACTTACTGAACATAACTTAATGCAATGCCTTTTAAACTTGACTAGTACCTGATTTCCTAAAGATTTTTTAATTCCAAACTTGAAAGTTTATTTCATGATTTTTTTATTTTACATTGAAAGATCTACTACGTCTCGGTAAAACTTAAAAAAAAATATTCGGCACCAACAAAGTATGCTTTTCAACTTATTACAGTTTAAAGACTAAACGGATGATCAAAAATGATGAACAAGGAAGCTTTGAACACATTTCAAGGATTGGTTTAAAAAACAATGCGTATTAATTTTGTTCAATTGTATGACACTTGCCATCACTCATGGCTTTGCATGACATGAAAATAAATGGTCTGCAGCTAAAAATAACGCTTAAAAAATTGAAGTGTTATATATACAGTATTTTTTTTTAATTATTTTTTCAAGAGACTCTAACAAAGCAAACAAGATCTACGTGTATAATTTATATAAAAGGATTAAGAAAATTAACTGAATGACACGTGTTGTAAAAAGTTATTTCACAAATTAACCTAACAAATTCTCAATCTTTCAACACACAGAACCAGTTATAAAAATAACCAACAATATAAAATCTTAATAAATAACTGGAACCGCTTTTTCATAATAAGCTTACTGTATACATTAAATAAAGTCTTCTTAATAAACTGTTATTAATTTAAACTTAACACTATATCACTCATAAATCAAAGTATTCCAAGAATCTACAAAAACCAATTTTTTTAATAAAATAATTTTCAGAGTGATTAATATCATTTTAATACAAATAACCTTTTTGTGCACCTATTTTATGGATGACCTATAAAATTAAAGTACACTTAAAAAATTAAATTTGAAAAACACCAAGACAAACTAGTGTATTGAATAAAGCAATCAACAAAAAAATTAATTTTTCATTACAAATTTTCGGGAAATTTAAAATTACTCGTAATATCCATTAAAACATTTACATTAAATATAAACTGGTGGTCACTAGAAGCAGTCACGCAAGACTTGAATAGACATACAGTAGATGCACAGGGAAGAATATTTTGAGATGATTGATGTGTGTGGCTATTACAAATTTTACATAATTTACTTAGTAGAGAGCAATAAATCAGATGCTGCCACAAAAGCCAGCTCAATAACAACATCAACATCCAAACAAACTATAATTTAAATAGAGCTTTTAGTTTAAACATTTTAAGAAAAGTAAAACAACCCAAAAAAATCTTCAATAGGAACCACCACACTTTTCACAAGCAAGACTACTCGTTTGATGGCTAGTTTCGATAATTTATAGGCAAAATTAAAGTTCAAAAATGTGCTGAATAACCGTCCTCCGATTGTCATTGTCATTTGATTTCTTAAACTAATGGCACGTACACTAGAATATTTTAATATGCTAAACAGTTTCCTCACCAACATTATTTATGCATGGAAAAAGAATCTGAAATTTAAATTACTTTCCGCCTTTAAATAACTAACGTTGCAAACAAAATTGATGAACTTAGTTAAAAAAAAATTCAATTATGCAAAAACTCAAAGCCATACATTAACAAAAGTATACATTTTTCCATAAAAATAATTGTGTTGGTCCCTTTTGATATTAGAAGCCCTTAAGAACCAGCAAATGAGATGTTTAGCATCTTTAACAGGTCTTGACACTTTATGATTGATCAAAGTTAATAAAGGTTGGATAATATTTTAATGAAATTAACGAAATAACAAAGTGTCATTTTAATGCACTGTTTAGATCTGGTTATAGTCAAGCAGTTTCTGGTTTAAATTTGTTAAGTTTATCCATTCCAACCTCAAATGTTACCAGTTGATGTGACCAGTAGTCTCATCATCTTATTAAATTCATGTATTTTTGATATTGCGTGATTCGACTGTATTAACCGCCTTCGCTACAATCGATAAGTTGATAACTTTTCTTTGACAAGTTAAATGTGTGGGGTAACTGTCGACATCATTATTATGCATTTTGTCCAAAGTTGAATGCATTTACGTTTTTAATGATTATTTTTGTTTTGTTACATAATAAAATTCCAACTGCTTAAACGAGTCTTGGGCTCTCGGTGTTAATGTTAAGTGTTTTCTGATGAAGCCAATTTTTATAATGTTGTTGAAAAAAAAAATAACATTCAATATAATGAGGAAATCTTGGACAGTCGTAAATTGCTTGCTTATCAAAAAGTATTTGATAGTCGCCAATAAGATAGATTCTTAGAAGCAAGCAATAAACACCAAAACAGCTCAACTTTTTATAGTTTTCAAATCATCTGAAACTAATTTCTTAAGTATTTCAAGAAGTCAATTTTTATTTATAATAATGAAGTTGATATCAAAGTTATTTGCAATGACATCAAAATAGTGAGAAATAATTAAAAAAGCAGTCTATAGACATCAATTAGGTTTTCAAAGCAAATTTAAACAAGGCTTTTCGTAAAGCTCTCTAGTAACTCATCAAAATTAAAAAAAACTTGATATTAATTTGGCATAAGTGACGTAGCATTGCGTGAGTTTCAAAGTAACCGTTACCAATCTATTAATGATGACTAGTATACTGTATAAAGCAAGTCATTTAAAAAATCATTTGTGACAACCCCATAGAAGTAAATACTGTATATAACTTACAGTACATCATAGTAAATGATAGACGGTAAATGTACTCAGAAGAGCTTAAAATAACCTACTGTATAATTATAATTAAAAGTGGCTGAGATTAATTTGAGACATTTTTAAATCAGTCATAAATCAGAATCAAATTAACTTAATTTGTAAAAAAAAGAAGCAAAAATAATATACACTATGCATAATGTATAATGCAGGATGTGTAAAACTACCATTATTGCCACTTTAGGCAACGTTTTAACTAATAGTGGCTAATTTTACAACCAATAAAAATCATATTAACATTATTTTATTGGCCTCACGATAAATATGTCAAATTTAATTGGTCAAATCTTGAACATAATTTTAAAATAACCACATTAAAATTTAAACGATTTTACACTAAACGTCATGAAAAAATCTTTTTGAAAAACAAATTAACATAAAGACCGCTAAAATAATTAATAATAAATTATTAGCAGAAATTTAAGCTGCAACATTTTTTTAAAAAATATAAAAGACTTATTTGTTGAGTAAAAACAAAGTTTTTCTCAATTTATATAATATAAAATTCTTTTTTAAAAATTTACGATAAACCCAGCATGTGGTCTTTTTGATTTCTTGATGCTGACCATACAAACGAGATATGCGCATGCGTCGCAAAAATTGTACTAAAATAAAAATAAAACGCCAGAGCGTTAAAAACAACAACGGACATACAAACACAATAAATGCTACTTTTTATGGTCCACTGGCTAGAAGGAAGAGAGAAAAGTGGCTAATGTTAAATGTTAAAAATGGGTGGAACGTAAAAGAAAAAGTGGAAGACCTAAGAAATAGTGGGCGGAGATTAAATTAATCTGAAAAGCATCTGTCCCCCTGTTAAAAAACTCCTAAAAAAAAACTTCAACAAAAGTCATCTCATCATTCCATACGTTTGTTTAAATTTTAAAACTTTAAATCATAATTTGAAACGGACTTCCATTTCCATTAACTACTTTACATACATTTTTTATAGACACTGATTTTTGTGTGTACATAAATACATCACTTGTATTAATTTTTTAATCATAAGAAAAACTGGGCTAGCCTACATTTGATAGCATGGATGCGCATCTTTTTCTTCTTGCGCATCCTTTCTACGCATGACAACGTTGTTAGTAACCTCCTACGTTTACAATCATCGGGCACTTAACGTTAATTCACCGGAAGAAGTCACAAAATATAGATGCAAATTCGTGTGCTCTTCATTTTTCTACGTTTTTACTACCAAATAATTGAAAAATCTGCATTTTATTGTTTTATGAGAAACTTTACTGAACAAACTGGTAGTGTGGATTAAGGTTCATAAAGACATTGACAAGGATGATTTTATAACCTCACAACATTGTAAGTAAAATTACGTTTTATAATTACATTAACATAACACTTATTGACATTAAGTTTTTAAAAAAACCAGATTGTGTTTAAAAAATATATTTTTTTAAATTCAAATAATTAACAAGCTTAATAATTAATGATAGAATGCTTTTATACAAAAATTAATTTGAATTCAAATGTTTTTTTTTTTAAATCAAAATAAGACACTATATGGTTTTCAATAAAAGTTTTGTAAAATGAATAAGTACTGTACTGTATATTTAAAAGATTTCTTTCATTTAAAATTTTACACTGTACTGTAATTTTCATTTAAACATTACTTGTAATCAACTTATCTTTTATTATTTACGTGTTAAAGATCTAAATTTTAAGGTTTCTTATCAAATCTCCCAATAAAGTTTTAACCAATCTTCACTAATTAATCCATTTTATTTGACTGTGCAATGTACCGGTAGTATTAATAGATTAATTTATAGGGTAATTTAGTATTGCAAAATAAATTTTAAATGATGTATGACGTTAAAGTGTAATCAATTACCGGCATGTTTTAATTAAATCATAATTTCAAAATCAAAAGTTATGTAGCGTTGAATGTTTACTGTCTTATATGCAAGTTTAAAAGACATTTTCCGTATCGGTTTCACGCTTGACTATGAGAAAACAATTGAGTACTAAATGAGCATGCAAATTAAAATAATGTTGCACAATTTTACAACGGAAATCGTTTACGTCGTCCCCTCAAAAGCAAAATTTTATATTATTCTTAATTGAAGTTCCTGTAAGTAACAGGAAAACGTCTTTACCACAACTAAAACGAGTAAAATAAAAACGCTTTTACGATGGAATATGCCATTCCAAAGCTAACTCACAATCAATGTCAACAAAACCAATTTAGCAATTAATGATGTTTTTATGCTAATAGTTAATTACATCAACATCAGCTCATGAAAATTGTTAAGCAAATATCACTAATACTCTCTTAGATCTTATTTCTTTAAAAAGTAAATTACGTCCATCTCTTTGACATTCACTCGAGCGTAAAATTATGTTTAGTTTGGCGCTTTATAGATTAAAAAAATTCTTTGGGATTATAATTCATCTTTTCACCTAAAGGAAAGATCAAATTTATATTTCTGACACATCAACATTATTCTCTATTTGAAATATTATTAAATTACAAAAAATTAATAAGTATTCAGTAACGACGTGACCGAGTTGATAATTCCTGTGTTTATCCAAACAAAAAAACCATAATAAAGGAAATAAAAAAAACTTTTGTGTATAAAGAAGAAGATGAACGTATACCCAATTATTGCAATTCATCGTACATGTAACTTACTTTTGACTTCCATACATTTTAATACTGTAAGGATAACGTTTAAAGGGGGAAATGTGCTTCCAAGTCATTTTTATAAGTACAAGTATGTATTTACTTGTAGAATATAAATAAAACAGCGATAAAATGCGGGTCTTTTTCTAAAGGTCAAAAACGTATATTTTCTACAAAAAAAAGTAAAGTTTACATTTACACTTATCAAAATTTATTATGTGCTATTAAGAAGAAAAAAAACATTTACATTTATGTTGGCTAATTCTAATAGCTTCTTAAAATGTGTTATAAAATGTACAAGATTTACCCCCATATTGTCATTAGAAACCAATGGAAATGCAAATTTATAAGTTACTTTGTCGTTTTTGCTTGGACTAACTTTTAACCGGTTACTAAATTACTCGTAACAATTATCTAAGGTACCACTTAAAATAATGTTTGATAAGCTTAATATGCTGAATAATTGCGGATGCAAAATCGATTAAATTGACCAAGATTTTAGTGTTAATTGACAGAGAACTAAACTCAGATTTAATGTCAATTAAGAAGGAGTATATTATGTCAAATGTTTTTACAAATCATAAACTATAGTATTTAGCTACTGAATATTAGTTTTAATTAAAAAATAATATTTTAATTGAAATTCACGTCTTTTCGACGTATTCAGAAAAGTTTACATTATACAGTATTTAATAAAATTGGCTGATCGTAATGTATTTTGCTGAATTTAAAAAATAATCCCTTACTATAAAATGAATGAAGATCCAATTACTTGAAACAATTATTGTGATTTACAGTATAATAATTGCAATTAATTTTTAGTTTATGTTTTACTGCTTCAATTTGCAAGCTATATTAACCGTGTTACGACAAAACGAAAATGCAAATAACGCTAATGCGGCACTGGTTTTTTATTATCCTATTTTGTTATCCAAAAACAACTACTTTTTACATTTATACCCTCAATTACACAGCATAGGTGTACAAATAACTACTGTGAGTAGCAATCTATTACACATGAAGCCTTTATTTAAACTAACCGGTTATTATAGTAATCACCGCCATTTGAAAGCAAAACACATGCTCAAATTAACGACAATTCCATTAAGCAACATGATGTTTCGTAGATAAAGAATCGTTTTTTAACAAATGATTTAGTTAATTTTTGCATGTTTTGCAACAATTTAATCATATCATTATTTCTCTTAAAACGTTTAATTGCAACTTTAAATACTGTATGCTCTATCACGTCACCGTTGAGAGTGTAAACTGATATTTGATTTATCTTTCACGCTGAACATATTTCATAATTAACGCAATTAAAATGTTACTCAAAATATTTATAGCACAAGTGATAACTAACTTATTTTAAACTTGATTTACCGTGTATTGTTATTCAAACTACTGTAATGTGCACTAACTCGCGTAACACATGAAATACCAAGTAGCAACGTCAATAAAAACGTCAAATAATAAAAAAAAACATTTGTTAAAATCATGTGCTTTAAGTTAGACAAATATGACAACATGTTAAAGTTGACAACTCGTTGACTTTTTTTATTATATTTTTGACAGGTTAGAACGTGTTTAGTCGACCGAAACTGCGTTGAGAGTTTCAAATCCTTTCATTCCCCCAAATAACAATAAATAAATAAAAAAAACACAAACAAGTCTCATCGTATAAGTTATGTACGAGTAAACGTTTAGAATTCCTAAATACAGTAAAGTAACGTTACACCGCATAAAATAAATTCAAATATTATAATCTAAAATGAACTTTAACTCATTGTTTTAAATGGATATACGGTCGATTGCAAATTTATTAATTCCATCACTTGCGTGTGTGACCGTGACTTTGAATGAATGCAATTACACCGGGCGCCAAAAATTGCCAAGTCTTTCACGAATCAATGCATCACTGATTTTTTTTCTTTTTCAAATTTAAAGTTATAAACTTAGAACTTAAGCTGCAGTACTCAATTATCATGTGATGTAACTATTAACAATTGAGCGTAATTTCATCTTGTACACAAAAGCTATAATTTCAAATTCCAAGCTATAAAATCAAATTTGAAACTCTGCCTTCATTCTTCAAATTACTTTGACGAATTGTTGGCTTAATTAAAAAAATAAATATAAGATCTTTTTTTTGTTGTTGCGGGTTTTGAAATGTAGAAACAGATCAAGCAGACGCTATTAAATCGTTATATAAATTTTATGTTGAGGTTTTTCCTCTTATACAAAGTTTATTTGAGGTGTAAAATAGTTTATCAAAGTTTGCGATCGTTAAACTTAGATTTTCCTCAATTTTATATGTCCCACTTAAGACATTCATTGCTAACAATTTTTTTGTTGAAATATTGTTACTGTAACTGGATATGTCTGCCTAAATCTAAATCTAAACCGCTAATTATTACATTACTTCAAAGTTATTCATAGTCATTAAGTCAATAAAATATAATTATTATATAAGTTTTATACCAAATAATAACAAGTCTTAATACCATTTCATTAGTTAAACTTCTAAAAATATTTCTGCTTTAACTTATAACAAGCTAATTAAGCAGTGAAAACTGCAAATATGACACTTTAAATTGTATTTGTATTCATCAAAATTCTATTAACTTTTGAACGGTTTACTTCCTAGCACACAAAATAAACGGCAATGGACACTTGGAGGACATTTGCTCAATCACGTTTAATTCAAACTTATTCAAATTTGTGCCGTTAACAGAAATGAAGAATTGGGTGCGAAATTCCAGCAATGTTATTGATAGTTTACCGAGTGAGTTGACAGTTATACTGAGCACACTAAATCCTTATAAAAGTTTAAATTAAATATTCGTTTCTGTTTTTATTGTTGCAGATTCAGTTGGAAGAACACCCATGTCAAGATTAGAAGCAGACAGTTTAGAGCAGAATTACGGAAGAAAAGTGGAGGTTTCAGTTGGCAAGCCACCTGCACCACCGCCACCAACTACATCACCACCGCCTCCTCCACCACCTTCACCACCTCCTCCCCCTCCAAAAAAATATCATCTGGTAGCCAAAAGACATGTCAAACTCAAAGATGTTTCAAGTCAACATCGAATTGAGAAGCAAACGAGGTTAAATGTCAATTATTACTCAAACACAAATACCCAAAATACAATTAATAAAATATGTAATTGTTTTAATTTCCAGTTGGTCTGTCACCAGCGCAATGTATTGGAAGATATTAGTAGCTCTTCAATTAATTCTCAGCATTACAGATGTTGTGGACAATAGCAATGATACCCTTATGTATTATCAGGTAGTTTAACGAATTCGTCAACAAACATTTATAACTAATAAAATTCAAATATTTTACAGAGAATTTACTTAATATTCATGTTCAGCGTGGCCATATTAGTTATCATCTCTTTATACATTCACACTGTACATAGTAAATGTCCGGGAAGTGGTCGGCAACAAACGCCAAGTGAGGACGGAAGCTCCACATTAACGCAAGTGATTGCGGATGAGGAACGCAACGCTCCCAGTTTTGGAAGTTTACATGGGACATTAAAAAGAGCGTATTTTCGACGACATACCTTGACATCTACAAATTTTCACTTGCGATTAGGAGCTGTCGGTAAAATAATTATAAACCTTTGTCATTTTTAACAATTGTCATTTTGTCTGTCTGGTCTTATTGATGATTTTATAAACAAATCTTTTCAGTGTTTGGAATTGCTAGTTTAATTTATTTTGGATTTGAGATTGCTGTTCACACGACTGGAGGCCAAGCATGCGTCGATGACCTCGTCTTCGCTCTACCAATTGTTCTTGTCGTCTTGTGCTTTTTCCAGATCCATTTTTTGTTTGTTAATTCACAGGTCGGTAACTTGTATTTAATTAAGTGGATAATTGAAGATTTCATGCTAGTTTTAACATGGTTAATATAGGTATCAGTGGGATGTTTTCGCGGCCCAGCCCAGTTTTGTTTTGCTCATTTACTGGCAACAAACACTGCCTTATTTCTCAAGACAGTTGGTTATCAAAGTGCCACCAATTGGGTCGTTTTCTTGAATGGTTTACAAGCAAGCAACAACACGAATGAAAATTTGCATGAGGACAAAATTGCCGTTGACATACCAACCGTTGGTAAGTTAAAGTAAAAACGTAATAAGCGGTTGAATTTGCTAATCTAAAAGTTGCATAAAATTGCAGGTGGATTATGGTGGACGACGCTTTTACCAGCCGAATTTGAACGAATTGCTATGCTCACCAATTGTATCCATAATGCTACATTAGGACAAATGTGGATCCAAGCAACTCCATTTCTAATCCCATTTTTACTACAATTCTGCATCGTTTCGGCAGCTGTTTTTTATGTGTCATGGCGAGGAAAACAAGACACCTTAACTCTTTCTTCACACGGTACCACTTCATCATACAATCCCAGACAGCTTAATGACAATAGTGATGTTATTTACTGTCATTTGGGCAACCGTGGAATTTTTGTCGGTTTACTGTTACTGGTAGGAGGCGTCGTTGTTCTTGTTATGTACCTAATACTCAGAGGACAGCCTCAATTTAATCATGACTCGGTATGGGTGATCAATGGCACCTTATGTCTTATACTGGCAGTAGCCATCATGTCAACTCTCGCTGGTTTCCTTAAACTACAAGGGACGCCATATTTACGTATTCCTCCGCCAGTATCAGCGCTTGATGATTATCTCACGTCTATAACTACAATTGGTCCTTTGCTATACTCGTTATTAGGCGTTGTTGTGGCCGCTTCACACATTTCTACAAATGCCCATTTACTGGTATTGGCGCACAGTGGTCTGTTGCTCATTGAAGTAACACTGCAAAACGTTTACATGTCCGAAAGGCGACGCCGAGTACAATCGCGCACTGGGAATCAAATGTTACAAATACTGTTGTTTGCCAATGCTTCTCTTTGGTTACTGGATACATTTATGACAGCCAGCGGAGACTCGCAAGTACTGCAGGAATCTTACTATGGCCCTTTATTGTGGGGCATACTTTCATTGACGTCAACTCCTCTTATGGCATTGTACCGATTTCATTCATCAATTCAGCTGTATGAAATGTGGAAACGAAGCTACACGTAGACTTGTAAACTATTCAAACGATACCTTAAATATAATTGCTGTATTTCCATATTAAGTTAACTACATCAGATAAATTTATCGACAGTAAACATAGTCCACGGTAGTTGTTAGAAGCAAAAATATTGTAAATATATTATACCATAGTAAATCATATAAAAAGTTAAAAACTCTTATTTCAGCCATGTGATTTATATAAAGTAAATTTATTTGATTGAAACAGAATTTACTATTTTTATACTGAGAATGGGATGAAAATATTGTATTTCTAATTATAAATTTAAAAATATTTATATACGATTTATATTTTTTTGAAACTGAATGATAAAAAAACGGTATTTTTTTATTGTTGAAAGCGAAATGCTAATTAAACCATTTTAAAAGAGTAATTATGTTGCACCACCCCACAAATTAAGCTGCCAATTAAACGTGATTAAGCAAGTGTAACATCGAATGGTTCGTAAAAGCGTATCCAAGTTAACTTCAGTACTACTTAAAACACACTAACAATACAAATAGTACGAGGAAGATTTAGTAATTTTGAGTAGCTTTGATGCTGAAAGCGATTAGACAAAGGTCAAAACCACAAGTTACACAATTATACAGTAAGTTGTACTGTAAAAAACACAGATAACTAGAAAAGCGAAAAAAAGATGGGTAATCCTACCAACATCACATCCATAAACACACAATACATTTCAGATAAAAAATGAGCTTCAACCGCAGATGAAATTCAAAACCCAAATCGGTTACCGGTATTTGAGAATAATCAATTCATGTCTTTTTAATAACGTACAGTAAATTCGTAAATTGTAAATGTAAAAAATACAGTAATAACTTACGGTTATGCTCTATTATGCCAATATCGCAGAAATGGATAAACAAAAAGTTCATCTTCGCAGTATCAATCATTTAGCAGCTTTATGATGGTTTGCACTTAGCACTATTTTTGAATCTTCGTAATCATCGCGATATAAAACCGTTTTAAATTTAAATGTAGCCGTTTTGAAATGCACCGTACTCAAAACCGTACAAGTTTGTTTACTTTAAGATTTTTTTATACATTCGTCCAAAGTTTTTAATGTAACAAAATCAGTAGCAGAATTGCATGCTACAACATGACATTGTATTTATATTTTAAATGACAAAAGACTGATAGAACGAAACATATCGATATTTTTACCATTCGACAGAGAGCAGCAAACAATTTCAACTAATGTATACGAATAATATTTCATTTTCAACCTCGACTGTTGAGGGTTTGCGGCACTCAATGCTCTGTAAATTAATAATTATAGCCTAAATCCACATTTATAAATATGATTATAAAATTATAATCAACAATGCTGTTAATCTTTATAATATTGCAACTGCTCAAAGTCAAAATCTACAACGATTAAATTTTTAACAATAAAAAATATGATTCGCATGCTTAGTAATTATATCACAATAATGTGCAGTGACACTAAACATTTAAAAACCGTAAAATGGCAATGCCTTTTGGTGTAAATTTTAGAAATAAATACTGGATTAAAAAAAAAGAGCACAAGAAAAATAATTCAAACGCTTACATTATCGATTAGTTTTCTTAAACTTTAATGTTTGGTTGAATATTTTATACCGTAATTGCTAAATGTCTGCAGGTGTTGTTGATGAAAATAAATAAATTTCTGTCTAAATTAAAACAAATAAAAAGATGTACGGTATCATTGTTTATTTCAATATTCTCAACACTGCAATATTAATTTTAAGAGCATTTAACAAATAATAACTATCACACTAAACATATCGTTCAACTTCTACACCACAATTAAACTACAAATGACAATAACTAACAGACATGTACAAATATTAAATTCACTTAAGTACAATATTAACAAAAATGTTACGACAAACTGCTGATAAATCTGCCATAATTAAATAATTGCTATTCCACATTGCATGTTGTGCTACTTCAAAAAAAATGATCTAGAAGGCAATCACACATGCATGGAATGTTTTGACTAGATTTTACACAGGAGATAATCAATAATACTGGAAATATACTGTATGCTGTAAATATTTGCATATTTACCATAATGGTAATGATTAATGAATATTGCTTCTTTTTTTTCAATGATAAAGCTTTCTGAACTGCTAAAAATGAGTGTACTATATCTATACTGATCATGCATTATATTGATATTGATCTTACACTAGAAAGTGACTATATATTAAGTTAGCACTATGGTGCAATATGTCAAGAAAATATATCGATAATTGAATCCACTTTCTGTTGTACTTCTGAAAAGCTTTACAAAAAACTCAAATAATTACGAAGTATGATTGCAATGACAAAATGAGATGAAACCTATTAGATTTAGTCTAATACCAATAAATAAATAATGCTGAAAATTTAAAAATAATATCAAATTTGATAATAATTAATGAAAATGAAATTGTAGAAAATTAACATGATTATGCAGTACATTGCTATGCGTTTCTTTTAAATCTACGTTCTTATAACTGCTAATGTTGAAATACTTCATCTAAAAACAAAATTCTTAGATTTAGACAGTAGCACGTCAGCATTTGTTATGATAAATTGCAATTAGCCTGTTAAGTGATCTAAATATTAAAAACAAATATTGCATGAATAGTTTTGCTGGAGTTGATCAGCTGGACGCAGTTTTATAAAGCAATTTTAAAGAAAAGTATGCTTTCTATTTTAAAAATAATGTTATCATTGATTGCTTATTTTATCCGCTTTTACTTACAATGGTACTGTTCGGCCTCCCATGTGTGGCTTTGCGATTCTAGTGACCATAGGAAGTCCAGACGGTTGCGTACCATGAAGCAAAACATGATCATAATATCCACTATTCGCAATTTTCTTTGGATAATGTTCTTCGGAGTTGGGACGCAAACTGGGACAAAAAGACGGTGGTGGAATCGCTGGCAATGGAGGCGGATGGCCGTTAATAAGCATTGTTGAAGACGGTTTTGGAATTACAGGACAAGAATATACAATTGATCCATAATCGACTTTCTCATACAGTGGAGATTGTTGGTGGTGATATGGATCGAGTGGGTGATGTTGGAGAACATAACCACCACTATTTCCACTTTTTATACTGGACCACATTGTCTTTGTGCTGGCTAGAGAATCCTCGTAACGCTGGGCGCTGCTGAGTGGATGGTGGACAATCTCAGACTCACTATGGACTTTCTCGAGTGATGATTTGCATGATGTCTGATGTATTGGTTTCACTTTTGCCCTGTACATTTCAAAATTTACACTTTAATATTGAAATCAAATTAAGTATAAAACTAAATGAAGAAACAAAACATACTCTCGGCATCTGAGAGCAGCAACTGTAATCAGCACTGAGATTAGTATTAAGCCAATGACAGCTGAAAGGATTCCAAAATACCACATATCTTCAATCACTGGATCTAGAACAAGTTGAAAATATAAATTTAGATACTTTTAACGTACGGTAGGTTTAATACGTACATCTGCTAATAATTTGCACAAGCTGAGCGTCGTCTCCTACTGCCCATCCACACAAGTCGCAAGTACCATTGCTGGCCACTAAATAGTCAACCGGTTCTTGAAGAAAGGCTGGAATAGGTGGTGGAGGAATTTCCATAATTAAGTTAGGAGGAGGACCAAAATCCATTCCAGAATCACACTCCAACAGACAAGGCAACATTATATCGTCCATCATCACCAACTAAAAAACAAAACCCATCAGTTAAAAAAAATTTATTTCTTTTAAATACATTATACTTACACTCTACATCTACAAAAATATTTTAATGGTTACCATTGAGAATAAGAATGTCAGTTAATCATTTAATTGACCGATTTCAAAATTCTTTTAATAAGTTAAATGTGCATTCCATTGATTACAAAACGGCTATAAATAAATTTGAAGTTCTCATTAATGTTATACCTTGTTGGTAAAATTATTTTAAGTAGGAAACGCTATGCCATGTCGTATACAATGCAATCATGTTGTTAAACAGTTAAGAGTCACTCGATGCGATCTATCGACTACCGAGTCCATTCCCCCGAGATTTTCCTGAAAGCTTTTATAGTACCTTGACAAAACGGCAGCGAAAATTACATGCGTAAAATTGACAAGAATGATTCCTCATCTCCCGTTTCCCCTCTTATCCAGACTCCACTACGCCTGCGCAAATTAAACTGATCGATAACTCCAGAATTATCTGTTTTCGACGCACTATTATTGTACTTGCAATAATTCTGATTAACTTATGCCCTTTAGTTACCGATTTTGCGTTAAACACCTAAAACTGAATGTAAAACAGCATCCATTAAAGCAATATTATCTGATATTTTCTTTAAAATATAACAGGGAAATCCGAAGCTAATTGCATATTAAAAAAAATCTACAACAAAATGCTGACGTTACATTTATATTCAATAGATCAGTAAGAGAAGCTATCATCAAGATACATAGATATCAACACATGATCAGCTTGTCATCCAGCTGTCATTACCGTTTTCAATCGCAAAAACATCGTCACTTATTTGGGTCCAGCTCATACTTTAATTTCAAATATCGTTTACTCACCAATTATCAAATGCTCGACAACTCCAATTCAATTAAGCAAAACGTTTGCGTTGCAATTTATGAGATATTCAGTTAAACGTTCACCACTGCTGATAGCGCATCTCCACCTCATCCATTCCTATTGACATTTTCCTATTTCCTTTCCTTTTTCCAATGAGAGCATCAATTTAATTCATCGTTTATTTCCTAGAGAATAGTAACACCGGACATACCACAACGCATGCGCACTAAATTTGGGGGGGGGAGTAAAAGGATTTGGTTGCATTATCTTATTCTATACCAGTAATACAGTAATATCAATAAAATTATGTCGCTTTATTACTTATTTATTTACATTTTTCACTAAGTTAAACCTGTAGAAGTTTAAATTTAATCCAATCGAAAACTGCAACATATTAATTTTGAGCTTATTTGAAATTTTATTGATCGGTATTGCCAAAAAAAATTAAAAAGTTGTTTACAAATTATAATACCCTACTTAACCTTATAAATATAAAATAACCTAACAAACAATAGTTCATTCAAATGTCAATAACGAAGTAAATTAATTCTACCAATAGCACAAATTTTAATGCTATTATAAAATTGAATTTTTAAATTTTTTTTATTGTAAATGATATTTTTTGGCACACTAATGTATTTGTAGCAATACTGCACAGTATTGTTTACTGAAAAAGTACAGCACACTTAATAATCTGTCATTATATCACTGTTAAATTCAATTATTAATTAAATTCACCGCAAAAAAAATTTGTAAAACGATCGCTATCAACACTTTAAAACGTACACAACATTATGTTCATCGTTTAAATTATTTTAGTAGGACAGTAACAACAGCAGTAATTATCTTTGATATTTATTAGCTATTATGCTATTTATTACTAAAAATAATTAAAATAACTTTAAAATGATACAACCTACTGTTTGTCCTTCAGGTTTTCACTTTCCGCGAATTTTGTTTATTCGCTAAAATGTTCTTTCAATTTCGCGAATAAAATGCTAAGGTTAAAAAACTTTTGATACATACAGTGCCATCTACTAGTAGGTTTATAAAGATCAACCACTTTACGAATAGGATGGCATACGTGGTCAAAACATTGCGAAAGTTTATGTCTTTCATTAGACAAATTGAATAAATTCATATCTCGTTTGAAATCTGTGAGGGAAAGTTGTCATGTACATTTGTTCAATTTTTTAACCATGGTGGTTCCATTATTTGTTAAAATTTATTCATTCATTTATCATGGTTTGTGCCTTACATTTTGCCTGTGCATGCTATACCACAGCTGGCCAGGATCCAGCAAGTACAGTAAGAATTTTGTTTATAAATATAATATTTTGAATAATAAGTGATTATTTTAAATTTTTAAATAGTGTTATTTGCATGGCACCCTATAACAACAGCTCTTGGGGTAAGATTCTTGTTTTTATTCTACTTATACCTCTTATAGTAACTTACAAACTTATTAACTTGAAGTATAAAAACAATGTAATATAACTTACAGAAAGGAGTTTCACATTTAAGTTATATCAAACTTAGGTTAATGCAATATTAACCTTGTAAAACTCAGAAAATATGCCATTTGATAATGTGTTAAGTGATTTATTTCACATTTCTAAGTATGTGATTTACGAGTGACAAAGTTTCAAGTAACTTGTTGATAAAAAATATAGTTGTTTTTTTTATAACTTATTAATTGTGAAAGTTAATTTATTTTAAAATTGTTTGTATATTTTGAAACAGGTGACCGTTTTCATGACCCAAGGAGTTGTCTTGTTTGATCCAGTTTTTAGTATTTTTGGTGCCAATGAGAAAAAACAAACGACCGTCAATCGTCATTTGATTATCCAGGTTCTTTCATTTTAACCTCTTATGTCTAATTTTTAACTTAGCATAATTATCAAACAAATTATCATAAACTTATATAAGTTAAATTAAGTGTTTAGAACTTCTTTGAAAGATTTAATACAGTATTTCTTATCAAAATTATTACCAAAAAAAAAACCATCAATCGTCATTTGATTGACAAGTTTTTAAAATTCATGACTGGTTTAGCAGCTAAACTTAAATGAAATGTTTACAAAAAGGTACAATACCTACGAAGTATTATTTATTACAAAAACGGAGTTGCAAAACAAATAGTAACTAAATTAAAATTTTATTTATTCTACTTCACGTTTAAAAAATTATCGTTAAAAGTAGACGTGCTGATTTAATTGATTTAGCAATAGCTTATAACAGTTCAAATTTGTTTTTAATGTTTTCCAGTTAAATATAAAGTTCAGAATTTACTGGTAATATTTTGCTCAAGTTCACTGACATACAATATCTTTCTTATATATAATTGTGCTTGTAATGTTCACATAAGTCTGATAGCCTTATATCTTAAACTTTAGACATAAACAAACCAAACTTTAGATTAAATGGCAATGGTTAAAAAACCTAAATGATTGATTTAAAGTGGGCCATAAATTACTAAGTTTATATGCAACTACAAAGGTTAAAACTTGAATGGAGAATTATTTTATTTGCATGTGCTTAATAAGTGTTCACTAAATGTTGTTTTTTTCTTCTTTTAGTTACTTGCTGGTACATCAATGGCGGTTGGATATATACTTGTGTTTTTGAATAAATATTTACATTCAAAAGATCATTTAATTTCCTGGCATTCCTACTTTGGACTGGCAACTGTGATTATATTTGCTTTGGTGACAGGAGGTGGGTTTGCAGCTAATTATGGCTTACGTTTTGGCACCCTATTGCGACCATATCAAGTTAAGTGGATCCACGCAGTTGGTGGCATTTTATCGTTTACAATGGCCATGATAACATGTGGACTTGGACTGTTCTCCAACTGGGCAATCCGACATGTTGAAGTTCCTCAAAGAATATTTCTGGGCATTATTTTAATCATTGTGACGATCATTGCTTGGGAGAGAGCCAGGAACCGTTTCTTGTTCAAAGTATTTCAAGTTCCAAACAACAGCAGCAACATCAACCCCACGGTTGCAACTCCCATGACACCCACCACCACAAGTTAAAAGAATTTTATATTTTTATTCATTTTTTGTTGTTGTAGAATAGTGTATAGTTTAAACAAGTGCCATTTATATTATATTTAGGACGTATGAAAACTGGATAAACAGTTATTTGATACCAAAGACGACTCAAAAGTGATCAGCATCGGCTGTCAATACATTTATATGAGCATTGTATTTGCCGAAGAATCTCCTGTACGTTTGTAACTCTGGTTATCCTAATTATTTCGGACTAAGGGTATTTGGGTAACAATAATTCGGCTAATAACATTGTTAATTAATTAAGATCTGGTTAAAAAATGAGGGCAAACCGAATACTAAGAATCTCTCCCGTCTTTTTTGAGTGCGGAGAATTTGTGATTTCTATTTCTTAATATCTTTCTTATCTATACAAGTACTGTTTATCATGAGAGAAATTATATTGGTAATTATTAATAACTTAGTATGACGTTAGCATGCTTATAATATTTTATAGTACTACTATCTCAATTTAAAATAAACTCATTATAGTGCAATTGTAATATAGTATTAAAACATAAAACCTAGTTTCTCATAATGATTTTCACGACAATGATTTTTTTAAAAAACTCGGTCACGTTTATTTTATATAAATTAAGTAGTTTCGATTTAAGATCACAACTTTTAACCAACAATGTTTAAATCGGCTAATTAATTGATAGATCATATGACTTCTGATTAATACCACAGAAGAAATCGATTTCTAACTAAACAACACCAGAATTGTTATTAATTAAGAGTATCAACATATTACGCTAGGCTATACTATAAAAACGGTTTCAGTCCAAAATTTAGTCATGTTTGAGAGAGTTCCAATCTTTATGGTCGGTTTTGCATTTATACTAACAAATTGTGGGTTATCTTCAGTAAATAGTGGCCAAATGTCACCATTGTTGTTGATAGTTATATCATTACTAAGAGTTTCAAATCAAAATAAAACCCATGCAAGAAATAAAATAATGAAAATACTTACTTTTGGCTGACAAAATCGACCATTAACTTGACAAGTACTTTTGAAACGGCATCATCCTTTTCATTTAGTGTGTAGTTAAACATATGCTGCCATGAAATAAACAAGTCATCACCATGTGAACAGTACAACCCTATAAGTAGATATTAAATTGGTTAAATGTAAAAATTAAACGGTTATGACCTTGACAAAATCATAAAACTAACCGCATTGTCCGTAAAATAATGAGCCATAACAGAATTCCCCGACGTGATCGTAAATGTAAGGAAAAATGGATAATCCAGCTTTATTTAATAGCTCGATAGTAAAAGCTATGTCAACATGGAAATTAACGTCACCAGCAATCTATTAATTTAAACGAAAATCATGTAACTGAATTATATGGAGGTTTTTGACTTGCATTTTGCAGAACATCTCTGAACACGTTGGGATCGTCTATGTTTTTGCCAGCGTTTTTGTAGTAAATGTTTTTAATAGCGTTGATAGCCGAAGTCATATCTGGATTCACATTTGAAATTGTTGACAGTTGTTGTGGAAAAATGTTTTCAAAGTATTCAGAGCCAGAAGTGTTAGGATTAAATCCAAATTTCAAAACTGTATTGTTAAAGTTTTAAAATTGGTTAGCTAATTATTGGAGTTCAGATATTTTACTTAAGTAAATGAGGAATCCTTCATCGAGATTGCGTCCCATTATTAATGGCACTTTGTTGGTGATTCTACCGCTTTTTAAACTTTGCATCGGATGTTCTTTGATAAATCCCAACTCACCAACATCAACGGTTGGCAAAAATTGTAATGGAAAAAATGGGTTTGTCTAAAAATAAATGAAAATACTGATATCAGTTAATTAAAAAGTCGTTCAATTGTTAACTCTTACATTTGCAACGAGTTCAAACGCGGTTTTGTTACGTAAACAATCGACGATTGCCTGTGAAGTTGCATTATCGCATCCCAATTTAGTCGCATAAGTGATTGCCACTTCTACAGGTTTATTTTGAAACGCCCAGTGACTAATTGGCGTACCAGAAATGGCAATTGCTCGAGAAAACAAATCTAATAAAATTATTAAACAAGTTAACAAAAACAAACTACATTTTTAAGGCACTAAATACTGTAGTACACCACCTTTAGATTGATTAGATATCATATGATATATAACCGACGCTGATCCAGCACTCTGTCCAGCAAGCGTGACTTTGTCTTTATTTCCTCCAAACCCTTCAATGTTTGACTGGACCCATTGCAAAGCTAAACGTTGGTCCCATAAACCATAGTTGCCATATGAACTGCTGTCATTTGTAGATAGAAATCCCAGTGCTCCCAATCGATAATTGATAGTGACCACAATCACCGGAAAATTCATAAATTGTTGTGGTCCTAAATCAACAAAATTTCCGCTCTCATAAATGAAAGCTCCTCCGTGTAGAAAGACAAGAACTGGTAGCAATTCTGATGATGTGTTCAAGACCTATATAAGAGAATTGTACTATAGTGTTCATCTGCATAATATTAAATCTTGCTCACTTTAGAAACATAAACATTTAAATATAGACAGTCTTCATCTCCGGCATATGTTTTAGTCATTATATGTATTTGAGGGCACACGTTTCCATCAACTCTTCCATTTCTAATTCCTGTCCATTTGCAAAATGAGACTGGTGGCTAAATATTTAATCAAAATTTCTAAGTATACAATGTAAAAATTAATATAAAATGATAGTTGTTACCTTAAACCTAAGTGATCCAATCGGAGGAAGTGCATATGGAATTCCCTTGAATGCATGGTAAGGATGACCGTCGGTGCTTCGATCGACAAATCCTTGAATTTTACCTGAAACTGTCTGCACTATTGGCTCATTATCACAACAGGAAACGAATGTCAGACCGAGAATAACTATCACTGTTGCAATCCACATCTTGACTGAGTGTCAAATTTTTATGTTAAATTGGCAATTCACCTCGCACTTTATATAGAAAATCTTCAATGATTTTATGCATGTGCTAGCAATAAAATCAAAGCTTTCAAATCAATAAAATTACACGAGCTAAAAAGAAAAAAAAATGACACATTCGTAATTAAATACAGCACGTAAGTTCTTAATATTGATTATAATTGTTGGCCTTGTAAGTCTCATCGATACTATGGTGAAAATTGTTAAATGTTTTATTTGCAAAAGTTAACACACGTGTAAGATATTTTTTTTCAGTGGTGCTGACGATAATGTTCAGGGTCACCCCCTGAATAACGTGACAATTTAAATGTATTCCGAATTTAGTAGTATGCTACCGTTGAAAATTTATTTGAATTTAATTATAAACGTGCCGTCTGAAATTTAATAACTCATTGACAATTAAAAACTAACAATCATCAATCAATTAAAATACAAATTATGCCGTATTTTACACACTATATAAATATTTTTCTGATACCTAAAATATTGTATACACAGTTTATAGACAAAAGCTGAATCAATAAAGTTTTGTGGTGTTTTATATTTTTTTTGCTCGTTAAACATTCACCCACATAATATACAATATACATACCGTTTAATTATATCATGGAAAAAGTTTAGTAACTGTTAAACTGTCCTTACATTTTTTTGCTATTCCTTCTGCAACCATATCGCTTTGTTATGTCTTAACGTATTCCGAATATATTTTAGGTAAAGTTTCCGTCCAGAATTCAGTTTCATTGCTCAATGGTCCTCGTTTAATGGTTGAGTTTAAACTTAGTTCAACATATTGAGGGACTGCCGAACTGTACAACGGCCATTTAGCTCCACTTTTAAGTACAATTTCACTGCAAAAAAATCAAAAGTAAAATAATTAGTTGTTTTAAAATACCACTATATTTGGGATTTTCATACTTGCGAGAAGCAAACTGAACCCATAAATCGTTTAATATCGTTGACATTTCAGTGTCGTCAATATTCAGTGTAGTATTGGGCGAAAGAAATCGAAATTGCAAGTAGACTTCATCAGCATGAGAGCAGTAAATTCCTACAAGATGATTAAATCATTTTGTTGTAATTTTCAATAGTCAAAGTTTAGTTTAATTTAATTATTTTTGTATGTAAAGGTATATAGTTTGTTTTTTAGTATTGTGTAAAATTATGTAATTGTTGGTCACTTAATGACCATGAAGAAATGTTGTAATTGATATGATGTAATAGTGTTTGATCACATGACTTGTTTTTGCCTGTATAAAAGGGGCTTCTGTTTTGTTGATTTAGTCAGTAAGATGTAAGATGTTGAGTTAGATGGTAACAGGTAACAAGACAGGAGCTGACCACCAAACGTTGTGCTTATTAAATAGTTATTTAGTTGAAACTATTTTTTTCCCTGTCTGATTGTATTTAACCAAACTCCAGTACTAAGTCTTGGATCCAGCTGATATAAAATACCAAGCTGCCATTCTGCAATTCCAATTGTGTGGCTTTTATTCATCAATACTTTACATAAACTGAATATTTGCTATCACATTTTAATGAAACTTAAACCACATATATGAGTATTTGAGTTGACGTATTGAATCGGTCATTGACTTTATCGATATTTAAGTTTTAAAGTAGATAATTTTTTGATTTGAAATTGTTATCATGTTCCTCAATCTGAGCTACATTATGAAATTTGATGCCGACATGGGCTTTCAATGAATAATAAAATGAGTATAATACAAACCACATGGAAAATTGAATATAGAAGCTAAACAATCCTTGCTAATGTAATTGTAGATGTATCCGTACACAGGTAACCCAGCATTACTAAGCAAAACCGCTGCTTGATTAATTACAGGTCCAAACATAGCATCGCCCATGATCTAAAACAAGTAAAAAATATGCATAACATTAATTTAATCAAGCAAAATACTGTATAATGAGTTTAGATAAATGTTTTACCCTGGATAAAACGTGGATGAATGTGTCATTATTGGAAAGGTCAGTGCTACTGTTAAAATAGTGATTTTTGATTGCGTCGATGGCATCAGTCATGTTTGATTGAATGGGAGTGAACAATGACAGTTGTTCGGGGAACTGTTTTTCAAAATACTCTCGGCCTGTATAACGCAAATATGGTGCGGTATCTATGACAAAGAAGGACTGTTTAATAATTTATTCCCCCGGTACTATAACGTAAAGTGATTACTTGCAAAAAATGTATATCCTTCCAGTTGGGTATGACCAATTATCAAAGGAACTTTGCTTGGTATTTTTTTATTAATTATTATAGACATTGGCGAATCTCTCAGAAATCCTGGTCCTCCTGGTGGTTCAGCAATTGGCCCCCAATTGACAGGTACAAATGGAGTTGTCTATAATGTTAAGTATTCAATTTATTAGAATATTTATCGTCTTTAGCAGCAGTTCTATATATAACAATATTATTACTTGCAGCACTTGATAAGCTTCGATAATTTCTTCAGCTGTTTTTATAGATACACACTGAACAATTTGTAAAGTTGAACTGGTGCTGCAGTTCAACAATGTTGCGAGATCAATTGCATGTTGGAGTGGATTTTGTACAAAAGCCCAATAATTAATTGCTGTTCCAGACTCACAAATGGCTTTCCAAAACAAACCTAAATAACGACTTTTTATAACTTACGACTTCATTAAAGATTAAATCAATGCAGTTTTCTGAGTTTTGTTTAACCTTTTGAAAGGGGAGAAAGTAAATGGTAAAATACAGCCGCCGATCCAGCGCTATCTCCAAATATAGTAACCTTGTTTGGATTGCCTCCAAAATATTTAATATTATCCCGCACCCATTTCAAAGCCAGGACTTGATCCAACATTCCGTAATTGCCATACGCGTTGCTATCGTTTGTACTAAAAAACCCCATGACGTTTAACCGGTAATTAAACGTCACTAAAATGACGGGGAAGTTCATATAGTATTGAGGACCATACCACTGCTCGATTCCACTCTCATACATAAATCCACCACCGTGGATATAAAATAATACTGGTAATTTTTTAGAAAATATTTTATTCCGCTGCAATCAATATTAAAACAAAGGTAAATAAATTTATATCAATGTATAAAATTAAAATAATGTTATGCATTACCTTAGGCACGTAAACATTTAAGTATAAGCAATCTTCATTCCCAGCATATTTCTTAGTCAAAAGATTAGTTTGTGGACACATTGGACCCATTTGACTTCCATTATAAATGCCTTTCCACTCGCCAAAAGGTATTGGTGGCTATAAAACACAATTAAAAATTTGTATTATTTGGTTGCTGTTAGGAGAGTTTTTTTTTTATTAATTGTCAAGTTTCTTATATGATAATATTATATTACTAAAAGTAATTTAAACAATGATAATCGAGTCAATTCAAGTCATTATCAGAAGTAATAGTTGACGTAAATTGAGCCACAAACTGGTGTATTAATTAATAGCATTCTGCATAAACAGTATGTTTGTTTAATAACATATAATATGTTTTGCTGTTTTAGAGAGACAAATAATAAATATGCAGAACATAAATCACATCTGTTTTGTGCTGAGTATTTCAAAATTGAACCGCTTTTTTTTCATAGCAAAAAAAAAAAAAACTAACCTTAAATCGAAGATCTTTAATTGGTGGTTTTGCATAAGGAATTGCCCTGTAGGAGTTGTAAAGTATTCCTTTTGAACTTTTTGACGTGAATCCTTCAATGGTTCCTGATGGTATTCTTACTCTAGGATTCCCAACTATCACTGTCAACACAGAGCATATTACTGCACACAGAAAGCATATGCCAGACATGACGAGTTTGTGCTAGTTCTGTTGTTATGCTAGATATGGTTCATTATTTTATACTGTATCAACTTTGCTGCACTGCTAGTCTGGGTAGTATTCAGATTATGGGTTTTTTCGCATTTTATATTGGCATTCTCGACATTTTGTTCTTAGAATCGTGCTAATTTGCTTTGGATTATTCGGCTCAGATGGAATAATACTGCCCTCGTTATTTATCAAATATTAGCTTTAGAGGGCATTTAAAATTGTCATCCCAATAAGAGAGTTCACCGTGATTTAAAATTTTGTAACTAAGTTCAAAATGTTACGTACAGTAGTAATTTAGTACGACTGCGGTGTACTATTCAAAGATTAAATCGATTCCGATGTACAGTAACTGTTTAGTAATTTCAACTGAAACCGTCAAATAATTGCTAAATTGACAGTATAATTGGAGATGAGGGGGAGCTCAAATATGATGGTTTCGACAAAAAATAATAACAATACAAACAATAAGCACAATAAATAAATTAAATAGTCAAAGTTTAAGTTCTTTACAACATGGACGATTAAAAATGAACTGTAAATCTTTATGGCGATATATTCAGCAAAATATTAAACTACTACAACTCTTTTTAAACTTTAGACAAATAATATTTTTTGAAAGTCTTAACTAACTTTTTTGTTTTAAAAATGTTATGTCATCTAGTAATGAACACACAGCTTAACACAGAGTTTTATCAACTCATTTCAGCAGAATTTGTTTTAAATGAATGACCTTCATTATATCACGTTCGTTTAACTCAGAACAAATACTGCACATTTACAAGCTAACTAAATTAAGTTTAAACCTTATTTCTATTAATTTATTACTGGTAATTAATAACTTTATACTTTTACTAATTTGCAAAAACAAACAAATTACGAAATATATGACTATAGCATAAATACGTTAACGACATTTGTTGATACAGAGACTAAATGGGGTGAATAATTTAAATTACAAATAAATTTACTGTATGTTAATATCTTGTTATACTAATTCTATTATAATTTCGTAATATTATGCGACAATATGTCGACTGTCATTAAGAAACATGTGCATCACGGAATACTGTATACGTTACAGTACGAACACACTATACGATGCAGTATGTGAAAATAATGAAACTTTTCATGTCGTTTTCATTATTTAAAGTAATCATTAATATGTTTGATTTAGAGTTAAAGTATTGAAGTTTACTGAGAATTGACTAAACATTAAAATTGATATTTACCGTCTCCATAATTCATTTTTTTTCCTTTTTTTAAATACTTGCATGTCAAGTAGTACTGTACAGTATTTAATTGGCTATATAATGTTGATTAAATAAAGCATTATAACTTATTGACTATTGTAAGCAGGCTTTAGTACTGTATAATAATCAAAAAAATTCAGCGAAATTGTGATTAATCCAGATGGCACCCAGTCAGTTTAAACCAGTCTAAAGGGATTAACGAATACCACACATTATTGAATAAACATTATCATTTTTGGCACCAAACAAACATTGCGCCTTTCGTGAATATTGACATTGACACACTATAGCAATCAAAAACAAAAAAGAAAAATAAAACAACCTAGTTTATGCTGATAGGAATTTATTGAGTTTAAGTAAAACAATTTTACGTAGTGTGATATTTAATGATAAGTTTAACGACTGCATAAAAAGTGAATATAGTGCATTACAATATTAATAAATGTGTAATTAGACGTTTTACTTTAGATTAATTTTGAAATGATGCTTAACTTACCGTATATTATTCATCTTTATTGGATTCCTCTATTAGCTTTGGAACTTCGTCAGTCCAAAATGACGATAAACTATTCAGAGGCTCATCTTTTATTTTTGGTTTTAAATCTAGCTCAACGTATTTAGGATTAGACTGGTTGTATAATGGCCATGGAACTCCATCAGCAATCAGAATTTCACTAAAAATGAAATAATTAATTTAATAGCAAATATCATTTACCAGAATTAGATTTTATGAACATAAATTCTTACTTTTTAGACGCAAAGTCCACCCAAACTGAGTTAATAGTATCGGACATATCCGTGTCATTTTTCGTCATTTGTTGAGTTGATGACAAAAAACGAAACTGCAAAAAAATTTCATCGGCGTGCGAACTGTAAATGCCTGTAATTACATTAAAATTATTTAAACTAATTAATTTTTTTTAAAACAATTCTTATTATGTTTCTGCTTACCGCATGGAAATTTGAATAAAGATGCTAAACAATTTTGGCTAATGTAGGAGTAAATAAATTTGTAAATTGGCAATCCAGCTTCACTTAACGTTATGCATGCCTGGTCAATTGCATCTTTAAACAAAGCGTCCCCATAAATCTTAAAAAGATTAAGTCATGAACTGCATTAATCTGGATTCATTGAAACAGAAATAAATTTACATGTGATAAAGTTTTCATAAAAGTAACATTGTTATCAAGGTCCTTGTTGTTTTTATAATATTTGTCAGCTATGGCGTTAACAACGTTTTTCATGTACGGTTGAACCGGAGAAAATGCTGGTAAACTTTCTGGAAATTGTTTTCGAAAGTATTCTTTTCCAAAATACCTATAAGTTGAGTTCATATCTACACGAAAAAAGCATTAAAAATTAAGTAGCTAATTTTTGTAGATTAAATACTAGCGTAAAATGTGTATCCCTCAAAAATCACATATCCAATCATCATTGGCACTCTTGTGGTTATACTGTTTCTGGCTAGCAATGAAATGGGTGACTCAAGCAAAAATCCTGGACCACCAGGAGCTTCAATGACCGGCATCCAATTAACCGGAAGAAAACCGGCAACCTACAAATAAAATAAGTTTTAGTTTGTATTAAAATATTAGAGCTGAGCGTCTTATAATAGTAACTTACCATCATTTGATTTGATGCATAGGCTATCTCTTTTGCAGTTTTCGTCAAAATACAATCCACGATTTTTTTTGTGGTGCTGGTAGAGCAGTTTAACAATTTAGCTAACTTCAATGTGCTTTTAATAGGATTGGACGTAAAAGCCCAAGGACTGGTTCCTACCCCTGATTCAGAAATCACTTTAGAAAACAAGCCTAATTATAAAAAAAAATTAGAATTAGTCATTATACCGCACAATTATGCAATCATAAAATTCAGTTGTGCTCAATGTATGGTCTTGTATTGATAACTCAAAGTATTTTTTATATTTTATCATATACCGGTAAGCAAGCTAGAAACTAGCTCAAATGTATGTTTCTTTGAAATAACACAGCAAAATAATTCAACTTTTATATTTTCTTAGTTATTAATAAAATATTAGAAAACACCAAAAGAGTTTGTTGGACCTTTTGAAAGTGGTGAAAGACAATGTAGAAACACGGCTGCTCCACCGGCGCTATTTCCGACTATTGTAACTTGCTTTCGATCACCTCCAAAAGATCTAATATTGTCCTGAACCCATTTCAAGGCAAGTACTTGATCCAACATGCCATAATTTCCAAATGCGTTGCTATCGTTGGTACTCAAAAAACCCAAAGCTCCTAGCCGATAGTTGAGCGTCACCAGAATAACCGGAAATTCCATATAGTTTTGAGGCCCATACCAAGCTAGATTGCCACTTTCAAATAACCATCCTCCTCCATGAATGTAAAACAATACCGGCAACAGCGGTTTTTTGTTATTTCTTATCTAACAGTAAACATAATAAAGTAACTCATTAGTTATTAAAACATACGAAATGATTTACCTGGGGCACATAAACATTTAAAAACAAGCAATCTTCTTCCCCTGCATAACTTTTTGTTACTAAATCAATCTGTGGGCACATAGGACCATCAAGGGATGCATTTCTTATACCTTCCCATTTTTCAAATGCCACAGGAGGCTAATTAATAATTGATTAGCGTCAAACGATTACATGAAATATAATAAATTAAATATCCAAATAATTTTATAATTCCGTACCTTAAACCTTAAATTGTCAATAGGAGGTTTGGCATATGGTATTGCCAAGTAAGAGTCGTACGGTTTACCAGTTCTACTATAAGAAGTATAACCTTGAATTTTTCCTGAATTAGTGGTCACAATTACTGATTCACCACTACATAAGGACAGTAGGAAAAATAATACAGTGCCTAAACGAACACCAAACATGTTTGAAAATACAAACACGATGAATAGCAAAAGCGAATTATGAGTTTCAAGTTTATATACGCTTGAGGCCGCAATTGAGGACGTAAAAGGTGACCCCGGCCCTGTACATACAAGTACTAAACGTAACTGGAATATAAAATTTAATATACTGTATGAAGTAATTAGTTCACGAGCTAAAAGTAATAACGAATACAAGTGTTCATAGTTTACAATAGAAAATCAATAAAACGTGTTATGAAATCATTAACATCTAATTTATAATTGTGTGAAAAGCAACTTGATTTGCAACGAAATAAAAGCTGTTGTTAATTGTCAATTAAAAAAAAATTTCACTTAAATTACGACGTTAAGTGAAATGTCAAAAACCAACATCTCAATTGCATAATTATTGCATTTCTTTAGTAAAATTGCGTAGTCATTGATAAATTATGTAGGTTAATGAAAAAATATATCAACAAACGGCTAAACATTCTATTTCTGTCCCATATTTTTTTGATAATAATTATTAATGACGTAATGGAATTTTCGTAAGCGCAAATTATAATTTGTTTTATGAGAAATGGTGACAAAGTAGACATTTAGGTAATGTTTTGCAAACTTAAATAACCATATATGGACCAACGGTAACCAGATGCAGCAAAAGTAACTCTATAACAAATGAAAAGAAAAATTATCACTTTGTACTAAAATCCAAAAATAGTATGGCGAATACAAAGAGTTTTATAGCATTGTTAAGTGGTATGTTTTTGTATAAAAGTTTTACAAATACTTACAGTATATAGTCAAAACAATAACCCACCAAAGAAACTTTCAAGATAATCAATTCAGTATTACCATGGAATAATATTCCCTTCGAATAAATTTACTACTCCAAAATACAGAGAATTTCTTTAGAAAAACAGTCGTGATAGCTAAAAAAGCTGCGGTGACCAAAAAAAAAGTGACCGTGAAAAAATGATGTTGTTTTCTTTAAAGAATCGGTTATCTCCAAGATCAAGACGGGAAAACCAGCTTATCATTTTATATGCGTTCATCATTTAATTTAATGCTTTAATTACCAATATGAAATTACAAATAACTTTAAAATTCTAAAAAATAATAAAGACATGTAAATTGTTAACTTTCTACATCATTTTAATTCAAATGATTGAAAATGTTAACGTATACATCAAGCTTATACTGTCATATTAATAGAAAAAGCTCTTATGTTTATTTTTATTGCATTGCTTAGGCAGTTATTGGTATTCAATACACAGTCATTAATTTCTTTCAACTTTAAATTCAACTACAGTCGTTTTAGAGCAGAAATTCTTTTGGTTATTTTTTATACAGTATTAAGAAAATGAACTGTTTTTTTTTCTTTTGATCTACCAATAACGTGGGCGCCACAAACTTTAATTGTGGCGACGTGACGGCGGTGTAAACGTCACCGATATACAAGTGCTTTTATAAAAATTTAATCTAAATCATTAATTAATAATTTCTCAAATTAGATAAGTTTTTTGAAATATCATTTACCGATTTATCCATGGAGTTATCTGCCATTTTATTCATCTGTTCATTTATAAATAAACTGTTAGCCAGTTGTATCCTTTGCTTCAGCAATAAATCTTCATTACTACTTCGCAAATTAGCATCTGCTTGTTGCATTACATCACTAACTTGTTTTTGCTGGTTAATTGTTGCCCTTTTCCTTAGTGGTGGAAGACTAAGAGTTGTCATAGGCAGTTGGTAATTTTCCAAATAGTCTTGCTGTGACATCTGTCGTAATAAAGCAGCCGTTTGTTGCTGCTGTTGCTGTTGTCGATAATATCCACTGTTTGCCCTTTGCATTTGCTGCTGCTGAAAGTATAACGAAGGGTTCGATTGGCTTAGTAACTGACACAATTGTTCGTTGGTGGCAACTGATGACGTTTGTGGCTGTTGTTGTTGTCTTAAAGTCGCATTTCGTTTAAGAGAATTCGTATAATGAAATTGTGTTGCATCATATGGGGAGATGGATAAAGAGCCCTGCACGGGTGAACTTGGTGACTCTAAACCAGTCGACATATTTGGACTATACCGGCTGTCAAATAATGGGGATTGTTCAGAAACTATATTGTTCGCGGCTTGTGTATCCATAACCGGTGAATAATCCTGATAGGAGTTCGGTGGATTGGACATCTAACATATTTAATTAAAAATAATTCCAACAAACTTTAATCAACTTATCATTTTATCAACAAATTTCTCATACTTGTGACAAATAATTTAATTCCTGTAGCTGCTGTTGCTGTTGGTAACGTTGTGGTGACATTTTATTTTCCAGGCCTTGAGTTTTTGCTTCCAATTCCTGCATTTGATAAACCAGCCTGTGAATATGATTGAGTAATTCCTTATTTTGCACTAGCAACTGATGAATTCGTGCCTAAATTTGGATACTTAGTTTGTATTATTACTTACAACAAATATCCAAAAATCTCAAAAATTAAAATCAACCTCTACTGCTAACCGAGCAGCTGACTCCGCAGCCAATTGGTCTCTCAGCAAGTGCACTTGAGCAATTGCCACTTGAGTTTGCTGTTGTTGTTGATCCAATTGTTCTCGAAGCAGCTGCACTTGATGATGAGTACTTAATGGAGTAGAAGGGCTGTGTAGATTGTCAAAGGAGGTTAACGGCTTGCTATTTATAGATGGAGAATACGCTTCGGTTTCATTCTTAACAAATTAAATCGCACATTAATTGAATGCAACGTTTTTTATCTGCAGTTGTAATCGAAAACACATGCAAGTTACCATTAAATTTTGTGATCCGTACAAATTATCGGAATCGGATTGCGTTGTCATTGGTTCCAAATGATTATTCGTCCTCTGCATACTTGCAGTTACAGATGTCGAATTGATTGATGACGTTGATACTGAAAGACTGGACAAGCCATTTCCGTTTTGAATGTCAGGTTGAAGAAACTGCCTTGATGGCTGTTGGTTGTGTATATGGCTATTTTCTGCATGTTTAATATCTTCTTTATGATTCTTTGGTTCATTCGCACTGTCGGTTAGGGATTTGTCTGGAATGCAAAACAAAGTAGTGCTTTATGACTCAAGAATTTTCTGAAAACTAAAATTTGCTATTTACAATAAAACACTTACGTTTTATATTTTTATCAGTGTTATTGACGATGTCAGTGTTTTTCTCAGAAATGGTTTCTTTTTGGCCATTGGTAGTCGGTTGAAAATGTTGATGATTGATCATAGGACCCCCTTCAAAAGCTTGGCCAACTCTTCTGGCAATTAGCATAGCTTGGCTCTAACATGAAATAAAAAAAGACAAAAAAAGTTAGTTTTAATTAAAATTAATAAAAATATTATAAGCAATAGAGGTGATGTTGAGTGACACGTGTTTCGGTTATGTTATACGAGTTTGAAAGTAGGCCGGAGTTGGTGTCTGGTTGGAAAAAGAAATTTACACTGAAGCTTATTTACGTCATTTTGACAATTCGCAGAAAGCCATTACATCATTTTCACTCGTATTCTTTTTTTTTATTTTAACGGATTCTCTTAAACAAAAGTATCTCATTGCTTTACGAGCTTATCCACGCTTACAAAATCTAAGAAAATTAAAACCCCAAAAAAAAGAAAAAAACTGTGATGACAAACGAGTGTTTATTTGAAAAAAACACTAACATAAAACTGTAAAATTTAATAATGTAAGGTCAAATCATTTCGCTTGTAAATTTGCTCAACTTCCGAAATAACAGCAGATTTGGCATAAATTTTTAAAAACCCCAAGGCCAGACAGTAAAGTGTGTGCGTATGCAGTACGAGTCATTATTTCTGAACTTAAGATGCAAATTGCAAGAAAAATAAAAACATGAGTATTATGATTAAAATATTGTTACTTTTACTATAGTTAAACATATCTACAGCATCTCGATTTGTTTAATTAATCCGATTGATTTACGCAACTCCTTAACGAAATGAAAACATAATTATGGACCTGTAGAACCCAAATATTTTCCACATAGCTTTATCACCAACAATTTTAAGCCCGACATTGTGGTTCCGACTACAGAATAAACATTTTCATCTAGTTTCTTTTAACACGAAACAACACCCTCTTAACACAAAAAAATTTCGTTTCTCCGAATAAACAAAATGCATCTAAAAAGTTTCTATCAAAACAAATGAATAATCAATACATTTTTTAAATGAGATTGTTTTTCTTAAATTCATATAAGCTGTAGAAAATGTATAATATTTAAATAGTTCATCTAATATTTTTGTTATTAAATGTTTCGCTTAAGACAAAATTCTTTTACCACAAAGACATATTTCGGTCCAGACCATTTCGTGCTAAACGTATTTCACTCTATATAGAAAAGTAATCTTAAAATTTAATAAACACATACAAACACTGTACAAACTCCTATTTCTCACATCTAAGTTATTTATACAGTTTATTTCTTTAACTTTTCACAAAACGACTTAAATAATATTTTGATCAAATTAATTTAACGATGCTCCTGATAATTTTAATAAATGCAACCTCATATATTAAAAACTGAAAAAAAGATGTTTAAAATGCCCAACTTAATTAGAATGCTGCAACACAGTACCTTACATTATAATTTATATGATACGAGTCAATTAAATTTTAAAAGCAATGTTTAAATAGATATCGTGGTAATGTATCGATAATCCAACAAAACAAAAGAGCGTTTTAGTCTTAATGTCTCGATACTTAAAATAACTTTGAAAAAAAAACTTCCAATTTGTGTTGTCTGCCAATTCTTATCTTCAACTCCATGACATCTTATCTTCTACTCTTTCTACACTAGATGCTCATACAATTGCAACCCACACCTCTTAAAACTTACGAAACATTACTATGTTTACTGACTTTTGCACATTAAACAAAACAGAATAAATAGCATGCTGGCACAGTTTAAATTAGCTTATAAACCAAAAACAACTACAAAAAAGTTAATTAAAAAGAATAACAAAAGAAAAATAGAAAGAAAAAAAAAGCCTCCTAATAATTGAGTGTGGGCGGTAGGTAAAAGAGGGAGATGTTAAACGGCTGTATGTCAACTTACTAATCTTAGGACAATCTTCAAGTGAAAAGGAAGCTCAATTGGCGGTTTGCTGACTAAAATACACTGTACTCTCTCAACTTAACTTACTTTTCCGACTTCTAACCCAACCCAACCTTGTGCGATACCGGTGCACTAGATTATTATTGCACATTCAAAAATACATTCGTTACGTAAAGTTTTTCTGTACCGCAGTTAAATCCCATAATTTTCAGCGAGACAGCTGAAGCTCCCATGAAAACTAAAACGTTTTGTGACGTCTGTACAATGTAGTGTACACCAGCACAACTGAAAAACCTTATTTAAATGTTATTTACGAAAAGTTTAACAATAATAATCAACTAAGCTAAAGATAACATTATACCGTCCAACATTAAAATAAATCGAGTTCAGTTATTTCTACACCGCATCTGTATATTATGCTACAGTTTGGTTCTAACGGATAGGAGTATCATATGGATTGAATACTAAGTTATTAACAGATTTACTGTAATTTAGTGCAAAAGTTTTGTGAAAATATATTGCTTTTCGTTTCAGTATTACAGTAAAAAAAAATTTATTACCGAATGCTGTACTTTGTTTTACGAATAAACTAAAATTTTTAAAAACATTAAAAGTATTGGGGGTTTGGCTAATTGACCACAATTACTTCGTGTTTACTGACCTATCCATTAATTTGATCTGTAATTAAAAAAAGTATCCAGTTAAAGGAAAAATTGATATATTGTGGAGTTATGGGTGAATTGCCTGAAAGACTTTATAAGAACAATGATCAAGTTTATTATGAAACTGGTTACTAAAGTTTTATCCCCAGTTTGCATTTTTGTAAACAACAGACAGAACTTGACAATGAACTCTTAAATTGCTATAGAATTTACAAATACGTTGAAAAGTGTCAGGGACTAGAACTTGTTGCGCATGTTTCAGATTTAGCATCATTTCTTGTAAAGACAAGTTGCTCAATTAAATTATTTCAACGCCAACATTTTACGCTTAAAAGTGTGTATCTGTATTAAGAATTATGTGTGTTTTAATTGATAATAAAAATTCTATTTTTCTGTATCACGACTATTAACAGAATGGATTAATTATTAAAATTAAAAGTTTTCCATTGATCAACTTTTGCAGTAAATTACTGTGTTAAAGCTCAATAACCTTTGCAAGAAAATGAAAATAAATTTAAACCTCAAGAAACACATCATCCAAACTTCCGCTTGTCAATCGACTATCCAAGTTTCTATTGTTGTCGTTAAAACGGTTGTCGACGTCATCAATCACGATTTCTGGTTGTTGTATTTTTAGTGGGGCTTTCATTGCTGCCGCTAATGGAGTAACAACGACGGCATGTTTTGCCGACTCAATCGCGTGCACAGTTTGTTGACCATGTACAAGTTTACGGTATGTCTTCCCACGTGACGCCGCCGCCGATGGCGCACTTGGAACGGCCGCAGTTGCTGATTCGTTACTGGCGTTTTGTTGACTATTTGTGCGCTCTTTTTCTAATAAAACTTTCAGTTGTTTTTCAAAATTATTACGCTCATTAAGTAGCTTGGTAGCTTCATCATCATCATCGTCATCTTTAATATCACTGGTTAAATTTTTTGATTTAATAATGCTGGAAATTGGCTGCAATTGAATAAGCGATTGTCGCCTTGGTGAACCGATCTTTGTCGGCATTAATCCAGCATTTGTCGGCTTGGTCATTGGATGAGAAAAACCGTCATTGCCGTTAACAAAAGTTTCATGACTCATATGTGTATCATTGGAAAATCCAAGATAATATCTTCCGGTGGATGATGATGCGCCACCTTCAACCTCGGGATCACGGAATGATAATTTCTTCCGCGGCCTTTCCGTCAACGTCGCCGCAGTTGTTAGTGAAGCTTTTTCGTTAACTTTCAACATGTCACGCACCCATTAACACTCAACAAATAAATTTAAATAATTATCCATTAGATAGCAACTGTGAATCCCAACACCACGTATATATTCCATTTACAAATTTCGAGTTAGAGCTTTTATGGTTTCAGGTTTAAAGTTTAAACGCAAAAAAAAAAAAATTTCAAAAACTTTTTTTTCACTAAATATTCCAACAACTACTACTTCCACATCTAGTTTGACTTTGAAATTGAAAAGTTGGCAGTGACTTGACTTTTTATGTTTCTTTTTTCTTCTTCTTTAGAAAAAAAAGAAACCCACAGAAAAAAGAAGTCCTTCGTGACAATAATTCCAACAGTACCTCAACAACGTAAAGGTAGAAAGCAAATTTCATAAATAAAACCTATAAATAACGCTTTTACACATGCACACACCTAAATAACTTCAGGTTGTTCATTTTTTTTGTTAATAACTTTAAAAATTGGTTTTGGAAAACAAACTACTGTACTGTATAATAACATTAAAAATAGCTGTTGAAAGATTAAAAGTCAACAAAACGAAATAAGAAGAATCATATTTTTCTTCAAACTTTTTGATTACAACGTCCGCTTGATGAAAAAAGCAAAAAAAAAAGTAAAAATCATTTTTTTTTGGGAAAGTTAACAATGCATAAAATGCGCATGCGTGTGTGCGTGTGGTTTTTGATGGTAATTGGTGCTTCGTCTGATGCCAAGAAAAAATGATGCCACTTTCCTCTTGTTTTTTCTTGTTCGTCTCCCCAGTTAAAGGTCATTTGCTGGTTAAATACAACACACAGCAAAACTGCTGTTAACACTTTTACTGCTCTGCAAATATTAGTTTGTAGCAAATCTATCTGTTGCATCTACCAAAATCCACGCTTTTCAAAATATAATTTTACTACTAAATCCCAATTTCTAGATGACTTCCTTTGGAATGGCTAAGTTGGCATATCGACTAAACAACGCATGCGTACGTGAATGATAAAAAATGTAAGAAGTTAAAAAAAGGTATTTGGCTAATTTAGTTTTGTGATGGGGCGTCTGAACTTTGTCAAAAGAAAAGTTCACTTGATATTGTCAAAGTGTTTCTGCTCTTTGGGCTGAAAATAGAAACGCACTTAAAAAACAAAATAATCACGTGATTGCTTTTTTTAAAAAAAAAAAAAAAAAAAATACAACACGGTAGCCCATGTTATAATATTTAAAACATTCTCATCAAACAAAAATAATATATTCCCTCTTTCACTTTTCTGTGCGTTTGGGTAACGTGAGTAAATTTTTAATTTGACGTGCATGTTATACTAATAAAAAGAATTGAGATCTGGCACAGCTGATACTTTTGAACACTGTTGATGTTTAGATTCGTTACTGGTTTTTGCAAAATTGATGTAACATCTGTGTCCTTAATGTTGCAGAGACCAAGCAGAAAAAAATAGTTTTAAAAGACATTTCACAAACAATATCGCAACTGTAAATACAGGAAAGATTTACAGTTAGGAAATTAAGTTATTTCATTTCTCCCAAAAATAAAAATGTAAACAATGTCGGGCATGCTAAACTACTAATTCTTACACATACGGTACAACAACAACTCTACTGAATACAAAATGTTTTGACTTTCAAACCAAATTAAATACATTTCCTCCTCAAATATACAAATGAGTAACCGAATATTTTATATTTTTTTTATGCTTAACCTGTGACTTGTCCCGAAACCGATAATAAATGGTTCTTGCTTCTACTTGACAAAAGTTACTAACTTACATTATTAGCGCTAAATAGTAAATGAACGCGACGTAGACAGGAAATGATCTCCCTCCGAATACCTTAGTTTTTTGGTGAATGAAGAGAATGTCATGCCATTAATATTTTTTTCTAAATTTAAACACTAAACCCATTTTTCTTTACTGGTTTTACTGCTGCCGGTTGAGTTCCAAATATTTGAAAAAATAGTAAAAATTTAAGATTTACGATTTTCTCTCAATTTTAGAAACAGTTTGTGTTTTATACGGTAACTTACACTGAACAATGCACATGTAGTTGAGACGCAATGTATTTTAAATTGCATTGAAAAATGAAATACGCTGTAAACATTTCGTTATTGTTAATCTTGTACATAATCAATTGATTAAAATAATAAGAATTATCTCAATTTAGTCATACTAAATGATTACAATTGTCTTCAGCCTTTAAAAAGGATGCTAACTCATAATTTGTATTAACAAAATTGACTACAGATGCTTTTCCTGCTATGTTTTGATTAGCACAAACGACGCTCAATGTCCTCTAACGTTGTTTTTTTTAAAAATAAATTTATTATGTGGCGACAGCGTTTCAAACTGCTTGCAAAATACTGTAACCACAAACAACGGCTATATACAGTAGATAATTTACTGTTATTATTTACTTATAAGAGTTTGCGTTTCAAATCAAAGTTCATACAAGATATCAATGTTGAAAGTTCATAATAGGATAATACTGTTTTCAAAACTTTATACAGCATAAATGCGTCAAGTTTAGCTGAGTGCAGATGTTATATTAAAAAAAATCGGTTTAATGCATTTACTATATCGACTACACTTACTTTGCATATATTTACCATTTGTATTTATACGACTTGGTTCTGCAGATCATAATAATGTAGTCACTGGAAGCCATCGGCGTAACGTTTTACTTATTATTGGAGATGACGCTGGCTTTGAAAGCTCCGTTTATAACAACACCGTCATATCCACTCCAAACTTGCAAAATCTAGCCGAAGGAGGTCTTACATTTACAAATGCATTTACATCGGTTAGCAGTTGCTCTCCCAGTCGATCTACTTTATTAACTGGACTTCCACAGCATCAAAATGGGATGTTTGGTCTACATAACGGCGTTCATCACTTTAATTCGATGGATGGGATTCAAAGTTTGCCAGCTTTGCTTAAAAATGCCAACATAAGAACAGGTAAAATAAAAAAAAAGCTAAACACTTAACTTCGGAAGAATATAACTTTTATATTTTCAAAGGAATAATCGGAAAGAAGCACGTAGGACCTCCTGAAATGTATCCATTTGATATGGCTGCTACCGAGGAAAACAACTCTGTTTTGCAAGTGGGACGAAACATCACTAGAATTAAGTCTTTAGTTAATAAGTTTTTTAAATCAAACGACTCAAGGTAAAAAATAATAATTACTGTGTGACAAACCTTCAATATAGCGTGTTGATTTTTATTGGTGAAAATTCCAGACCTTTCTTTTTATACATCGCTTTTCACGATCCCCATCGATGTCTTCACTCAAATCCAAAATATGGAATATTTTGTGAAAAGTTTGGCAATGGTGAAGCTGGAATGGGCACAATGGCCGATTGGACACCACAAATTTACAACCCTGAAGATGTTCTTGTTCCCTACCACGTTCCAGACACTTCTGCTGCTCGAGAAGATATCGCTGCACAATATACAGTTGTAGGGCGAATGGATCAAGGTCTATAATCACGTTATTTTTACACTGTAAAAAAAGTTTCTAATCACGCTGTCATCATCATTTTCAACACCATTAAAAACGGTTTACTAAACATGTATTTCTTAAAACAATTAAGGTATCGGATTAATTTTAAATGAGTTAAAAAATGCTGGTCACGCAGAAGACACTTTGGTGATCTATTCTTCAGATAATGGGATCTCATTTCCATCAGGCAGGACGAACCTTTATGATCCAGGTGAGCATCAATTAAGGTTTATTCTCGTTCTTTTTCCTCCATTAGTTTAAGTATATACTGTATGTCATATTACAGGGCTACGTGAGCCGATGATTATTTCTTCGCCTGAAAGTAGACGAAAAGGCGTTACAACAGATGTCATGGTTAGCCTCCTTGATATTGTGCCAACAGTTCTTGATTGGTTTAACGTTCCTTACCCCAACTACACCGTACCAGAAACTGTATATCCAGTTCAACTACTTGGTCGATCCTTATTGCCTCTACTTTCTTCAGATGGCTTATTTAGAACACTGCAAAACCACGAAGATAACGACGACGAGTTAATATTTGGCAGCCAAAGTCTTCACGAAGCAACCATGTATTATCCTATGCGAGTTGTCAGAAACAGAAAGTACAAGTTAATACACAATATGAACTATTGGGCACCATTTCCAATTGATCAGGATTTCTATATTTCACCAACCTTTCAGGATATTTTAAACAGAACGGTTGCAGGCCAACCGACAAACTGGTATAAAACGCTGCACGATTATTACATGAGACCCGAATGGGAATTGTTTAATCTTGAAGAGGATCCGGCTGAAGTCTTTAACTTAGCTGGAAATTCTTCGCTTAAATCTATTGAAAAGAAACTGAAACATTCTTTATACCAATGGCAGTGGCAAACAAATGACCCTTGGATTTGCTCTCCACATGCAGTGTTGGAAATGCAAGACCGTGCCACGAAAACACAAGTTTGTTCTCCACTTTATGACGAACTTGTGAGTTAAACTAGTATAAATCATAATTTCTTTTAGAATTTATTCATTAGTTAAAATTATGGAATTTTAGTATTGTTTTTTTGTATAATGTAATTGTAATAGTACAGTAAAGCCAAATGACTTTCACTGGTGATATTTTCTAAATAAAGTAGTTCGAATTACTAGTTTATTATTTTCTCTCCGAAATTCAAAAGTTTCATGAATATATTGAATAGAATTATCTACGATACGTGGCGCACGACATTTATACCTGAGATGTTAAACTTTTATACCTAAAATTTTGTACTTAATATTGGTTTAATATAATTCAATCGCTTCTACTTGTAACCACCAAAGAATAAGGGTGAGGATGTGCCGAAAGTCCTGGAACTGGTTTAAACGACGGTTTTGGTTGATTAGGTGGGATAGAAAATGTGAATTGGTGAAGCAAACAAGAAATAATGAGCTTGAGATTAACTTCTGCCACTGATCTACCAATGCAAAGACGAGGGCCAATCGAAAATGGCATTAAATATGGTGGCCATTTGACTTCATTGTTATCATTTATAAATCTTTTAGGATTGAATTTCGTTGCTTCCTCCCATAAGTTTGGATCCATATGAACAGCATAAATATTTTGCAAAACCGTTGAGCCTTCTGGAACTGACTTGTTACATATTACGGTTGTTTGATTGCAATAATGCGGTATAGCATATGGAATAACGCTAGCCAATCGATGGATTTCCATGATCAATGCTTCTATGTAGGGAAGTCTTGAGAAATCGTCAAGGCAAGGCAACCGGTTTCTTCCAACTACTAAATCTAATTCGTTTTGAGCTTCAGCTTGCACTTCAGGATTGCATGACAAATGCAGAAAAGCCCATAACAATGTGGCGTTGGTAGTGTCGATTCCACCTAAAAACATGTCAAAAACTGAGCCCAACAAACGGTCCACTGTGAATGTCACAAAAAGAAAATTATAAGTTCACTGTATAACTAATTTGTTTATGTATTACGCTAAATTATTAATACTTGTATATGGAGGTCTTGAAACACCAGTGGTGTTTTCATTTTTCATTTTCGTAAAATAGTAGTCTATGAAATCGGCTTCTGAGCCTTCAATCCAAGATTTTTCATGAGAGTTGACAACCGATGTCAAATATTCCATTACTCGTTTATGTGATTCGATAAAGTCTTTGAATCCAAATCCATTTGGTGGAATAAATCGCAACCATGGGAAAGCATTAAATGGAGCATGTGGAGAAAACTTTTCAAATAAAGTGCGAATATCCTGATTGAATTTCAGAAATGCCTTATTCTCACTATCATAACTGCGACCTAAAGTTAACAATATTTAAAATGTAGTAAATATAATGCCATTTGAAATAAATTTAGTCATATATTACTTGCAACCATTCTCCAAGTGGTTTTTACAATTGCCGTGAAAAACACGCTTTCCATACCCACAACTGTTCCACTATTAGACGATAAAAATTTCACGACATCATGAACCGAATCCATTATCAAATTTTCCATCGATGATTTTCCAAGTCCAGCACTTTTCATGCAATTGATTACCAGATTTCGTTGCTCTTCCCAAATCGGACCATCAGAAAATCCAACATCTGTTTATATCCAATTTTTCTTAGAATCAATCATTTAAAGTTTTATTAAAAAATGCATCATTGCAAACCTTTTCTTCCTGTGGCTATATCGATAGAAACTACATGTGGTCGTCCATTGAATTTTTTGGGATTATCAACCAAAGCTTGTTTAATAGCTGCCCAGTCATTCAATACAACAACGGTATCTCCTCCAAGATTAACGCTAAAAACATTCCCATATGTTTTCGCTATGTTAACGAAACTTCTTTCAAGACATTTATCCAGCCATGGAATATATCCGATAAATGGCAGTCCCCAAGGTCCACTCGGATATCTTTTCAATATGGAAACAAAACGGATAAACCATTTAATTGTAATTGCAATTAATAATCCGAACAGAATTTGCCACATATACGCTAAAAAACCCATATTGACAACACTCAAACTGCAAAACAGTACAATGATGCTCAAACTGCTAAGTAGTACAATGATACCCTTACTTTTGGACGCAGTAACAAAGTCATTTTCGTTATCGGACAGAATATATTTTTGACTCAAGGTCATCATGTTGTAACTTGGTATAGTGACAACACCATAAAAACCACAATGGCATAATTAAAATAAAAATAATAGCATCATTTCGCCGATTAAAGAACTACCGCTCTTTATCAATCCGCAATTTATTTTGCCGAAATATCATTATTTAAAATTCTAAAAAAACCTACACTGAATTATTCATTTCTTTTTCTTATTAGTAATGAGTAAGCGTGAGGATGTACTGAAAGGCCAGGAATAGGTTCAAACGATGGTTTTGGTGTATTGGGAGGGAGAGAAAAGTGAAATTGGTGAATCAAACAGCTTATAAAAAGCCTTAATTTAATTTCTGCCACTGACTTTCCAAGGCACATGCGAGAACCAACTGAAAAGGGAATTAAATGTGGAGGACATTTCGCTTCATTATTTTCATCTAAAAATCTTTTGGGATTAAATATTGTTGGATCTTTCCATAAATTAGTATCATGATGGACAGCGTAAGAATTCATTAAAACGGTTGCGCCTTTAGGAACTGAAACGTTACATACTGTAGTTGTTTTATTACAGAGATGAGGTACCGACAGTGGTACAACGTTTGCCAATCGATGAACTTCCATGATTAAAGACTCGGTGTATGGAAGTCGGGAATAATCGTCAAGACTAGGCATTCTGTTTCTGCCAACTACTAAATCCAGTTCTTTTTGTGCTTCAATCTGCGCTTCAGGGTTGCAAGCCAAAAATAAAAATGCCCAAAGCAGAGAAGCGTTAGTAGTGTCAATTCCTGCCATAAACATGTCCCACACTGCTCCCAACAAATGGTCAGCTGCACGAAACACAAAACATTATTAAAATTAATAATGATTTAAATAAAGTAAAGTGACACGTACTTGTATATGGGGGTGTTGGTATTCCATTACCATTTACTTGTTTCATTTTTGCTATATAATAATCTAGAAAATCAGCTTCAGAACCTTCAATCCACGATTTTTCGTGTGATTTAATAACCGATCTTAAATAAGCTTTAACTCTATAATTTGAATTCATAAACTGTTTGAATCCAAAGCCATTCGGTGGAATGAATCGAACCCAAGGAAAAACGTTAAACAGAGAATCTGGTCGAAACTCTTTAAACAAAGTGCGAACATCATCGTTAAACTTCAAAAACTCAGAATCTTCATGATCAAACTTCTCGCCTGAAAGACATGTTCAAAATATCTGAATGTTCAATAATTACGATTCCAATGTCAAAATATAACCTGCAACCATTCGCCAAGTAGTTTTTACAACTGGCCAAAAAAACAAATTTTCCATCTCAACAATTTGTCCATCTTTAGAGGATAAGAACTTCAGAACATCGTAAATAGAGTCCTTGGCCACACTTTCCATAGACGATTTTCCTAACCCAGCATTTTTCATGCATTGTATTACCAGACTTCGATGCTCTTCCCAAACAGGACCATCAGAAAATCCGACATCTATTTAATATTTCTAGTCTTGTATGTCATTTTTAAAGTTAATTATAAAAAGTGATTATTAATAACCTTGTCTTAAAGTTGCTGAATCAATAGCGGTGTGTTGTGGCCGTCCACTGAAATTTCTTGAGTGGTCAATTAAAGCCTCTCTAATGGCTAGCCAATCATTTAACACGACGACCGTATCTCCACCAAGAGTAACGCTGAAAACATTTCCGTATTTTTTCGCTATGAGTATAAAATTTCGTTCCGGATATCTATCCATCCAGGGAATGTAACCGACAAGTGGAAGTCCCCATGGTCCATTTGGATATTTTCTTACTATTGAAACAATACCGACTACCCATTTAATTAGTATCGCACTTAAGATAGAAACCAAGATTTGCCATACATCTACTTGAAAAAACATTTTGCAGACAGCTTTAATTCAATTCCACCAATAACTATCGCGGTTTTAAACCAAAGCAATTTGCACGGCAACCATTGCCTAACCACGATATAAAATAAGCATATCAAATATGACTCGGGTAACTTGTTTGCAAATTCGATATCTAAAACTAATGGAAAAATTATGTTGTATGTTACTTACAGTAACTTCACTGCCAAATCAAATTTTTTATCAATCATCTATCTACTGTAATTGATAAGTTACATATCGAATGACAACTCTTCAATGTGAAACCGATTGAAAAATCAGATCTCAAAATTAACCTAATTAAAAGAACTTACAGTACTTAATATATTTTACTAATAATTAATTAATTATAATCCATCATATACTGTATACTAAATCCAAGTATTTTTAGATAGACTTCAATGTCATATGAAATATGAGTAAAAATATAATGATAACTTACAACATAACTTGAGGACTTTGATGTGTTTACATAATTGTAATGATCACGTTTAATATTAAATTCATTGCTCTTTCAATCGTGTTATTATTTCAGACATTTTGATTTGAAAATAGCCAATCAAATTACTGTATTTTGACAATTAAAGTCTATTTACATATATATCTTAGTGTATGTGTCCAAAATATTCTAAATTGTGTCGCAATGAAGGATCACTCGTGTAAATTAGGTCTTTTTAATGACAACTTAGTGCTGAATCTTAACCTTAGCAAAAAATCTTTCATATGCAAAGTCACATGCTCCAACACCATTAAAAAGTGAATTATTTTCTTATTATATTTATAGTACTTGTACAGCACTTCTCATGTATAATAAAAGTATAATAAAAATTATTAAGATTAGATACGGCGGTTACCACACACAGAATATACAGAAAAAACTACGTTTCAACTTTTAATTATCGTTTTTATACTCATATTAATTTATTCTGCCAGCGTAGACACGCATTTACTTGAAATCTAAAAACCAGTTCAAGTATCATGTAAAAACAACCTTGTTAACAGTCAATGTACGCCCACAGTATTCAAGTCAAAACAATAATCACTATTCGTCTATGACTTAAAAAGCCTTCGCTTATTTCTTCATATATTTAAAATGTCGGTCAGTGATGTTATCTATCTGCTTTACGCTGCTGCGTTTGCAATAATATTTAAATGGATATTTGATTTTGTTTACAAGTGTCGTACACTTCCTTCTGGACCGTGGGGGTTACCCATTATTGGATACATTCCATGGATGGATAAAAATGTTCCAGAAAGTTTAATTAAAATTTCGAAAAAGTATGGAAATATTTTTAGTGTTACTCTTGGTGAGCAAACTTTTATAGTTCTAAACGATTGGGCGTCGATTAAAGCCTGCTTAATCGATCAATCAAAAAGTTTTAATGGGAGACCAGACATCCTGACATTTAAAACAGCAACTGATCAAAAAAGTATGTACAGTTACTATTTAATTATACAGTATTTTTTTAAAAAATAAATAACTAAAATAACCTTCATTATTAGATATTGCTTTTGGAAACGGTTCGACATGGGAAAATCAAAGAAATTTATCAATTAAGTGCATGAGAAATGCTGGAATGGGAAAATCCTCGATGGAGGGATTAGTTATGGACACCTTTCACGATTTAATTAAGACAATATCGTCGACCGCAAGAACAAATAAAAGCATTAACATAAAATCCTTATTCTTTTTACCAATCACAAAAATCACCTGGAAATTGGTGGCAGGTAAAGTCTTTGCATGACTTATTAATAATTGTTTTCTAATATTATACATTATTTTACTATAGATGAAAATATTAGTAATGAAAACAAGGAAATGGTGAAATTTAACAATAACATTCGCTTATTTTTTGAAGGAAATCGATTTGACACATTGTACAATGTTATTCCATGGTTTCGATTTATTCCGCCTAATGGATTTGGTTTCAAACAATTCCAGAAAAATGTTAGAGATATTAACAATGTCTTAAAATCGGTTATCAAATCACATGAAGCTGCATGGATCGATGGCTCTGAAACCGATTTTATTGATTTTTATCTTTCACAAATTAAAAGAAACAAGATTACTGGCAAAGAGGATTCATCATGTGACTGTAAGACACGATAACTTATTAAACTCACATGATATTCACAATAAATATTCTTATGTTACAGTTGATCATTTGCTGGGCTCTGTATACGATATGTTTGTTGCGGCAATTGACACGACCAACGCTACATTACAATGGGCATTTTTATTTTTGACATACTATCCTGATGTTCAAAAGGAAGCCCAAAAGGAAATAGATTCAATAGTAGGGAGAGAACGATTGCCTTGTCTTGACGATTTTTCAAAACTTCCTTATTTGGAAGCAGTGATCATGGAAGTTCATCGATTAGGCAATGTCGCACCTATGTCACTGCCTCATCTTTGCAACAAATCAACTAAAATCGGAAACATATTAATTCCTAAAGGCTCCACATGCATGCAAAATATATACGCTGTTCATCTTGATCCGAATTTGTGGGAAAAACCACTGGTATTTAACCCCAAAAGATTTCTTAATGATCAAAAAGAACTTGTGGTTCCTCCTTATTTTATGCCATTTTCAATTGGACCTCGAGTATGTATTGGGAAAGCATTTGCCGAAATAGTTATAAAGTTGTATGTCGGTTGCATTCTTCATCAATTCAACTTGAAATTTCCTCCTGAACAGTCTAATCCTTCTCTGGAAGGAGTTTATGGATTATCCGTACAACCACAACCATATTCCTTACTTTTCGAAAAAAGATCTTAACACGCAAACTAACATAATAATAGCCACTTTTAATTTTTTTTTTGTAAGTTGTTTGAGATGAATTAAAAACTCAGAATTTAAATTTTAAAATAAAAAATGATACCGATCTGAGATCTACGTCAAATTTAAAAATCCTGAAAATTTAATCAACTTTTTCGTCGGTAGTACTAAATTACAAAAATCAACACTATTGAAATTAGTAATTATTTATTATAAACTGTAGCTCAATAAGTACTTGCATAAACCTAGGAATATATTTCCCCTGGGGGAACAAAGATTGATCATCTTTATAATTGACAAGTTGTACTGTATATTTAATTACAACTCATCAATCTGATACTAAAAATCAGATCTCAAAATTAACATAATTAAAAGAACTTACACTACTTAATATATTTAACTAATTCTTAATTAATCCTAATCCATCATATTTACTAAGTTACGTACAAGTATTTTTAGCTAGACTTCAATGTCATACTTGAAATATGAGTGAAAATATAATAACTTACAACATAACTTGAAGACTTTGATGTGTTTATAAAAGTGTAATGATCAAGCTTAATATTAAATTCATTTGAAAATAGTCAATCAACTTACTGTGTTCCGAAAATTAAAGTGTATTTATAATATGCTTTCAAAAAACTATCTTAAGTGTATTTTATTGTCACCCCGTACATCTTGCGTTTTTAGAAAATCTCGAATTACAGCGTATAAAAATTAACATTCAATACTCAATCATGAAATTTGATAATTTGTAGTACTTAGTACAGCACTCTACAAGTATAATAAAAATTATTGTTAAGACTAGATACAGTGGCTACCATACACAGAATATACAGTTTCAACTTTTAATTACAGTTTTTATCCTCATACCACTGCCAGCGTAGAAACGCATTTACTTGAAATATAAAAACCACATAAAAAAGTATCACATAAAAAAAACCTTGTTAAGAGTCAAAGTACGCCCACAGTACGGTATTTAAGTCAAAACAATAAGCACTATTCGTCTATAACTTAAAGAATCTTCGCTTATTTTTTCATATATTTAAAATGTTGGTCAGTGATGTTATGTATCTGCTTTACGCTGCTGCGTTTGTAATAATATTTAAATGGATATTTGATTTCGTATACAAGTGTAGTACATTGCCTTCTGGACCGTGGGGTTTACCAATTGTTGGATATATTCCTTGGATGGACAAAAATATTCCAGCAAGCTTAATTAAAATTTCGAAAAAGTATGGAAATATTTTTAGTGTTACCCTTGGTGCGGAAACCTATATAGTACTAAACGACTGGGCGTCGATTAAAGCCTGCTTAGTCGATCAACCAAAACGTTTTAATGGAAGACCAGAAATCCTAACATTTAAAACAGCAACTGGTCAAAAAAGTATGTACAGTTACTATTTAGTTATACATTATTTTTTAAATAAATAATTAAAATAATGTTTAACTGTATTATTAGATATTGCTTTTGAAAGCGGTTCGGCATGGGAAAATCAAAGAAATTTATCAATTAAGTGCATGAGAAATGCTGGAATGGGAAAATCGTCGATGGAGGGATTAGTTATGGACACCGTTCACGATTTATTTAAGACAATATCGTCGACCACAAAAACAAATAAAAGCATTAACATGAAATCCTTTTTCTTTATACCAATTACAAGAATCAGCTGGAAATTGGTGGCAGGTATGGTCTTTACATGGCTTATTATTAATTGTTTTCTAATAGTAAACGTTATTTTTCTATAGATGAAAATATTAGTAATGAAAACAAGGAAATGCTAAAATTTAACGATAACATTCGCTTATTTTTTAAAGAAGCTCGATTTGACACATTGTACAATGTTATTCCATGGCTTCGATTTATTCCGCCTAATGGATTTGGTTTCAAACAATTCCAGAAAAATTCTAAAGATATTAATAATTACTTAAAATCGGTTATTAAATCGCATGAAGCTGCATGGATCGATGGCTCCGAAACCGATTTTATTGATTTTTATCTTTCACAAATTAAAAATAACAAGATCACCGGCAAAGAGGATTCATCATGTGACTGTAAGACACGATAACTTAACTTCTTAAACTCATATGATATTCACAATGAAAATTCTTATGTTACAGTTGATCATTTGCTGGGCTCTGTATACGATATGTTTGTTGCGGCGATTGACACGACCCACGCTACATTGCAATGGGCAGTTTTATTTTTGGCATATTATCCTGATATACAAATGGAAGCCCAAAAGGAAATAGATTCCGTTGTTGGAAGAGAACGATTGCCGTGCCTTGACGACTTTTCAAAACTTTCTTATTTGGAAGCAGTGATCTTGGAAATTCACCGATTAGGCAATGTCGCGCCTATGTCACTGCCTCATACTTGCAATAAATCAACTAAAGTAGGAAAAATAGTAATTCCTAAAGGCTCCACATGCTTGCAAAATATATACGCAGTTCATCTTGATCCGAAGTTGTGGGAAGAACCAACAGTATTTAATCCCAAAAGGTTTCTTAATGATCAAAAAGAACTTGTGATTCCTCCTTATTTCATGCCATTTTCAATTGGACCTCGAGCATGTATTGGGAAAGCATTTGCCGAAATAGTTATAAAGTTGTTTGTCGGTTGCATTCTTCATCGATTCAACTTGAAATTTCCTCCTGAACAGTCTAATCCTTCTCTGGAAGGATTTTATGGATTATCAGTACAACCACATCCATATTCTTTACTTTTCGAAAAAAGATCTTAACACGTAAACAATTATAATGATAGTCACTTTTAGTTATTTTTTTGTAAGTTGTTTGAGATGAATTAAAAACTCCGATTTTAACTTTTGACATAAATAATGATATCGATCTGCATCTACGTAAAATTAAAAAATCCTAAAAATTTAACCAACTTTAGATTTTGGTCAACTTTTTGGTCGGTAGTACTAAATTACAAAAATCAACACTGTTGAAATTAGTAATTATTTATTATAGAATGTAGTGCAATAAGCATTTGCATAAAACTACTATGAACTACGAAGTCATTAAAAATATAAAGATTTTCAATGCGAATATATACAGTGACAATACTAATGATTTAGCGCAGTGTTTACAGGTGCAGTATAAGTTTAAAATTCTCTTTTTTTAATAATTAGCGAATAAGGTAAAGGATGAACTGTGAGACCATCAATCCTTTCAAACGTTGGCTTTGGCTGATCAGTTGGAAGAGCAAATTCAAACTCATGCAGCAAACAACCAAATAAAAGCTTTAACATTATTTCAGCTAATTCTTTTCCAGGACATTTTCGTGGGCCAACTGAAAACGGAATTAAATAAGGAGGCCATTTAACTTCGTTTTTGTTGTTTATGAATCTTTTAGGATTAAATTTCTTCGGTTCCACCCAGAGATTAGGATCATAATGAGTAGCGTAGAAATTCGGAAGACACACAGCGCCTTTGGGAATTGTGACACTGCCAATCCTTACTTTTTCAGTGCAGACATGCGGCATAGACAAAGGTGCAACAGTGGCCAATCGATGAACTTCCATAATAACAGCTTCCAAATAAGGAAGTCTTGAGAAATCTTTTAAGCATAGTTGTCTTTCTCTTCCAACAACAAAATCCAATTCCTTATGAACTTCGTTTTGCACGTCAGGATAGTGTGCCAAATATAAAAACGCCCATTCCAGAGTCGAGCTGACTGTGTCGATTGATGCCAAAAACAAATCCCATACTGAACCCAAGCAATGGTCAACTACATCGATAGATGTCCATTACAAGTACAAAATTATATCAATACCTGAAGTTAATAACTTACAATCGTATGGTGGCTTTGTATTTCCAGCGGCTTCACTGATTTTCATTTTTGAAAGATAGTAATCAATAAAATCACTTTCATTGCCATCAACCCAATTGTCAAGGTGAGACTTAATAACAATTTTTAAGTAAGATTTAATATCTTTAACGGCTCTAACAAACTGTTTAAATCCACATCCATTAGGTGGAATAAATCGGAGCCATGGCAGAACATTGAATGCTGTATCAGCACGCAATTGCTGAAATATAAAGCGAATGTTGTCATTCATTAAAAGAATCTGCTTGTTGTTTTTATCCAACTTTTGATCTATAAATGCAAATATTGCAGTAACAACTCATAATTTGGGAAAAACAGTTTTAAAAATTACTTGTAACCATTTTCAAAGCAATGTCGAAAACCGGATGAAAAAATAAAGATGTCATTTCAGTAGCTTTGTTGTTGGATAAAGACAAATCTGCAATCATGTTATAAACAGAATCTTTGACTAATACTTCCATTGGAAGTCGTCCCATATCAGCACTTTTCATACATTGTATTACAAGTTTTCGTTGGTTTTGCCATATAGGACCGTCGGTGAAACCAATATCTATTTGAAAAATAGAAATACCAGTAAGTGCCACAGTTGAACATAAGTAAAAAGTGCCTGAAATTGTCCAAATATAATTACTTTTTTTCTCGGAAGATACCTCAATTGTGGGATTAGTTGGTCTGCCAATAAACAATTTCGAATGGCCAATAAAAGATAACTGAATTGCATTCCAGTCATTTAACACCACAAATGTTTGCCCTCCTATAGTGAGACTGAATATATTTCCATACTTTTTCGAAATTTCCATGAAAGTTTCGGCGACGTTTTTTCCCATCCAAGGAATGTAACCAACAATTGGCAATCCCCATGGTCCAGGTGGATATTCTACTGCAATGAAAACAGCATCAAGTATCCATTTAATTACGATCGCCAAAACAGCTGCAGTGAAAATGACGTAGCTTAATTCAAGGATAGCCATGACCTTAACAACACATTAAAAAATCTACAGTAGTTATGCTGCCTTCATTTTACAACGTAGTACATACAGTAGATTCATACTGTAATAATAACATCAACTTAGTTTCTATTTAAATGCTTTACAGTAGGGCGGTGCTCAGACTTTTTATCTAGTTCTGATTGGAAGTAACAGACACAAACCCAAGTAAAGTTCGTGTTATTAATATTTATATTGCAACCTTCTGGCTTTAGATAAAAGTTTAAAATAAAAACTTGACTCGAAATGTTGAAATTTGCAGTCGATATTTATTTAAAATGTAAACACGGTATATCCCACGTTTTCTTAGAAATATTTTAATAACTAGAGTTTCAACTAGTTAAAACCCAAATTTTGATACTGTCATAGGATCTGAAGTTCAATTGATAATAATAATACCTTAACATTCTGAAACCATAGCATAAAAAATTGCTAACATTTCCTTACTGTATTTTGAAAAATCAAGGACATGTCTCGCCTTTGATTATACAGTAGAAGTTCTTAAGTAGCTTTCAAATGCGATCGAAAAATTATAAACAAACTTCATAGTTCACGTATCTCAAATTTAATGACATAAGTATTATGTTAGTCCTAATACTTTATTTAACACACTTCGCATTAATCTTAGCTCAGCTATTGTATATTATTACAATAAAAATTAAAAAACAAAAAAAACACACACAGAAAATAGGGAAGCAGGATTTCTTGACTGTTATTTATATTTTGTTCTTTCATTATTCAAGGGGACGAGTTATGTTTTCTTTAAAAAATCAAAAGATCAATGATTACTTTTTAAATTTATAATTTTAGATTAGTAAGTTCAATCGAGTAAAGCAAAAGAATTAAAAGCATATTTATCGTTATATCATAACTAACATACTATAGCTTTTAGTTTATATCAATTTCCTTAATGGCATTGTAACCAAAGTGTTAGGTAAAGTTCGCATTTACTGTACTGTAAATCCCAAATATCTATAGAATACCTTTTTTGTTTTTGTTTATTTGGTAGTAAATTCCTTATACAAGTATATCTACGAAATTCGCATGTTAACAAATTAGCGAATGTGTGAGAGAATTGCAATATTTATAATTGCACATACAATAAAAAGCAAAAACAGTACGTTTGCAAAAACGTCTGATACACTGTATATTTGGCGCTAGAGCATACAATATGTTCGCTATTATACCGTATAATAACGTTAATTATACGCTAGTTTTAAAGCCGAAATCAAATATGTGGTTCAGTGCCAGAGTTGCCAAACTTACAGAATAATGATTGTATATGAGAACTAAACGTTTCTTTGACTTAGCAACTCTGGCACTGAACCAGTTACATTTTCAGTTGCAGCACCTACAGCGCAAAACAAAAAGCCTGTTGAATACCGGTTATAAGTAATAGCCCTTGGCGTCCAACTTTCGCCTTACAGAAATTACAAAAGATTTCACTAGTAATAAAGATCAATACTTAATAATATTGACTGATATCAACAATTAACATAATACGTTCTGAGTAATATTGTTCAACTAAAATAAATATACGATGGACACAACGTATAAAATTGTTTTCCATCTAATAGATAATTTAATTACTGTACATTTAAAATCCGTAATCTCAATAAACTACTTATCTACAGTTAATAAAAACCTAAAACGCTCATTATAAATGGCTTGCCGCTAATATTTTTAAAATTTTTTATCATGTTTCATCCACATTTCACTTCGACAAAGCAACAAAATAACTTTAAATAAACAGAAATGAAACCTTTTAAATAGTACAAGGCAAGAATACCAAAATACAGTATAAGCACCAGATTCTAACTTTGTGCACACTCAATAAAATTGCAAGTCACAGTCAAGGATACATAAAGTATACAAATTATTTTGTATTGTCGATCTATTGTATTTCAATATACAGTACATACTTCTAGTAAGTGAAATGCTGCCAAAGTCATATTCGAATGCTGCCAAAGACGGTGCAATCTTAGACTGCTACTTTAAAATAAAAATGCAAATTTTTTCACTATTTTTTATACATACATTACACAACTCCATTTGCAAATGCAGTGCGTGCTAACTCTAACAGGATATCCTGTTTGGATAATTAATTTCTCCAAATCTTAATAATAAACTGAACTCGGAAGGAATTTGTTTACATTATCTAAGGAAATTGTTAAAACTTGAAAATAAAGCAGCTAACTCTTTTTTTCCTTTAATTTTAGCTGAATTTTTTAAAACCTTGCATTGTTGAGTGCTTAAACGACTAGAATCATTTCGTATACAAATAAAGTGAAGATGAAATAATTATCAATATTATCTGTGATCAAAAAAAATGTGGAAAATTCTGATCAAACTGTTGACTATAATTATTATCGAGAATGTGTCTGCTGAGAAATACTGTTTACCTCAAACAAACTTTAAAATCATAAATTACAAGAACTGCGAATCTTATCTGCTCAACAACCACGGTCAATTAAATATTATTTGTCATATTTTTATTCTTCCACGGTCGGCCTGGGCGTTGCCGGATGAGAATACGAATGGATTAATTGCTTCTGTCACATTCAAAACCACTCTGAAGAAGCCTTTCAATTCAACATCGTGTTTATTGCTAAAATACACCTACATGAAATTGGTTACCAAGCCTGGGAATGAACAAAATGATAAGTTTAACAAGATTTACGTCGACCCTTTTTCTCTCCAAATGACGACGATAGCTGTGAACGACATGTACGTAAAAGTTCAACATCATTTAAATGATTCAGTCGGCAAAGTCAGCTACAATTCCACTTGCATTCAAAGTAAAATTGCAAAATTTAATTTAGAAAACAAAGCCCTTTATGATGTTTCAGAATGCATTCCTGAAGTGACCACACAAGAAATTTTCCAAGATTTATTTAATTATCCATTTGAACTTCATGGTCAATACATCGAAAATTACCCTTACCTCAACGTTTTCGACTGGTGGATGGACGCAGTACACAATTTCGGTGGTGTCTTACAAGTAGTTAGGTTACAATTAAGATACGAAACAAATGATTATGGGATTAATCAATATTTTAAACGGATGTCAAATTTAAAAGTTGAAGAACTTGACTTTCGCGGTTCCATCTTTCCCATCATTGGTTTCATTCCACCAATACCAACTCTTCTTCGACTCGATTTTAGCTGGTGCCAATTAAAGAACATTTCCGATACAGCGTTTAACAATTTACCAAACCTTGAGTCATTGAATTTGGCCGAAAACTACCTCACTGTGTTCCCAGAAACAGTATTTGCATTAGCCAAATTAAAATATCTTAACTTTAGTCATAATATTCTTCAACCATCTAGATCGACTTTTATAGATGCTAATAACTTTACTAAACTGACTAAATTAAGCATTTTGGATCTAAGTCACTCGAAAGTGTGGATTACCGATTTATCAAACAATCAAAATTTTCCATCAAAGCCAATGAAACCTCTAATTAATCTGAAATCACTTCATTTATCGTCAAATTCACTTTCTAAGTTCCCACAACCATTTGTTCAAATGACCCCAAACTTGGAAGTTCTAATTTTGTCAAATAATTCGCTTACATCCAACGACTCTGGACTCCTTACCGAAAACAACTGGAATAAATTACAAACTTTAGATTTAAGTTACAACGCCAAAATTCAGAGCTTTGATATTAACAAATTCTGCGAAGCATTTCATCAGTTACAGAATTTAATTTTAAATAATCTCAACATTAATACAATGCCAATCATTGATAACAACAAATGCAACCTATTACAATTCCTGAACTTAAGTGGCAACCACATTGAAGTCTGGAACAACGAGAGAATAAGGATAAATACAAGAAACTTGACAATAATTTTATCAAACAACAAAATTAAGAATATCAGTCCAGTCATGTTGAATGACTTTAAGAAGCTTAAAAGCGTTGATTTAAGGGGAAACCCATTCGACTGCTACGAATGCGAATTGCAAGTATTTCAAGAATGGCTACTTGAAACTCCAGAAAACGAAAATTGGTCAAACATAAAATGTCATAAACCCACAGAAGTGAATTTGATTGACTTTAATTTTAATACTTATCACTGTAGCAATAAGTTGGTCTATTTACTAGTTAACATTGCTATCCCCATTTTTGCTGCGATATTGATAATTCTAGCAATTGTTTTCGCCATCTTTCGGTATCGCTGGCATATCAGCTATTGTTTTTACGTTTTTAAAGTTAAATACAACAAAAACAAAACAAATTTCGCCCAAATGCAAGAACTCCCCACTCATCGTTGGGATGCGTTCGTTTCTTATAGTTCGGAAGATCGAGACTGGGTTTTGACGCACTTAATGCCGTCGCTAGAAAGCACTCAACCTAGCGTCCATTTGTGTATACACGAGCGCGATTTTATGCCGGGAGAAACGATTTTAGACAATATTATCCAAAGCATTGACAACAGCAGAAAGTCTATATTCTTGATTACTAAGCGGTTTATTATCAGTCAATGGTGCCAGTGGGAAATTCAAATGGCTCAACATAAACTGTTTGAAGACCATAAACATGTTTTGGTATTGATTGTATTGGAACCGTTGGAGGATTGTGAAATTCTTAGAGTGGCCAACATCCGACCATGTTGCTGAACGGAAGTTATTTTGGGCGAGGCTTCGACAGTATATTGGACCGTGTCATTGCATGAAAAAGCTGGCAACCGAATAAAGTTAAACTGAATTTATTATGCATTCTAAGTTGCCTTGTACTTACAGTATATTTATATTTATTGCTTACAATTTTGTTTTAGTTAAGCTATCGATTTATGTTTATATGCTGAAACGACTAAGATTTATAACTTAACGTTTATAAAATATATCTCCATGTAAATCATTTAAATTACTATTATCTAATGTGAGTTTTCATTAAAAGTGCGATTATTCATGTTCAATCGCCTAGATTAGCTTCTTTTTACTCATTGTTAAGAAATGATATAACATTTAGAAAAGTGTTATACATCTTTCAAGTTCAATGGGTAAATTTCAGAAACGTTTATGCAGATAAGATTAGTATATTGTATTATATGAAAAAATGCATGATTTACTTTAATAAAATAAAACATTTACCGTAGCTATTTATTTTAATGTTGAAAATTTTATTAAATAAACTTAATTTAAAATCAATATTGCGAAATTTAGCAAGCGAAAATTTTAAAACGTTAGTTATGGAGAACTACAAAATTGTAACATAAAAATAAATAACTATATCAATTAAATTAAATACGAATATATAACCTATTTTGTAACTTAACTTATAAAGTACTAATTAGGCGCCATTCTTCATCACCATGAACTAATTACGAATATTTAACATTAACATACATTTTAAGATAACCAGACATTCGACCTCATTATATTTTGAAGCAATCGTCGAAATACTATACTGCTGTCTCATTTATCATATTAGAAAGTGATAATCGAAAGAAAAAAAAACAGTAATAAAACGAGGTTTTTTGAAGAAGACATGCCATTGTACACGATAATTTATAACCTATTTACCGTTTTAAAAACATGTCTACCATAATTCATGGTTGATAACTAAACTGCAAACTAATTGGTGACTAATGCAGTTTTTACATAAAGTGACTTATGAATACTAATATTTTACGTTTGTACCCTTTTAATACATCTTTTCTTAACGTTTATATAAGTTAGTTGATATTATATATGTCAAGTTAATATCATTTAATATTGATAAACTTAAGTCAAAGGGTGAAAAGTCAAGTCCTACTGTATTGCTAAAAAGTGCATATGAACCCAAATCTTGTTTTGATTTCAATTTTGTTTTTTGAAATACTGTCGCTCACTAGTGTAAAGTTTAATGTACACTAATATTGATTATCTGAACTTGTTTGACTATTACTTTATTATTTTAATGCAATTAATATGAACTTAAGTCATCAGCTTTGCCTTTATGTTGCAATTGGTTAGTTCCCTAATTTATTGTAAAACTTAACCAATGACAGCGTTTTAAAATACAGTAGAAGCAGATACAAGCTATTATCGAGTATTATAAATTCTTTTTACTAAATTTTCTTTACCATGATTTTTATTAGACATATGCACACTGTATGTGGTTATACACCATCTTAAAATGTTATCAAATGAATTACTCTACGTGTTATTCGCCATAATCTTAGCCATTGTAATTAAATGGCTGTTTGAGTATTTTTATAAGTTATTCACACTTCCTGCTGGACCATGGGGACTGCCAATTGTTGGCTATCTTCCATGGATGACTAATAATGCCTCAAAAAGCTTTATGAAAATCTCGGAAAAATATGGAAATATATTCAGCGTTTCACTTGGTAGTCAAACTGTTGTTGTGTTAAATGATTGGCAATCGGTTAAAGCCTGCTTAATTGATCAACCGAAAAATTTCAAGGGAAGACCACCTAATATAACCACAGATAAAGCGAGCTCTAGACAAGGTATAACAATTAAATCCAATTAAAATTAAATCTCATTCATAGCATCTTGAAAAATGTTGTTTTTGTTATTACACTTAAAAATAATTTTAAATTAAAACAATTATAAAAAATTTTTTTAAATAAATTTAATTAAAAAAACTGAATTCATAAGTTTAAAATAAATGTCTCCTAAGTTTAAAAAGACTTTTCATATACTAAATAAACAGAAAAAAAATTTAAAACGAAAAACTAGAAATAAATACTGTATTTCGTAATAATCAAACAATTATGTCCAAGTTCAACCATACAATATTTCAATATAACTTGATTTTAAATAAACTCTTATTATAAATAGACGTTGCATTTTCTGATGGCCCTGTATGGGAAAAACAAAGAATTATAACCAAACTATGTATGGTAAATGCTGGAATGGGAAAATCATCCATGGAAGATATAGTTAAGGAGTCCATTCAAGACGTTATTAAAACACTGTCATCGCGAGAGGGGGAATCCATCGATACAGAGACGCTATTTTTTATACCATTTATGAAAATTTCGTGGAAATTCATTGCAAGTACGATCATTAATATATTTAAGACCATTTATTCCGATATTATTCCTTTTATTCATTATGTCGTATATTTTTCTAAAATAGATCATCATTTTGATAGTGATCGTAAAGAATTGTCTTCATTTATTGACGTTGTTCGTGAACTATTCGAGAACCTACATCCGAATAATGTATTCATGTCATTTCCCTGGCTACGTTATTTGCCACCAAACGGATTTGGCTTTAAACAATTTCTCCAAGCAAATGATAAACTAATGTCTTATTTAAGAAGCGTCACTCAGTCCCATTTTAATAACTGGACGGAAGGGTCAGACTTGAGCTTTATTGACCACTACATCTCAAAAATTAAAAAGAATGAAACATCTGGTGAAGCTAATGCTGCCCCTTACAATCGTAAGTGTAATTAAATAGAAAGAAAAAAAAAACAAATTATACAGCAAATTAAAAAAATAATTAATCTTTATAGTTGACCATTTACTGGGTTCAGTATGGAACATGTTCATTGGTGGAGTAGACACCGTGAATGCAACTATGCGATGGGCTATATTGTATTTATCATGCAATCCCAAAGCTCAAAAAGAAGCCCAAAACGAGTTAGATTCTGTAGTTGGAAGAAACCGACTGCCTTGTCTAACTGATTTTCCCAAACTCCCATATGTAGAAGCATTGATAATGGAAGTTCACCGTTTGGCCAACGTAGTCCCCCTTTCTGTACCCCACTTAAATAAACAAACCACTAAAATTGGAAATATTACGATTCCGAAAGGCTCAACATGCCTTCAGAACATTTATGGTGTCCACCATGATCCAAGTGTGTGGAACGAACCAAAAAAATTTAATCCTAAAAGATTTATCAACGACAATAATGAAGCAAAATCACCTCCATATTTAATGCCATTTTCAGTTGGACCGCGATTATGCATCGGAAAAACGATGGCTGAAGTAAACGTTAAACTGTTTCTCAGCTGTTTGCTGCATCAATTCAGTTTCAGTTTACCAGCTGATCAGCCAAAGCCATCGTTTGAGGCCGTTCCAGGACTCACTATACATCCGAAACCTTATTCTATAGTGGTTTGTAATAGACACATTAATTAAGTAAAAATTCCAACTCAACAAGAAGATTGCTCTTTGGAAACTGTGTATAATCAGCTTACAAGACCATGAATGTTTTTTACAAATATTAGTTAACATGTGAGATTCCTAATTAATTTCTCTGTACTATTACCATTGCATTGTCATACTTAGCACGTACTTGACGATCCTTGAGGTACTACCGCTTATTATACTGTATAATCTTTTATAAAATCCACAGCTTATCGCAAAAAGAACTATCGTTGCTTAAAACTGCTGCTGTAATCAATTTTAAGATCTTTAACTTTTAAGTACTTATTCAAATTCAAGACGACTAAAAATTTGTAGTCAGCTCAGCTTTCTTATACTAAACAAACTCAAGTTTAGACAGATTCAGTTCGGTTATACAATAGTTTAGTCTATGGAGTACACGACAATGATGATCATTTGTAAATCGACTCAAGAAAATTCGGCCCCAAAAGATAAACAAATGAAAGCAAAACAGCCACCGTATTGATTGCCATTTTCAGCTGAATCTCATATACAAAGTATGTCAAATTCAGTTTTACTTTTGATCAACCAAAACCAACGCTTGATATACTGCAATTCCAGAGCTAACAGTTCAACCAAAACTTCAGTCATTTATATTTTGTTATAAACATTGTTAAAGAGTAAAAAAATTGTTAATAGACAAGGTTATGATGATATGAACATTCACAGTACATGTCATTAATTTTGCTGTTTTCAACGTACGAATAACGTAATTAAACCATACGTGCTTAAGTTGAAATTCTCATATTACGCCTTTTAGTATCTTAAATCTTTCTTTTTCTATCGTTTTTATTTTTCTTTAAAAAAAAAGGTCTTTGAATCGCTCTGAAGAAATCTACAGTAATCGATTAGGTATTTGTGCGAGTTTGTGTCACTTTGTGTGGTCAAAACAATTGATAGATAAACAAAAGCAATACAAAGTATTTTTTCTTTTCTCTTTTCTTTTGGTTTTAGAAGTCAAAGTATAGTACTGCACCGGTAATATGGCTGTAGTGCTTAGCCAAATGTTATGATAGCATTTCATGGTTGAATAAACGAAAATACTTTTCAAGCTAAAAGTTATTCACCGAGCGTAAAAAGTCCCAAAACTTACTATTTGTTTCATTTAAGTCGTTTTTATTGTTGTCTTCACCAAGTTACCACTCTACCTAGTTTTTTTGCCCACGTTGTAAAAGAACTACAAACGTGTTCACAATAAATTTCAATTGTTCGAAGGTTTTCAATACAACAAAAAAACCTTTGAAATAAATTTCCACTTGAAACAGTCCCTGAGAAAAAGTATAAATTGAAATGAAAACTAAACTAACCACAGACAAAATAAATATGTTATCGTTTTAAATCTACAACAATGTTTTAATTAAAAAATTTTATATTTCAAAAATTGGTAACACAAAAGTTAGACTTTAAATTCTAAAAGATGTAATCAAATCCACTTTGCAGTCAAAACACATAACAATTGGAGTGATTTATTGATAAATCACATTATAATTCATTTGATAAATTTCCAGTTCACTAAGAGTGAAATAAGTTTGTAACTTTATATACAACTTCTGGGACTTTTGTGCAAATAGGGCTTTAAATCAACTTCTAAGTTATCCCTTGTCTACCGAAAAATACAATAAATATTTTGGCAATGGCACAAACAATTCTGATAAATTCTTTTCAACTATCGTTGGCCATCAAATTTTCAATTGTTATTCATGGCAACAAACTCATTTTGTTCAACCAAACGTGTGCAAAGTCTAAATCATCTTCTGATAACGCTGCTGTTCCCTCAAGTAACGCTGAAGCTTAAAAACAAAATTTACTTTACACAAACTGGCGTGTTTTGAGTGAAATATTTGATGTTGTCTTTTTTGAACATTTGAAATACAGTAAAAACGACCGTAAATAAGGCGGGCGCAACTTAGCTACAAATACACAGTAAATGCAACAATTTTTACAACTGAGCAATTTTATAGTTATCGTCTTGGAATATATAGAAGAAAATAAATACATTTCTGCTTTTCTTTCCCCTAAAAGCAGTTTTTATCATCATTTGTTCCCATTTGTTTGCAGCACTGAAATCTTTGTTTACTTTAATGGATGTGTGTTCAGTGTACGCTTTACGTTTCCTGAATAACAATGGCTAAATTGTTACCGTTAATCTTTTCAATTTATCTTCATCCTCATTCAAAGCCCAACTAATGTTCATAAATAACTTCAATCTAGATTAATGTTTAATGAATTTCAATTCAATCTACCAAAATATTGCTTAATTGAACCATCAACTTTAGAATAAATAAACAGCGCAAAAATTTACTTTTAATATTGCTTTGAAATTTTAAGTGCATAAAATTTTTAACTGTATAAAATCTTAACTAGTTTTAGTGAAAAAGTCAACAGAAATAATCATCGAATTGAATATTTTCGATCGATTGAGCAAGAGAAATTCATTTAAAAGCGCCTATGCAAAACTTAATTTAATTTTTGCAAGAGAAAAAGATAATGTTTGTTCAAAGACTTATTTAATCTATGTGAAATTTATTCATTAAATTTTATTCACAATCAACATAAAATAAACTGCGGCTCAGTAGATGAATTTTAATAATAATAGTAATAAACGTTGATTGAAAAATATTTAAATTACCGTCGAAAAATGTAACTACGCTCTACACACAAAAGCATATACAAAACCATAAAACGTGATCAACCTCTAAGAAATTTCTTTTACGTACAGGAAATCTTTTTAAATAAGCTTAGTTGCTTTGATAAATTTTACGAATAAGCTTTAAGCGATCATGCGAAAACAAATTATAAAAAAATTTAAATAGAAACAAATTTTGTTAAATGTATACCATTATAAGTTAAATTCTAAACCACTCCATTGAAATACAGTACTTCAAATTAATTTTTAACAAAAAAAAACACAGGAAACAACTTCATGATTGGAAATTCAAATTATAAATATTTCCCATAAAATAACTAATAATCGTTAATAATTGTTAAAAAATATCATTGTTAAAAACCATTCCTTAAACGTAATACTACAGATGAAGTTATTTAAAAACAACATCAAACTGCCAAACATAAATCAACTTAAAAAAACCTCATTTAAAAGTCTACTGCATAATATAACACATATTGAAATCGATTTATAATTTGTTTCTTAACATGCAATTTCTAGACAGCTATTATTTTATAATAAAAAATTCTTACGTAGAAATATTATTGCATAAAAAACTCATTTGTCTGAATGATCATGTCGTCTAGCAAATCAGTCAAAAAGTTAAATTGCTGCACCATTTCCTTAAACGGTTTTCCAAAAATCAGAAGGTCTATAAAAACATTTTAAAAATAAAGATAGCAAGATAAGTAAGCTATCAAAAACTGTATAAATTTCCATATATATGTCTTAATATGTAGATCAATATGTATAACCAGGTAATACCGAAACTCAAAGTTATAACTTAAGATAAAAATAGCTAAACGTATGGCAAAAAGATTTCAATGTTAAGGTCTTTCATACATGCATTTCCGGGAACTGCGATGCTTTTAAAGTAACTAAAAAAAAACTTGACTCATGCCCAACAAATTCCTTCTTCCAAAAATTTCTGAAATTGTTTTCATTATAAATTGTTGACACTTTATGTAATTTTAAATTACAGTATAATACAGCAGTAGTACTGTCTGCTATCTGTTACTCGATATTTCAGAATCCTTATCTCAACTGCACAGTATGTCAAATAACGAAGTCGAATAAATCTCTGGCTTATCTTTCATTTCAGAAAGTTATGCCCAAATCTACCATAAAAAATTCTTTTCAAATACCAATAACTAAATCCGGAAAGCCAAAGAAATCGTTTTATTATACATAAATAATCGTATTTACAAGATGCAGCCAATATATGTTACTGGAAATCAAATCGAGCTATTTCAGTTACCCAGTTGCTAAGCAGAAAAATACTGTAAAGCAAACCAATACAAAATTGAACAAATTTCACTCGATTTTCCAGAAAATCGACAATAACACTGTTCAATTTCAAACTGCGTTTTTAACGGTTAGTCTGAAATGTCTCCTGGCAAAAAAAAAACCTTGCCTTAAGTGCTTGTCTAGACTCTAGACTCCTGGTTATATTTCATTAAAGATTGTTTCATAACATTACCATTATGTCATACTGTGCATTTTGAAAGTTTTTTAATACGAGTAAAAAGCAGATGGTTTATCGTCGTTTGGGACAGTTAAATTTTAATCACAATAAATAGAAAAGTTTGCCAACTATAAAAAACATTGAAATATTCACAATTTATTTCACGATTTAACATAAATAACCAAATTCTTAACTACTTCCACTCTAGATTTTCTCCTTTTAGAAAGTTTAGATATTTTCTTTTAGGCTTTTCAATATTATTTTGTAGATTATTAGTTACAGAACTTTTAATTTGATCTTCGCAACTACAAGTTTGGTTTTTGGCAGTCCACTTTCCGAATTAAACCACTTAAAATAACCAATCATTATATAATAAATCATCAGATCAAAGCGGACACCATAGAACTAATATATGTGTTTAAGCTATTAAGTACTGTACTGCAATCAGCTAATAAAAACCCACAAATAACTCCGCTCTTTTTCGATTTGAAGCTAAAAGCAATGAAAATGTCATTAATCCATTCTTTCCTATATTTCAATGTTATTTAAAATGCAATTTATAAATGGAAATGGGTTTTCCGTGTTAGAAAAATAGATTTAATATTCAAATTTTCAGAACAACTAGTAATATAGACGTAGTGTTATACTGGTACGTAAGAAATCTGCAAAGTGCATGCGCGAAGAGAGCGACATAATAATCCACTATTATTAATGATCTCTATGAAAGTCGACAAGAAAAATGACGTTGTAACCGAAAATAAACGCAATATCCTGTTGAAGCTACAGGAAGTTAAAATAAAAGATGAAAATTGTCACAGCCGACACATTATAATAACATTTTTCAGTAAATCGTGTTATCTGGTACTAAAGGAACAACGCCTTCTATTATGAACTAATTTTTCAAACTTCAAGTGTAAGTGTTAAGTCTGAGAAAGAAAAAAAAAGATTTATATTATTTTAAAAAAACCTAATGAGCAATTATTTCTTGGTTGCTTAAACAATTTGGCCAATTCAACTAAAGCGCAACAAAACAAATGATTAAACTACTTTTTAACTTGAAATAAAAGTAAAATCATTCCAATCAATACATAGTGTAAACAGTATAATGACAACAACATTTAAAAGGAAAAAAAAACTATTTTTGTTTCAATAAAAAACAATGTTGTTTTTTATGTTACGGATGACCTAATAAATAAAATAATGATGTAGACATGCAGTGTTATGGGAATATTTTACGAAAATGCAATGGAACGTGTTTGTTATTATTCCCCAGCGTGTAAGCTTTGAAATAAAAACAAACACATAATAAAAATGCATATAGTGATGTTACCACCGCATAAAAATTGCATTAAGAGGCACAAGATTGCTGTGGATACAAAAAAAAACCCCTACATCTTCATCGTATTATTAACTGTAATACGCTTAGAGGTATAACCTAAATTGTAAAAGGATTTTTATATAAACACTAACTAAGCACATTATTAGGTTATATGCCTCTGCTGAGATTGCAGTAACAAACACCGAAAGCCTCCAAGACATTTGCCCTGAGATACAACTCTATATAGAAAACAAAAATCACATTAATTCTAAAGATGTCAAACTTGACAAACATCCTGGGCGTATTTTATCAAAAAAAATATTTCTAATATCCGAAATCTTAAATATTTAAATAGAAACCTTAATATGACATTTGAGGTTCATTCGTTTCAAGCCATTAAAACGACATTAAGAATATCTCATAAACATGCACAATATTTTGTTCATTTAGTGTACAGAATTGGCCAACTTATCAAGTATGCAAATCGTCTTAATACAGAAAGCATTGAGTTTAAAAGGAAAAGCATGCCATATAATGAAATTTGTTTTTATAGTACTTTGAGCTTCAAGTCGATTAAAACAAAAGAATTAGTTCCATAAGATTAAAATACAGGCGTTGTAATTCTAAAACGGTGATACGTGTATTTGCAACGATACATCACTTTCTAAAGTTAAGTACAGTAACTATAGTTACAATACACCATTACATACGGTATATAAGATGATGCTGATAATTACAATTTTATACCGATAGATGATCTTTATTCGGGAAGTATTACTTTCGGTTTCTATGCTATTAAGAGTATGTTATACTTCTTCCTTATAGATATTGAATAACTCATCTTAAAATAAAAAGCATGTACAGGAAAATGTACTGTAAAAGCACTTTTTAAGAGTATTAATTAAAGATTTTCATGTACTTGTACGATACAATACCGATTACAATGAGATTATGTTAACAAACGTTAACGTAGCTTTACATTAATGCAACTTAATGAATTCTTGAAGATTTAATTTGCAAAGAATTTCATGATTAAAAAATCACTATGCGATTTAAAATCCTCAACTTGTTTTAAAACTAAAAACAAATCATTTGAAAATGTAGTCTTATTTTAAACATGAATTTATTTTTTTTTACTTTAGAACCAATTTCATCTTTAAAAAAAAAGAGAATTTTACAATATTTTACTATCCATAAAAATTAAATGATATTATTTAGAATAAAATAGCTATAACTCAACTTTTAATACCTAAGAGATCTAAATAGCCTAATTAAACATAATATGAACATTACACTTGTATACTCTGTAATGAATTGAATATCTCTCCTTAATCCTGACTGCTTAAAAAAATGCATCGAATTCAATTACTTAGTCTATTGAAAGATGTCAAGCCTTTGTGATCTTGTCACGAAGATAAAATCAAATAAATAATTAATTTTTTACCAGTTAAAGTCACTGTTTTATGTTTGAATCTACTCATTAAAACCGATTTCTAATTTACATCACGGTATACAGTACTCAAAGTTACTTTTATCTTTTAGCACAAAACCTCAAAACAAAGTTTTCCACTTGCACATTCAGCTTTGCTTTTGCCTCATAAAATATGAATAAGATGGTTTTATTTGTTGGCTGCCTTCACTGGCATGGCTTTTAGCCTATTGGAAGCTTACACTATGTAATGCTCAACTACAAATCTAATACAATTTTTTTGGTGATTGGTCAAAATCGATGTTGACGTGAAGAAGAAATAATAAGGCTGACTGCTGGTGTGAATTATGTTTGATCTTGAGCTTCAATATTTGACGTCATCGCTTTCCAGCGCTGAGAAACAGAAAAAGCGGCAATAGAGCATAACGAGCGACCAGTGCCGTTAATGTTACGTCGAAATTCAGCCGATACCGTCACTTTCACTCCAGCTGAGCTTCAGCTCGCAATGGGTTTCTCTTATGGGACTTTTAACTGATGTACAAAGTGGTTTTTAAGTTAAGAAAAAGCATTTAAAAATCCCCCGAGGTGTGCTGATATGTAATCGAAATCGATGGGAGTTAAGTTTCAGAGAATAGACGAGTGTATTGCTTATTTTAAATTAAAAGTCGACAAAACGTCAAGTAAACATGACATTTTGTAACATGAAGAAATTGATGAGTTAACTCTACTGGAAGTTCATTCAACGGCAACAAGAAAAGAATTATTTGAAAGAGAAAATGTAAGTAAATGTTATTTATTTTCTTTTTTTTTGCTCCCAAGGACAATCCTGTTTGATTAGAAACGTAACTAGAGCGTATAATATTCAATTAATTGGTAAAAATAAAGGCATAAATTGCCCAACAGATAGTCTTGGATTTGCAATGTTACAAGATTACGGTACTAATGATTAACTGTCCTCTAATAAATGTTCATTAAGTTTTTTTAATATTGATAAACTTGAAAGCTTGTGAACTTACTAAAACTGCTTTACAACTTCAGTTTCTATTACACTTAGTGATTTAGCGCAAAAATGTAATATAGTTATCATGAATCGTTGAATTTCATTTCATGGTAAATTAAATTTAAGATGGTCCAATTTTAAGTATGTGTCATTAACAATTGGCAGCAAATTTACACAGTTTGTGCAGCATTTTCCCTTTGACAACACCTCCATTTTATAAAATACTATAATTATATAATACACACGATTTGCACTACACTTTAATCTTCCATACATTCATAGCCAACCACACAACTCAAAAAAAATTACACATTGAATTGTAAATGATTATTGTTTTTGGAACCAACAAAAATACTTTGCAAAGAAACAGATCTCCGTATTACGCTATAAAATCACATTTTTTTTCAAAAAAGCAATGTAAAACTTACAAATGCATTTACTAAAAAAAAGTCCAAGAATAATCTCTTTACATAAAAAATAAACTACATTACATAAACATTAAATTACTAACCCATGAAAAAAAAAAATCAAAACCTTTTATATTTGAAATAAAAGTTAGAAAACTTGAGTTTTAGCTGTAAACAATAAAAGAACTACTTTTTTCTATTGAGCATAAATTTAAGTGCAAAATGTAATTTATTATAAGATTCTTAAGGGCAAATATTATTTTTGTATATATTACAAGATTCCTACGAACAAAGAATCGCATTTTGTAACATTAGCAAAAAAAAATGCCTCTATTTATTAATTTTTTGCTGAAGAGACTCAGGCCAGGCCATAATGAAATAAAAGCCATGAGTATCCCATTTATTAGGTACATCGTCTCTAGACAATAATCCAAGCAGTTGTACTGTATATAATAAATTGCCTACCAGATATTTATGGTTAAAGGCCAAAGTAAACAATCTTATACTTCTTTTGCCAATTTTGTGTCGTGAATATTTCATGAAAGAATATTTTATTTCGTGTTTGCTCACTATAGTTGCTTACATTAGCCGAAAATAAAATAAAAACGTCAAACGTCAAATTTTGGTTGTTAAATTTAACATAAAAGCTCCCTGGGTAAGCGTCAAACATGAGAAATCTTATTTAGCAAAATAAGACAAACAGTAAAGGGAAAAGAGAAAATGAAACGACTTTTTTTACATGCATTTATTATGTCTTATTTTATTGGGCTTCCAACATCCAAAAGTGGAAGGAGAAATTATTCATGCTCTCGATTTTCACTGTACTTGACAGAATACGCACAAAACAGCTACTCAGTATTCGTAGTTGATAAAAACAACCGGTAGTTTGTGGAGGTCATTTTTTTTTACATTGTACAAGTTACAAGACAGAAATGCTTACCCAATGAATTATGTATTGAACCTTTTTTCCGCACTAAAGGGGAAAACACAACTTCAAACTACAATAACATAACCATAATACAAGTACTGTACCATATAAATTAGATATTTGGACTGACAGTGACTTTGTCAAAGTCGTTCATGTAACCCCATACATACACTGCAATTACAAAAAAAAAAATCTGGGAACAAATTTAATGTACTGTATTATAATTACTACGCCTATATGACAAGAATCCACCATTAAACGCTAAATGACTATACCGTATAACTATAATAAAAATTTAAACTATAAACAATTTCGTTACTGCGATTGTAGTAATTATGTAAATGCACGACAACACCAATTAAGTGGATGTTATATGCCATTTAAAGTATTGAATTTTATTTAATGGCTACAATTTATGATAATTTATTGCTAGCACTCACCCCCCTTAACAGTAATTACTCAATAGTAGTGTACTAAGACATTTAATTACGCAGCGTAAAAAAGTGTTGTTGTTGGAAGAAATTGATCACATATTCTGTACGCATAACTTGTTGTGTATCAAATATAATAGAAAAACACATCACTCTCTTATACCAACTATTTATTTTATTATGTTATCAATTATTTAACTACAGTATATTACTTGTATGATAAGCTTACTAATAAAACGGAATTCACTAGCTTTCTACTATTTTTCCAACAAAATTAGGTGAAATTACCCAACATGAACTTTGTCAATTTACAAAAGCGACAAGTTATGTTGTAAATGTTTAATTATTCATTTTAATTGTTTTTATAACCAACAAAAATGTATGCAAAGAGATGGAGCTCCCTACAACGCTATAAAATCACATTTGAAAGAGCAATGCAATTACTCATTTACTAAAAAAAATCTCTTTACATCAAAGTTAGCTACATTACACAAACATTAAACTACCAACCCATAAACAAATACAGTATAAACCTTTTATATTAAAACTACAAGTTAGAATTCACTAGCTTGTTACTATTTTTATAAATAAAATTAACTTAAATTACCCAACGTTACTTACAACGAAATTTCAACTAAGTTTGTTTTTATTTTATTAATTTAATGCAACATAAGACAAGTGTAACATTATTGTAAACTTGCTGCACATAAGAATTAAATATATTTGAGACTTTTCCATACTATAATTTGTTTGTTCAGTTAGATTGTTCTTGGAATAACTCAGTAAACATTCAATTGCATTAACCGAGAAAGGGGGAAAATGTATTCTAAATAACTTATAAATTGATGTCTAAACTATCCAAAATAAATAACGGAGAAGAACTTGAATCTATGAATGCTTTACCAACAAACAGCCCTGTCAAATCGTAAGGTTATCCGCCAAAATAAATTACATTTACAGTATATATCCAGTATCAAGTGAGAAATCGCAGATGTTAAAGTGAACAAAATGAAAATGCCATTTAAAAAGTTCTCTTTTTAACGTTCTAGTCAAGGACTGCTTAGCAATTCAAGCAGCGAATTCTTTCAACATTTTTATTATTATTTCGATAACTTTATATGCAGTCGTTGAGGTAACATTTGCTGTCAATTGACGGTAACTATACAACTTGAAAACTTCTGTCGCGTTCATTTTCCATGAAAATACCATAAACATGATGGAGAATAGCTTTCAACGCAAAAACCGCAAATATTAATAACAAACTGGCACGCATTTCGTAGAGAAAATGTCCACAAATCACTATCGATTGCTTTTCAATACTTTCACAGAGTATACACTCCATTTGTAAATCACTTTCGCCTTTTTTTTATATATGCTAAGGCTTGAAATTCTGTGCACGAAATATGACCACCAAAGCTTTAAATTGACTCGTAGATTCAGCGACTTAGCTATGCTCAAGCTGATGTGTGACCCATGTCCTTATGATAACGGACGTTTTATTACAACACCATCTGCTGCTAAAAGTAATAAATTTTATCCTAATGCAACAGATAAAAAATTTGCTTAAACCACACTCACATACTGTACAAACAAAATGTACCAGGAATAAAAAAACGGATTTGAACGAGGCAAGCCAGCTATAAAGTTGGGGCCATTATAACTTTTGTATTACAAAAGTAACATTATCTTAGATTTATTTATCTTTATAAGGTTAGGTTCAATTTTTTTAAGTTAAAATTTCAAGATACTGTTAATCCTTTAAATCCCAAAGTTAATAACACAATTAGCAATTTATGGGGTTTTTCACTTGTAACAGATGACACTTCAATTATTTTGTGAGGCCATACAATTGGTTTTGGTCTCTGCCTTGCTAATTCGTCCGTGACAAAATTGAAATTTAATTAAACCTTTAATGAAAACAAAGTTCCGTAAAACACACCATTATGCACATTGTTATAGAGGTCATAATTTTAATATATTTTATTTTCGTGTACGTAGCAAACCGTGATGGTGTAATTGGTAATTCAGCTGACTCGAGCACCATGAAAACTATCGGTCAAGTGCCTTCTGAGAGTGTAAGCACATCCCAAAGCTACCATTCAACCGCTAATAAACCCACCGAGCCATTTATACCATGTAGCACCGATGCACCAACTGCAGCTCTGGTAGGCGAGTCTAGTAGTAATAATTCGACCGGAAGTTATGTGGTTCACCCAGCCGCAATTGTGCTCCGTTTAAGAGTGACACAAGTGGTGTGTGGAATTATGACAACTGTACTCGGTGGGGTCGCTTGCATTGAAGAATGTGGTGATTTTCGTTTGGGAACAGGAGTAGTGGCCGGATTATTGTCAGTGGCCGCCTCAATCGCCAGTATTCGCGCCACTTTTAATGACCGATACAGAAATGAGGACAGAGCCAGATGGATCATACAGTACATGACCTCACCGTCTTCACTGACAACAACTAACGGGGATTGTGGTGGACAGTCAATGCTCTTAAGCACACTGTGGGCATTGGCTGTTGTCTCAAACATGGTCATGTTAGCGTTCATTTTTATGTCAGCATTTCCATCATCCAATCGAAATTTGATTATTATCGGTTCACTGGAACTAGTAATGGGCGCTACGGTACTGGTAATTTTGGTTGCTAATCTCTTTTTAGCGCTACATTATCGAGGACGACAAAAGTAATGACAATGAGAAAAAATAATATTATATGATTGAATTTCTTCATCTCAATTTCAATACATACAAGAAGTATTGAACGGAAAAATACTTTCTTTCTGAGTTGTTGACATAACGAAAAGCTTTATACACCATCAAATGTAACAGATTTATTTTTCCCACAAAAAGATCAATTCTAATACCTAAGTACAGTCACCTCTCGATTTGCGTGGTTTTCAACTTACAAGGATGAATACTTCCACAGAAAAATTGAGTTTTTGGTGCGGTTTTTCATTTCAAAATACAAATCTAAAATACGGTATATACAGTAGTTCTTTTCTACATTGGGAACTGGTAAGGAATTATAAGAAATCTCTTATGCTTAAAATTTTAAAAGTATGCAACAAAAAAAATCGACATAAGTTATAAATTTTAATTTTATGCCGACATATTGAATAACTAAAACCAGTAAAGTATACTATACAATCGTTTAGATTTTATGAATTATTAAAATTATAGTATCCGATGTGAACTCGGTTTTCCACAAGTAGTTAAAGGTTCAGTGAAAGAACGACCAAATGTCAAAAATCTAACATTGGTACATTAGTCGCTAATGGGAATAAATTAAAAACATTTTATTAAAAATATAGAAACTAAAAAAACGAAATTACTTTACAGTTATTTAAATTATTGAAATACAATTATGTACATTTAATTATTATCAATATTCGACTTTAAATATTTAGTATTCTATCTCAGTATTGATAAAAAGAATCGATGTGATTTCTTAAAGTCCCAAATGTACCAAATCTTCCAATCGTATCTTTAAAAAACTCATTACCGCACAAATCGAGGGATTACTGACTGATTGCAGTCGTTTAGACTTTTTTTTTGCTAACGTCAACTACCATCGCCGTTAAACTGGTGTTTAAACTACTATCACGCTTTCGGTATACCGTACTGTAATAAAATGACGAAAGAAACTAAAAACGAAATAACATAGTTAAATTGTCAAATACTGTATTTTTCAGAACTCATGTAAAAGCATCTCCCAAAAAATCTGCGATTAATAAATGCCAGGTATTTATCAACAAAAGAAACCTAATTATTTGTTTTAACTATACGATTCCATATATTAATAATAATTATATTAACCTGTATAAAAGCGAGTTTCATGTTTAATCCAAAGTTACATACTCGTAAATAGACTTTTACACGATTTATGACTTTGAACAGCTACGCTTCACTTATTTTCTATTAGCTGTTTGTCTCGTACATCTAACGCTTGTTTGGTTTAAATTAACTTCCGCTTCCAACTTGTGAATGACGTCAAAGACCATGAGCAGCTTTTGCAACCTCAAGAGTTCACATAGGTGCCAGTAAAGTAACTGGAATACTGCTCATCGACATTTTTTTAAATAAAGAAATTTAGTGGGATTAAAATGCATTGAGGCAAACAAAGCAAAGTGAACAGACTTAATCTGCTAAAAATACTCCAAAAACAGCTTCTATTCCCCAAGAATATAACTAAAATACTGATTATGTAAATTGTGTAAAAACACTATTTCTGCGTAAACTTCACGTGTTAGTTCAGCAAAGATAACGAACAAAGTAGCATCAAATAAATCCTAAAGTAACTTCAGCAAATCTTAACCTTAACAATGATATTTGTTAAAAGTAAATTTGACTAGCAAAATAAATCAAATTAAAAAGACAAAAGGAATAAACATATTACAATGAACTAGATGTGCTAAGGTAATCAACATCGACAGGTAATTTAAATCATGTAAAAACTGCGATTTTTTAAGTAGACAATGGCCGGCTAAATAAACATAGCACTAAAAGCAAACAAAGTACAACTTGACGTTTACTTTGCGTGCAATTTGGGATGTTTTAGTTACACTTTCACCATACAGTATAATCAAGATAATTAGTTAACTTACAATCTGAGATTATTAAACGCTGTGTATACAATATACCATGTTAGTAACTTGCCAACGTCACTTTCACAAAGCTTTTAATTTTAGTAAGTTTCAAGTTAATTAACAATTTATATCGTGCAATAAAAAACTTTTTTTTTTTTGAATTTTTTTCTCTCGGTCAATTTCCATGTGAAGTGGATAAATCAGTCGTAATAGCACGCTTTTCTAGGCTTAGTTTTGTAGAGACCACTTTGACTGGATTGGCCTCATTAGTATTTCTAGAACGTTTCCCTACAAAATAGCGTTTCGTTTTTCTTTTTTTAAAAGTTTATTTTCTTCTCTCGTATCAAATACCGCCTTTAATATCTTTTTTCCTATCAACTATTCAACCGCATTAGAAAGTATTAGCTTTTAAAATAGCACAAAAAATTGTGTATTTTTAATACGATTATTTTTTTTTCTTCTTTATTTCATTGTACTCTGCAAGTTTAGGTTTTCCGTTGCTACGGACAAATAATGCTTGTGTAACGTTACCCAATCAAAACGTCAATTTTGAGAAAGAGAAATGCGCCACTTTATGCAATATAAAATAAAATACAAACTAAGCTCTACAATGTACATTGAGACCTGAATGGAATAATAATTCAAGTAACAAGCACCACTTGTGGGAGATTCAACTCAAAAATGTACTTTTGCTATCCAAACCGTTATAATTTCTTACAAACCGCCATGCAAATTTGAAAAATTGATTTTGCTGTCGACTGAAGATGGGAATTCAAAACTTTCGTCCAATCGTAAATCTAGTAAATCCTTTAACTATTATTAATTTTTAAAATATGAAATCATAGCCGGATTTTAGGCTGCAACTATAAAAACCCATCACTACACAAAATAGCAAAGCATGTACACTGTTCAGAAATTAATAAATTATTGTATCTCTTTATTAATGAAAATACTGTACTAATTCCAATTAATTGGCTTTTATATTTTTAAAGTTAATATAAAACTATGATCGACATTTTTCCATTTGGACACAGCGTGATCAAATTTGTATTGCTTATCGTCTCATGTGATTTAATTATTGCATTGCCAATATAGTAACAATCTATGAACATGCTAATGAAATAATCAAACAGTAAACTTTTTCACGGATGAAGGCACACGAATTGCAATATACAGAGTGTTAGAAGAGTTCTTAAGCAATTCCAATAATGTATTGAAAATCCCAATTAAAACTTTACGTTGTAAACAAGAAATAAACTTTTAAAGCTTATTTCACCGGTTTTTCCAAAACCGTATTACGTTTGTAAATGCATGATATTGGCAAGAAAAGTAAAAGAGTACCAAAAATTCAAGTTCACATCTCTCTTGTGGCCCGTAAACAGTGATAGACCAAATTTTATGCTGCCTTGTTTTCTAGCACAATTCACGTGAACATCTCTTTGGGACTATGTTAAATCTATCGTGCAGTATATCATTCAGACCCACTCGTAAATGTTAGCTTCAAAATGCCATTTTAAACTCTTAAAATAATTAGTTTTACCGAGTTTGAATGTAACGGCACTCTCACATTTTTCAGCGAAAATAAATATTTTAAAATAAAAAATGTTTTCAAGCAATGCAAATTTACTCAAAAAAAAAATTCACTCGTTGAAATAACAATGTTCTTATAATTCTAAAGTGTTAAAACTATATTAAGATAACCCGATTTTACATAAGTAACATAAGCATACAGTATAAGTGCAAAACACTGTACTGTATTTATAAATTACTGTAATACGTTCGCCTTAATAGCGACTTAAATCACCGTTTGCTTTTATCCAAGATTTGTACTTGCTCGACACAATTGTGCATACAATACGGTATTGTGCAAGCTTATTTTTGGTAACATTCGTGTATATTTTGTTCTTTTATATTTATTTTTTTTTTTGGTCACGTAAAAATGATCAAACTAAAAATAAAACAAGTTTATGCGGCGCGTAAGCAGCGAGCGAGTAAGCACTACAGTACCCCGCGTTAACTTTATTGACGGCCGCATGTTTTATCAATTTTCATGGTCTACTGCAGCCACACAAGGCGTAAGCATAAACGACACATCACGACAAAACATTTTAACTACTAGATTATTAACAATTAAAAGAAAAACTAAGTAGCAGCATCAACCGTATTAATAATAATTACAAAACCTAAAAATTATCAAATCGCTTAATTAATTGTTTTTAGAGTTGCCATGCAATTTTTTTAAATTTTTTATAATAATATTTTTAAGAATTTTAAGTTGAAAAGACATTCTGAAACTTCAATTGTTAATGATTTACATGTTAATAGCAGTACAATCGAAAATGCTTTTTGGTGACTCGTTGATTTAAATGCGTGTATTTAATGAAAATTGGGCTGTTCACAGCTCAGTTGATCAATTAAAACTGTCTGATGAATGTTACTGTTTAGATGTACTGTAAAATAATTAAATTTTATTCTGAAAAATAAAAAGAAGAAAAATCATTTTTATGAATAATTTATTTGGCTTCATCTTTTTTTTACCGTCTTTAGTTTGACAACTGAACTATTATATTTCCTCTACTGTATTAAGTTTCCACCGATTTACCTACTTTTTATTGACCTTTTGTACATTGCAATATTTTATGTTACTGCATTATTCCCGAATGGGCTTTCAAAATGTTTTCTACATAAATGGCAAGAAAAGTAAAACGAAAAACACTCCCAAAACGCATCAATCGATTTACAGGAACAATTCGACGGCATATAATGGATTGTACTTGCAAGAAAAGATAAAAAACAATGGTATTACCTCCCTCGGTGTTGCTCTGCTTTTACCATTCTCAAATTTTGTCTCCATTTTGCTGAATTTAAAACCTATTTATTTGCCAACACAGTATCAATTTCAAAAATAAAAACCAATCGTATAGACAACATCGGAGGCAACAAAAAATTTTTAAGAAATAAAGCAACAGTAAAAATGTTAAAGTATCTACAAACAAATACAGTCTATTATGATTATATTAATTCAGTGTGCTTTGCTATCCTAACTTAGATTACTGCAATATATCCTACTGCCAAAATAACAGTAGCCTTATTGTAATAAACTAGCAAGAAGCAAGTGACAACTAAATAGCATTGATCAAGTGTGACTGAAACAACTGCTGAAAATTCAGCATTTTATAGTAAAACAATGCTATTTGGTTGTCACTTGCCACTTAATTTTGCTCCTAAATCAAATCTCGCAAACTCTCGAGTTGGTACTTATGAAAAATTCGGTAACATTGCAACTAAAGATAACGTCAATTAATCCAAACTTAAAACTCAATTTACGTTATCGTTCCTTTCTGAACTACAATTTATAATACCAGGCTAAATTACCATATAACAATTCATAACTGCCAGTAAATCATATAAAATTAGCAACATTATTTTAAAAATTATCACAACTAACCAATCCTGTTAAAATAGCAGCTCAAATCCATTTTTAATGTTTAATGTAAAACAAAATAATGGAATTTTCTTTTTATCAAAATTCAAGACACGTCTCTCAATTAAAAGACATTTTCATTACAGTGCATATCACATTTTCTCCATCATTTGACACAAACTCAATTAAATTTCAGCGCTAATGCTGTCGTAAAACTAAAGAAGCACTCGTGAAAATTATCTCAAAAACGGAGCATTTCGACTTCTAAAACACACTCAGTGCTCAAATTAACTATTCTTCTTATAGCAACTGCAAAAAAACTTGAATTTAATTTTGTTGACACAAGCTCCATTTATGTCGTAAAATTACCTAAATTTTCGAAATAAACAATAGGGAAAACACATAAAAACTTAATTTAAATTGTCTATCACTATTTCCATTAGAAAAAAAACTCTTGCAGAAAAGGTGATAAAAAAAAGTCCTGGTGGAATTTAGTTTAATTAAGAAATGTAATATACAGTACACCGATTTTTTCTATCTCCTCAAATGGAAAAAAAAGTACGTGCATAATCTGTACACACAGAACAGCGCCTTAAACATGTAACCTATTTAATTTTCATTCAAATTAAAACGGTTCTCGTATTAAGCTACTGCAATATTACACTCTACCGTATATAAAGAAATGTAATTAATGTTTACGCCATTATTATTATACTTTCTTATTAGACTCATAATTAATGTTTACGAAATCATATTACACAATTTCTTATTACTCATAATTTATTTATGAACTTTTTTAACTTAACCGTTTGTCGGCTATTGAGAAATCATATTAATACATAAAAATCATAAGAAAAAAAAATCAGCGTCGTTTTCATTAATTTTTTTAAAGTACAGCTATATTTAAAAAAAAACACTACATCTCAAATGCTAAAATAGTTGCATTCTTTAATTGGTAATTCGCTTTCTCATAATTGTAAACAAATGCAAAACATCTGATTTTCATAATAATGAACACCTGGTGTTTATAACAATCTTCATTCAAAGATTTCTAAAATAATAATATTGCATAATCAAATTACTTTTTCTCGGCATTTTATGTACGGTATTAACTACACACGAGTCTATGACACAAGACGTTGTACTGTTTTTTAGTTTTTATTCCTTTGAAAAGACTTTCACAGCCAAAATTTATTTTTTATATGTTTATCCTCAACAACTTTTAATCTTACACTGCACTTTTCCTCATCTACTTGACAAAGTCGTTAAAATTGTCACAGTTTACTGAATGAATTGTATTTTTTCGCAACCCATCACAAGTTATTCCGCTGCCACGGGAATTCCCATTCTTATAATAATACCCCAGCTTGCAAATGTTTTGTTTGAAAAACGACATTCACATGTATAACACCCAAAAAAAAAAAAAAAAAAAAAGTAAAAAAAAAATGGTCGTCTATTTTTAATACTGCGGTACCACCGAAAACAGAGATGTTTACTCAAATTACTTTTATATACATCCGTGTAGTCGCCATTCTGATTCTCTATTTCGTCGTATAATGTTACATATAAAAAAAAAGATAGTGAAAAATATCCGACAAAGACGAAAAGCAAACGTCGAAGTACAGTCAAATAAAAAGTTCCCCCTTGCGATTTCACTAGAATCAACATCATCAAGCTTCTCAGCTCTGTTTCATGTCATTTTGTTACGCCCACTCAATCCACCAATAATACAGCAAATCGAAAACTTCGTCACTAACACTATTCTTTGCGCATGAGAATAAACACTAATCAATCGCTTTAAAATTTTAAAATACAGTATTGTATTTCACTAACAGTACCTTAATCAACATTGTGCAACTTTTTTTTAGAGAAAATTTATTGTTTTGCCATAGAGACTGTAGCTTCAAGGCAAATGTCAACATAATAAGGATAAATAGCGTTATATACAGTAGTACAGTACTTAGAAATTGAAATGTAAACAGCTCCTAAGAAGTCCCATGTTAAGCAAAATAAGCATTCAAAACTCAGTTAAGCAAGTACACACTTTAATGCGGGTCTATTTTTTTTATTTTTTTTGGTTGATAAGAAAAGAATATATCACATGACTAAAATTTATACTCGTACAGGGTAATCACAAAACTCCATAACCTGTTTAATGGATATAAAGAGACACTATAAACTTAATAAAAAATTGTATATAATATTAATACACTTCGTTAAATATTTACCTAAGCTTAATTTCGATCCGTTTCTGTACATTTTTTGGTAGTTTGACGTAAAATCAAGTGCTGAGTCACCCAAATACATTCTTACATTATCATCAAAATTATATATGAAATTTTCAGTTTCAATGGAATTAAATTATTAAATATAATTGGTTATTTGATACCACATCCCCATATAAAATTCACCCTGTAGAAAATTACTTTGCTCGAATTGTAAATAGAACCAAAATCGGAAAAATAAAGAAAGACATTTACTGCATTATAATTTAATAGCTAACTTAGATGCCTTTCATCAATAAAATGTGCATTATCCAAATGAATTTATGACAATAGATTTACTGTAAAAACTCAACCGAATAAAAGCTAACAAATCAAAATGGTATACCATACACGTATATTCATACAGTAAGTCGTGCCCTTGCGACAATAACAATTATAATCCCTTTTGACTAAGTTATTGTTAAATGAATGTCAACAAATAAAATAAGTATAGTACACAGCATTTACAATGTCAACAAAAAACAACCAGTAACATTTAAAAACAAGAAAGTTGCATATATGAAAAATATATGAGAAATTAACTATAATAAAATTCTTGAAAATTAACATCAAAACATTTTTACTGCAATATTGAATGTTTTGATTTACTTTTAAGACTGCTTTCATCAGCAACTGCTCATTTCTTTAACTCCCTGAACTTATTATTCCAGAGCCAACTACACTGCATCAATTACTTTTCCACTTAATCTGCATTGCAAATGTCACCATTAAGTTTACCTAAATAACCACTTTGGGTTTTATAGTGAAGAAAACTCAGCACTTCCTAATAAGCTAAAAACATTTCACAAAAAAACTAAGTTGCATGTTAATTAGTGCTGTGCACTATACTGCAACTACATTACAATCGTATGCACCATACTGCATATGCATTTCTGATTCAGTTCTCGTTCTTTCACTGCAATTGCGCAAGACCAACTAACCTGAAATAACGTCTCTCTATTATTAATGACCAATTAAACTTAGCGTTTAACATAGCTGCTCGCGTCAACTATAATTATAATATCCTTCTTTCAACTGCACTTAGTTTTATTCTACTCACTGTTTTGACGTCATCGATTATTTTATAAAGCAAAAACGTAATTGGTGACGTCAAAAAGCAAAGCTAGCATGAAGATAGAAAAGGGCGCGTAAGAATTAATGAAGACATGAGAAAGAAATACGATGCCATAAGCCAATAGCATTTTGGCTGATGAAGTCGCCATATGTCTCTAGGCCAATTTAAGACGCCATGTTCCACTAATACAACGGATATACACTCTTTAGAGGTTTTCCACTTTCACTAATTCCGTAGGAAACATTAGCATAAACCACAAATTTGAGTTAAGCTAAAAACAACCAGCCCCAAATAACCGCACACACTAGCGTCTGCCATTTTCAATACTGTAATTAAAACTATAAAATCAGTTTAACTTGATGGATAACTAAAATGTTAATCACACTCTTAAAATGCCGTCATTAAAACCCTTTTTTATTTTTTCTGAGGATATTTAAGCAGCATAATTTATGACCTGAAACGTTATAGGTGTTTATTTAGCGATAAAATTCGTAGAAAGTCACAGTATGGCGTTCATGCAAGTGTTTCACGCTTTTAATGTTAAAAGCATTTAAAAGCTAAAACAAGATAGAGTGTCCAATAAATGCTTTTAAAAAAAAAATTCTGAGTTGCTTCAAGTCAAAAAGTTATCGTTGACATTAGCTATAAAAGATAAAATCACGTAGTTTTAATTTTTAATTCTAATTGGGCAACCATTTTCAGTTTTTGACATTTTAATCAGACGTGATTTATCACATTTCTAATCGGGCTTTAGTATGGGTCCATCAGTTTAAAGTAAATTTCACTTCAATAATCGTATTAACGTAAATAATACATAGCCTTATCAACAACAATCCGTTGAAATCCATTTAACTGTCAGCTAAAAGTGCTCATCATTCCTAGAAATCACATTGGAATTTGAGCAATGTTGTCAGATAAAATGGTCTTAATACAAATCTAGCATTTCAGTTTATTGACTTTAACCCATCATTACTAAATAATAAATATGTTTACCATACACTGAAAACGGTATACCAGGTAATTTTCTAAATTAGACCACCATTTTTTGCCAAGACAAGAAAGAAACAGTAAAAGTCGTTATTGACATAGTAAAAAACAACTTAATACGTTTTTGTATTATCATGGGTGGCATTCTTATTACTTTACAGAAGTTGTTTTCAATTCAAAATGCCTAATCCTGATAACTTAGTTTAGTCTGGAATGATATCAGTACTCGTAAGAAACAGTGGAAAAAATCACGAAAAGCACGAAGTAATGTCTTCGCATAAAAACCAATTTCTAATGAGTAATAAAAATAATAAAGTTTTATGATCATTTTCATTCTGCGCATACAGTAACAGTAAGCTTTGTACCTTCAATATTGAAATGGGATTAAGAAGTAAATACATGTGAACGTCAACACACACATACACCCGATCTCCCATAGAGTTTATTTAATTAACCTTTATTTACCCACAGAAACACCTATTGCTTCTCTTGCGTTCATATCGGTGTCATATTATTCGACGACGAAAAGATATTATACATTTTATTGCAACTTCGTATTAAAGTAACTTTATATCTGGTAGAATTAAATCTCCCGAACTAGAAGCGTGGTTTCTCGTTACATCAAATTAGCAAATGGTTATCAAGGAAAAAGTGAAACAATCTCAAATCGGTAGTGATGCGCAAACCAGTGATTTCTTTTTGCGAATTTGCTAAGTAATCATGTCGTAGTACTCGAGTAAAAGCAAAAGCAAATCTTGCTTAATGACATAAAAAGAAAAAGCATCTTACTAATTGGTAATAAACATTTTGGGGATCAACACATGCAAACCTTTTACTGTCAAGTGCTCATTTTGTGTGTTTAGAAATCAAAAGAAAAAAAAAAGACAAAAAGCTCGTATTTTGTAATGAAAAGACTTTGGTAGTTGACATTCACGACTCAGCAGTCAAGCTTAAAAGGTGCATAGACATTGCCAAACTATTCAACGTTACAGCAGCTATAAAGCAGAAAACAATTTCCATAATGTCCAATTTCCGACACAGCAATTTACTTTTTCCCATAACAGCACAGAGAAGATGAAGAAGCGCAAAAATCGCATATACATTTATATTTGACACAACTTGACGCTTAATGTGCATAAGGGGCTTATCTAAGATTCAGCTTCCAGCATTGATAACAAGCTGAGAAAAGTTTGTTATGACAATGCAGCCTACTAATTAAATGTCGACTTTGCCTGTACAAAAATATGAAAATAAAAGTCATGCTATAAACATGCTATTAAAAACGGTAGCGTTGCAGATATACCTACGTGTATATAACTTACATTGGGACATTCGATCGCTGGGCTTCCATGATTACATCAATCTCATCTGTTACTACAATTTTGTCTAAACAAAAATTTAATTACGGCGTATAAAATCTCGGTGGGAATACATACAGTAACTTAATGGTAATTTCATTGGTTAAAGTTTCATCGTTGTTATTGATTTCAGATATACACGCCTCAGTATCATGATAGCAAGAAGCTAAAAGTACCATCTTGAAAAAATAATAAAGTCGTTTACCATAACTAAAAGTTAAAAAAAATATATTAAAATAATTCCGAAAATTTCTGTCATGCCCAGCATTATTAATTAATACAGATACCGGTAATATATTTAATACTCGTTAATATAATCGATATTTAAAAGGCAAAATCGACTAAAATAAATGTAGCAAAATGCAACCCACAACTAAATGGGTCTCTTTAAGTTAGCTAAGATCAAGTCCATAATAGCTTTTTTCATATTTTTTTCTTTCTTGTTGTGTTAACAGAAGTTGCTGTTATTTTTTGTGCTCTTATTCAATTATCTGCTGTAGTTGAAAAATTCTTCAAGAGAAAGCTTTTGTCAGCGTAATGCAGCATATTCTAAGAATAAAAATTAGCTTTCTCATTAATCACTTTATGCCTATCTTTCATCATGCAAAATTAATTTTGTTGACAAGATAAAAGGTAGGAGAAATAAAAAGACACCCTTTTGTTGGCAATTTTCAGACATTTTTAATTATCAATCCAGATTTTTCAACACAAAACATCCAATTAGTAATTTGCATGTGAATTTCAAAATGCACATTATGATCATTCGTAATTACAGTTATCGTTTGTATTCAAAACAAAAATCCCATCAATAGGGATGGAATCGTCGAACTCATGAAAAATATTGTAATAAGCACAACGGTTAATCAAAAACTAAAAGCTTCTATTAATCAAAAAATTAACGGAAAGAGCGTTGATAACCAGTAAAATAATAATTAACTTACGCCAATTATAAATTCCAATGGCGTTCTGTGACTCTTTATCCGAATTATAATGACGCCATTTGTTTTATATTTTTCTTGGCTGTTACCATTAGTTCAGTTTAGTCTTTTTAAGATAGCATTCAATCATAATTTCATAAATAGCAATAAAAAAAAGTAAACTAAAGACCTGATGATAGGTACAGTAGCTGCTCTTTTATACTTTCAACGTTATTTTTTCTTTTTATTTCTATTAGAAGTAATTTATTAAATGTTCTCATGCGATTTGCTACTTCAAGACATTAAATCATAGGATTTTATTAAAATATTCCACATATATTCAAGTATTATCTCCTATGCTTTCATCAACTTTATTAAGTAATAACTACAAAACACTTTCTACAAACCGCTAAAACCTGATTGCTTGTCATGTAAAATTGTAATAAAATACATGCTTAAGAAGTTAAAACCTTCAAAACTTGTGCAGTCGACACTTCTTAATAAAAAGTCTTTTTAAATGCTGCAATTATAATCATTCAAAAATCAGATATTTCTTGCATTGATTATCTCATTCTCTCCCCAAAATTGCAGTGAAAGTTCTAGAAATGTTTTTGTGAAAACGAAATAAATCGATAACTTTTTCTCACTTTTACATAACTAAACATGCCAATCTGTAATTAACATAAAAAAATTAAGCATTCGTGTGCATGCTAAGGTACAGTTTTATAACCGAAATATCGGCATAATTTTCTATGGTATCATAAGTACTGAATCATGTCATTATGTATAGCACAGATCTATAAGATCGATAATATATCACTACCGTATGACGCGACGGTGAAATTGCTCTGCTATACGATGTTGTATGCAATAAAACTTAGATAGCAGTCAATAAATTCGCCCGTTTTAAGAGCAACATCTTACATCATGTTATACAATACAACTTCTTTTTTCAAGAATTTATCCATGTCACTTAACGAACAGTGTACGACCAGATACAAAGTTTATGCCCTCTAACTGGAAGAGTTTCGAATTGTTTTAATGACTGGTCCTCTGTATTAATTTATCTTTAGTAATGTTCACTACTAAACTAAGTAAAATAAATGCATCATAAAATATTAATTATTTGTAAATTTGTATCAATTATACGGTGTATTTAATTGCAGACTTTTTTTCAAACATTGCCGAATGGAATCCATATTAACGACAATGTGAATATTACAGCCATGCGCATTTACAACAAAAAAAATTTAAAATTGAATTACTGATAACAGGAAATACTAAATTACTGTTTATCCTTAGGTATTGTTCCAAAGAATAAAGACAGTGCCTCTTTCTGAATTTTACTGAACTCGAGTTTGAAGAATGGATATAAGAAAATTATTTAAGAATTTCAAATACAAGTGGGTTCGGTACACATTATTTAATTTTTTTTTAATAAAATATGTTAATGTCAACATTTTTGGAGCATTTTGTACCATCATTATTAATGAGAATCTTAAAAATAATATTTTAAAATGAAAACTTGCAGTATTAAAAGTTAGTCCAAAACATAGCAATTTAATATCAAATATCTGGCTTTAAACGAGCAAATTCTTTTAAGCTTTAATTTTAAAAATCACTATAGAAAATATAACAAAAATGAATAAAAAATTCAGAACAGTTAGTCTTCAAAATATACTGTAGTCGCAAATTCAGCATATGTCGTGCTTATGACGATGTCAAGTAGCCGGCACTTTATGTATGCTAATCAATTTAATGTAAGAAGCAGTAATGGTCTATTAAACAAGATAACTGCACTGATTTGAGAAACGTTTGGTCATCCGATAATATCCCTTGCGAACAAGCACAATACGATAAGAAGATTACAAGCAAGATACCACAAAATGGTCGAAATTAAAGTTTATAAATGCAACTCAGACGGCCAACCAAGTTGGTCATAAAAGGTTTTACAACTCCAAGCCAACCATAAGGCAAAGCTATTAAAGAAACTAATGGCCATTAGATCTACTGATAAGAGGCCTTTTAAGCATAGGGGCAGTCCTAATGAAACTTTCTGTCGTCAAAAGTACTTTCAGAAAAAACCATTCAATATAATTCGTACGAAAATCGTAATTAAAAACTTTTAAGTTGACTAAACGAGTTCTTTTTAAGAGGCAATTCTACACACAACATAAATAGTTTAAGAGCTAATAATTATCATCAGAGTTTCGACAAAATTAATGTCTCTGGTATTATAAACTGAATGTTGAGGAAGTCCGCCTTTACGCACCCCTAAATTCAAGTGTTTCAACCTGACACTATCAGAGTGAACTAAAAACGCCACAATTCGTTCACAATAAATGAAAAAAAGGGAGAGAAAATGCAAATTAGCCTTTCCCTTATTTTTCTTTTCAACCCACTGAATCATCAAGGAAATTCATTGTTATTATAGGTGGAGATTGTAATATATTAATTATACGTGTTTATTTTCCCCTTCCCTTGTGAATTTGAGCTATTAGTAGTTGAAAACACTGCAAATAGTGACGGTGCATGACATCAACCAGCTACAGTATATAACGGATGTTTTGGTCTACAGTCTATACAATCGGGCGGTTTTTTTTACTACAAAAATGAGAAAACAATTCGGATTTTTTTTCCTAGTAACCAATCACAAATTTTAAATTAGGGTTGTATACAATCAGGCTACTTTGTAAAGCCATACTAGAGTTACAGCTCATATAGGAGTTCATACAAAACTTATTACTTTTGCCATTGTCGTTCGTAGCGTACATGACAAAGTAATTGAACTTCTTCTTTGCTTTGGTGTGTGTAAAACTACAGTAAAGAGTTGACAACGGCTTTGCACACATCTGTAAACCTATACCGAATATTGGATACTGAACACAAAACAAATAAATTACTTGGATAAGTTATATTTTTTGCTGGAAATAAATGGGCTAATCAGATCAACGAATTGAAGTTTCTATGGTAACCACTATGGCCACTAAATTTCAATTAACCCTAACGACATCTTCTTTCAACGGATAAATGCAAATAATTAAAATATAGCCTAGAAGTCACAAGTTATGAGGTAAGTGCAGTTTTTATACACTTATGATTACAGTATTTAAACGCTAATTATTTTAATATTAAAAGTCATGTCATAAATTAATTCCATTATTAACTGTTGTTTACGAGAAGAAAAACAGCATCATTAAATAATTAAGATGAAATCTGAAACACAGCATAACTTATCATTAATTAAGAAAAAAAAATATATAATCTCCACTATCTTACTTAAAGTAACGAAAATGAAATCTTGCAACACCATAAAATAATTTCTAATTTCATAAAAAAAAATTATGTCACAAATTTACTAATAAAGTTTTTATCCGTTAAAAAATTTGAATAATTGCAAAAATATGTACTTGTAATTTAAAAAATACAGTGGAATCTCGTTAACACGAAACAACATTGCGATCCCAAACTAAAATATAGGCATTTCCATACATTTCTTGTTCGTTAACACGAAGCTAAGCCCTTTAACACGAACTGACTTTTTGCTTCTGAATGAAAAATTGCATATATCGTCGGCCGAAAATGTAGAGAAAATCAAAGTTTTTATCAGTTTTTATAAAAACAAATACAAAATCAATGCCTTTTTTGTTTGTTTTTATAAAAATAGTGTAAAATTGCAATGTTTTTTCATAAATGCATATGCATGCACAAAATGCATAATATTTTGAAATGTAAATTTTGTATCTATTATGATGTAAATAATTGCTCGAATATGATGTAAATAGTGATTCTGAACATGATGTACTTTAAGAAATGTTTTTTTGGTCAATATATATTATATTTTGCATGTTCTCGTTAGCACAAAACCCCTTTAACACGAAGAAAAATCTCGTTCCCGACAACTTCGTGTTACCAAGAATCCACTGTACTTTAAATTTTCTAATTTATTACTATATCATGTTAATTTATTATTTACTTTATATTCTATTTTCTTATTTTTGCTATGGTTCTTCTTTAACAATAAAGTGCATACTGTTTCAGTTCAGCGTTGCAGAAATAAAATGATTTAACAAACAATGTGCCTCTGCCTCAAGAATAATAGTTCTACTATTACATCACACTGTCTATAGAATAATGTTATTAACGTGCTTTTCCTCTACTTCTTAGAAATGTGATTTATAATTACGACATAGTCTCATTATTAATTAATTTTCTCTTTGAATTTTACTTTTCATCAGATGTTTGCCTTCCTCGGATCAAATATCTCTTGCTGAGTAATCACAAAATAAACACAAAAGGACGACGACAAATGAACAACTAAACTCAAGATCAAATAATAATCTACCACCAAATAATGCACGAAGTCTATACTTTGAGTTTTATGTCCACACAGCATCGCCATCGATATTTAATGACCGCAAACTCGTCAAAATGGGGAATCTCATTGGGATCCTTACATTTAAGTTTAGGTTTCCTCAGCGTCATTTTAGGCATCGTTGGGCTAATTGCCGAATACCATGCTACCAAATACGGCACATCGTTATGGTGTGGCATCATTTTTGAACTAACAGGTGTGAGCGGTGTTGTGGCATCTCGAAAGTGGTACAGTCGTTCTCGCCTTAAATGCTTTTGCATGTCCTCCATCGTCGCCATTTTTACGTCGATTTTACTGTTTTCATTAACATGTGTTGGAATTGCCAACCATTACGTACGCTTCGACCCTAAACTTCACATAAGTATAAGCAATTACATGGCCAATGTTAGTGCAAATATCATCGTGTTGTCACTGCTTGAAATTGGAGTTTCCTTGGCCAGCATTTCAGTTACTATTAAATCAATGAGACGAAGCTGTACGTCTTCATCAACTGCTCAGCCAGTAGTCGTAAGAGAGACTTTTATGGCACCATTGTCAACCAGTGAAAGTGAAACTTTTTCATCACTTTCACACAATGCCCAATCTTTCCAATATGTCAGTGTCCCTGATGTGCTACTTCAAGGCGTAATGCCAAGTGTTTTTAATACTACAAAACTCGCATCACAGCGTAATACGAATTCACACCAACGACTACTTTTAGATGCCAATAATCTATTTAACAGAGAAAACGCTGGCGACCACCGATCGACCAACGAATATCTCACTGGTTATCAGACGGATATCGTTGAAAAGTTTAGCCATAAAACTGACAACATCTATTCGTCGGTCGGTCGTTATAGGAATTATTAAGTTTTATGGGTATTTTTGGAATAAATCGAAAAGTGCTCGATCGAATGTTCGCCAAATCACGCTGGTTTCAAGCGAAATTTGTTCAAAATAAAGCAAAAACTTATCAATACACGAGAAAAACGATCAGAGTCGCATTTTGGATGAATGCCTCAAAAAAATACTGAATCTCAAAGCTCTAAAAAATTTCCCAAATTAAGTTACTGACAAAAACTAGTTCTTCTTAAAAGGCTAAATATATTTTATTTGTTTTAAGAATTAAGTTTTGAAATATTAAATTAGATTTTGTTCGTTATTTTCTTGTACTCTTCGCCATCACATATGTTTATGGCAAACTTACATTATGTTAAACACATTATCTCATTTTTTTTTTAAAAGATTTTTCATACAGTTTTGCACATGTAATATTATCGATTTTTGTAAGCGATTAATAAATAGTACAAAACAATATTTAAATACTCGCATGTTTTCTCTCGATTAAGAAAAAACTCCAAATGAAACCAAAATTATTTTTGTTAATTTCGTTTTCTGGTAACTAATTTCAAATTCAAGTGTATTTTCTATTAGCTAAAAATCTGATTTTACAGTACAGTACTCGTATATACGGAAATTTTAAGACTCTAGTACCGGTACTTTTCAATAGTGGAAAAGGCAAAGTGAGACAAGAACCACTTGACGTCTCACGTCCTTGACAACGAAAATCTGATTAGTATTTAGTGGACCACTCGATAAGGTAGAATTAATTGTGTATTAGTCTGATCTTAAATCATTGGCTTAAATCACTTGAGACAGAAATGCTGACCTTAAACTAGCAAATAATTCTTTTTCAGAAGTCTAGCCTAGAAAAGAATTCATCGCAGAAAAATCATTGGCATGATTACCAATACATTTACCGTAATTAATCATTTTATTCTCTATTCAGTCGCTTGAGCTCCTGTTTAGAATTAGTTAAAATAATTAATGAATGTTTTCACTGATACATCACAACATGACCCAGACATGAAAATTAATAATCATGTGCACATTTTTCTTTACTATTTTGTGGTTGACTAAACACGCGGTAGCTATTTCTTCTTAAAATCTTGAGTTTCTAATTGCAGTACTTCATAACTCAAAAGAAGGCATTCCAAGTTATAAAGCAACGTTACTGATAACTTGATAAGGAATTTTCATTTTCTCAGAGAGCCATCTATTAGCATACGTTTGTGACAATTCATGATGTCGACTTAAATTGGAATTTGGAAAATAAGATTAGAAATTGAACAATTCAAACGGAAGTAATTCTTCTGGCTTAGCTTAAAAGATAAATGCTTAACAAATGACTCAGACATTTATGCACTCAAATTGCGAAATTTGTTAAGTCAAATAATGTAAACTGTATATTGTACTGTATATTATTATACAGTACTGTAGATTACATTAGGAAACAGCTGATAAAAGCATGACTTTCGAGTTTCAATGCTGTAGTAAACGTTTAAGAATTCCGTTTAAAATATTTGAGAATTTGCTATAATTTGGTGGTTTTATTGAGAAATTTAAAAAAAGATTACTTTTTAAAAGAGTTTTGATATTTCAGAGCGTCCTGTTTTATAGTTGTTCTATGCTGTCAGTTTTCATTCCCAGTATTGCAATAAAAGATTTAACTACATGTACAGTACCTAAAATGGGTTCAAATGACGTTTTGGTTTTCCTGAAATTTCAATTTATGTACGTACAGTATATTACATAACTAGTCGGTGACTACACAATCACTAATAGGTGTTGACTGCATTGTAGAGAAGACTGCGTGTCATTGTAAATTAAGAAAACAAAAATCGTATGTTATAGTCTTACCTTAAAATCTTCAAGTCAAAGATTTAAGTTATTTGAAGTATAGTAGGTGTGGAAATGACGAACTTGAATAAAAATGATGAATTCTTCCACTGAAAATGTTCTTCCAAAACTCAAGAAATAACAGTATCACTTCTAAAATGACAACGCCACGATCACGCCATTTTTTTCACTCACTGTGGAGACGCTTTAATTTAAGCGTACAAAAACTGAACATTATCACATTAAGTCCACTTGCACCACACACTGTAATCACAAATACAAAACTAATACCGACTGTAACTTTAATTTAATTAATGAGATTTATATCGCCGTTATAAGAAGTTGATGACATTGCATAATTGCTACACAATAAAACTTACTAAACTTTTTTCCAGCCGGTAGTATGGCACGACGTCAAAGAGTAAAATATACTTAAAATTATTACTCTTCAAAATTTCAATTTGGTCATCCATAGTAATTTAAATTTTGGTGGCAAATTTAACTTCAATGACAAAATGTCAAATGTTAAATTAAATTTTATTGGCAAATGGAACTATAATGTCATTTTCTGATTTAATAAGCTCGTAAAATTTTAAATACAGCACAGTTAATGGTTTTACTTTCTGCAAATCATATCCCGGTCGTTATTTATTTATTTTAATTTTATAAATATTAAATTTTTGAAAGTACTCTTTTTAAGTCAACATCGATCGATTAACGTAGTTTTCATTTACCAAATAAACTAAAGTTAAAAATATATACCGGGTGATTTTATAAATTGAGAAATAGCTTTTAAAAAATATTATCACTTCCAACGGCGACTTGTCTCGTTTTTTACGTTCCATGAAGGGAAAAAGAGTTCTAATATATAAAATCACCCGGTATTATATACAGTAGCTTACAGGTAAACGTTATCTAAACCCAAGTAAGATAAACATAAATATTAGTTCGCTTTATATTTATTGTGCATTTCGTTTACTAACTTTAGTGAAATATGTATAAAAAATCGCAAATAAATTTATTTAAAAATAAAATACAAAATCTATGTTTGAATCAAATCGAGTTGGTCTTTTTAATAAAACATTTTGCCGACAGTCAATTTTATTTAATTTGATGCTACTTTACATAACCAAAAATTGCAAAAAAAGAAAAAAAAATCAATATCAATTACGATAGCAAACAGTATGATTTTTTATAAAAAACGTCAATCTAATTTCAGAGGAATTAATATGGTAATAATTAGTCTGCCAAATGCAGTCGTCACTTGAGGATGCTGATCACGATCAACTTTAAAAAATAAATAAAAAGTCGATTAAGCTGGCATTCACTCGCGTCGAATTACAATTTGAATTTAGGAAATAGAAAACCAATTTGACTTTATCGGGTACAGTATTATGGAAAGCGTTTTTCTAGATTACAAAGTCGATGTTGATAGAGTTCTGAATAAAGGTAAAGTAAAAATTGAGTGTTTCTGTCGAGTTGTAGATAACAGTTGAGAAAAACCGTTACCCATCACTCTGCATTTTCAGCATTTTTCAACTCCAACATAAAGAAAAAGCAATTCAGCTTTGATTCTCAATGTGTCAACTGCTACGAACCATCTTAGTACTTCAAATTCCACAGTAAACAACTTACATTTCATTATATTCATCATAAAAAAGCTATCATCTTTATAGATTTTTTAACTGATTTGTTTTCTAATTAGTTTTCTAAATTTCTTTTGCTATATTTGGTCACTGTTGGTTCCATCTAATTTATATTTTTCAAGGAGCCCATTTTCGGGCTCTTTGGAAAAGATTGTTGAGAAGCTTTTTTTTTTCAATGCTTAAATACTTGAATACTTTTTATTTTCAATTCAACAAAATACAAAAAGTCATCGTCACAGTTGGAAGCAAAGCAACAATTGAATCACGATGGCATCCTAAATTGTCAGTCACTAGAAAAATAAAACTTTCCATCAATTGTCTTGCTTTTATATTGCCACAAAAATAAATGGCAGGTGCGATTTAAGAACGTTTTCGTCAAGACATCAAATTTCTGCCATATAAGCCCATAGAAATTTATATACATGCCAAGATAAATCTTCCAAAAAAAAAAAAAAAGAATGTAACAAATTTAACGGTTGCAAAGACGTGAAAAAGTATTTTTCCTTTGGCTTAAATTACTCGCCAATTTCAATCTCAGCTGGAAATGTGATACAAGAGAGAAATAAATCAACAATAAGATGACAAGGTTGCATTAGGAAGAATAGAAATAAGAAAATAAAGCTTCTTTTGAGACTTTTTCTGACTTTTACAGTAAATTGAGCTCATTTGGAATGAAAGCTCGCAAAATATGTGTACAAAGTCAGCTGTTGTGTTTATAGGGAACTGGGCTTGATAAATTGTATAGAATGCACAGCACTTAATAGCCAAGCAACATTAATAATATATATCTTCTTTTACTTTGTGGGGGAGTTGGTTGGCTGGTTCATGGCAACAACCCATGAATTAGTTTAATTTGTTTAGAAAATGCGATCAATGTAATTTGCGCGAAGTCATAAACCAAGAGAATGAAAGAGATGAATCAGATGATCAATAAGTTTAAGCATGTGAAAACACACATTTTCATCTTCACTTTTCTTCTCAATTACAATCATTATGCTCTTTAAGCATCGTTTTAACATTTTATTTTCTTCATTAAACATTCACCAGTAAAAAAAATACACATTACAATTGCCAGATCTTTCAAACGACAAAACGCAAACATGTTTAGGTTTTCAAATTGTGTTGTAAAATTAAAAAAGTGTTACAGGGTGTTAAAAAAGTTCTTAATAATACTCAAAATATCTAAAAAGTAAATAAAAATAAATGTATTGCAATTGTATACTGAAATTATTATTACTGGTCTGCGATGACCAATGAAAGACTTTTAAAGGATTTTAATAAAAACTAAATTTGATTCATCAAGCGTTTATTACTATTGATTAATCTTATTAACTCTAATAAATCATTAAGAAATGTAAGCAATTATTTTTATTAGTAGTGTAACTCTTTTCTTCTTAAAAAGTAAGTAAATTTTATACGTCTTCCCAATTTCTATTCATTTCCTGTTTAAGATGACACTGCAATTTCTTAAGACAATAATTCACGTGATTTAAGCGCATAATCTAGCAATCGCATTAAAGTTAAATCGTTAATTATCTCAGCAACAGTATGAAGAAATTTGGCACCGGTAATCCTTTATTTTTTTTTTATTTTCTGTCGTTGCAAAACTTTCAACAAATTACATCTTTAAAAATTCTTTATTAAGCTTTTTAAAGAATTTGACACTTCATAACTTATAACAATAGCGTGGTCTCTTTTTAAGCTAACTTAATAAGTATTTATTTTATTTTATACAGATAAGCAAAAGGCTATTAACTTAGCATTGTGTGAGTACTTCCGAAACTTGCAGAAGCGTAAATTAGCAAAGAAGAGTCATGACTTGCAGCAGTGAAATTATCTCTGGAGACTGGCGATGATTTAACATACCAAATTGCTTTACGAAGATGGTATCAGACAACTGACCAGTATTTTCGATCTCACCCTGCTAAAACTAATTAGGGAATATCCGGAAGTTAATTAAATTGGAAACGTTTGCACTTGGAATAATTTACATGAACGATCAAACGTGCTGTTCTCGTCCATTATAAATTAATCATTGCTTATAATAGCCACAGTTAAAATAACTTATATCCTATAATATTTTCATTTATTACACAAAAGTGGTCGTATCATGCATATGGTACAGTATATCAATGAGAATAAGTAACTTTAATTGACATTAAAACTAAGTTATCGTCTACTGTACTAACATGAATGCACAATTTAAAATAAGAAAGTCATCGATAACTTTAAATTGCAATTTGGTAGCTACTTACGTAAGATGAACTTCAATTATGCACAGTATATTCCAAATTTAATTCTCTAAAGTCTAAATAAGAAAAATCTTGCAAGAAAAACAGTATTTATGTCATTATCGATTATCAAATAGCATGAAATTAAAAAGAGCACCAAGATTTGGTTGAAAACTACAAACAATGAGTGCATTAGGAAAATGCTAAATATGATTACAAAACGAAAGTTTATTTTAATTTGGTTCATTAAGCCACGAATTTTAACTTCTAATGTTAACTTCGAGCTGTTAAGCTCGTTGTTTTAGCAAAATAGCAAACGACATTACCGCAAAGTCGTATACAAATACATTGAGCGAAATCTTAAAATTTTGCAGTAATTATTTCATTTAAAATTCGTTAAATTAAGTTAAAATTCATCTTTATTTAGGAAATCAGGTTACGCTATATAGTCGATTATTCATGGAATGGTTTTTGCGATATTACATTTTCATAATGCAGTAGTTGTTGTAACGTCTGTTAATGTATTGGGCCAAGAACCAACCAGGTTACAGCATTTTATTACAACGGTACTCCTTAAATGGTCGATTAAAAATGACGACTCTATATCTTCGAGGTTAAAACAATAATTGAAATGTACAACTTGTTTGATTTATTTGGTTTCTTTTCGTTTTCAATGCAATCGCTGTTGGCGTTATAAAGTGTATTGCAACGTTGGAATCGTAACTGTTGTTTCCATGGCTACAAAACTGTAAATCTCAAGTCCATACACTAATATTGTGGGTTTCAAAAGTTTTGTGTAGTACAGTACATGTCATAAAAACAACTGCTGTAGTCTGCACGATACTTCAGATGGCCAACCAGGTGCAGAATGATGTCTTTATTGCATAATTCACAATGTTGTTATATGTACACAGATGTACAATTTAGTTTACGATACTGCGCTTTTACATGCATAAACTTCAATTTATTATAATGATAGTTACACGTCTGAGCCATAAAAATTTTTTTTACTATTTTTTTTTCATTTGAAGATGACAAAGAAGAATATTTTCGTTTTACCAATGGAAAAGATCTATATTTAAACTACTTGATGCCATAAAAATCGCAATTTTTGGTGTGTTGTAACTTGAAAGCTTTCAGCAGATCATTATTTCATTTCCATTTAGTAAAATCAAATATGCAGTATAAAAATAAAGACATCGTTAAAAAGTGCAAAATGTAAAAACAAAAGAAAGTCACGGATACAACCGTTTGACATCCACATTTCAAATCATCATAAAGTACAAATCGCCTACAGCATTTCCATTACCAAAATAACGCTCAAATTGGTGAAACATCAAAGGTTAATCGCTTATCGATTAAAATATCATACATTATACAAAGTCATCATAAGATATGTGTTTACATTTACATAACTGAATAGTCCATAATAAAACGAGACTAATATCTATTAAAAGCTATGCAATTTATTTCCATTTCTTTATTGATGATCATCTTGTACAACAGTACACACTGTATACAGAATAATTTTTAAAGTTTTTTTTAAATAAATTTCTTCTTAATTTTGCAAAGTTAAATTCTGCCATTAAATTTAGTGAAATAAACTACTGCACATTTAATTCTTGAACTGCTTTTAATTTAACCAAAACGAATTTCTGTGTCTTAAAGTACACTAACATTTCAAGTTAGTTGCGTTTGTGACCAAACCATTACATTTTTTACTAAATTTAAAAGTCAGTTAAATCTTACAAATTCATTGCAGTGAATTTTCTTAAACTTTTCTAATGATTAATTCAAAATAAAGCAATCAGCATCTTACTAAGACATTATAAAGTTTGCCATAAGTAGAAAAAAATTACACCTGACGTACTGCACTTGTACCAAAAAATGATTTATAATAATATTTTTTTATTAATATCATAGGTATTTTTATATTGTTTAATAAAAGTTATGTGCCTAATAAATTATCTGCTTATTGTACTGTACAATTTCTACTAAACGTTGAAATGATTAATAGACTAAAATAAAAGCGTGGGGGAAAAGTTCTATGCATACAGTATGTTAATGGAATTTTAATTACTTCATCGTATGAAAACATGCTTGTGGCAATTAATATTTTCTTTAAGAAATACTGTACATTTATAGTACAACTGTTTATTATAATTGAACAAAATGCAAATAAATGAGACGTTGAGACTAATCAATACAACACAACTGTACTGTATAATTATACTTATTTGTAAAAATAACGTCACTTAATTGCAATTGATGTTTTAATGTACTGTAAGTTTTCAATTTGTGCAAACTACAGTAATTAAATTGGCTACGTCTTAACTAATTCATACTGTATGTTTAAAGCAGCTTTGATTATTTACAGGTACTGGAAAGAATTAAATCGTTTTACTATACCGGTATATCCAGCAATAGTCTTCATGAATGTGGATTGATTGCTTCAAACAACTAAAACATTATATTGAACAGTAATATCCTGTATAAAAAAGGTGACAACGGATTAACGTCCATTTCAAAATATTTTCACACCTGATTTCCAGGTTTACGCCCACCAACTCTTTATGCAATTTCCCCTAATTTGCCAATCCCTTCTCTACAAAATAATCTTTTTAGGCACCGGTAGAAACATTACTCGAGTATCTCATTTGCCTCTAAGCCAAATAAGGATGCAACATAATACGTCTTAAATTTCATAAGTTTGCTCCAAAATTGATGTTAAATGCATTTGTAAAGAATTAGTACACAGTAAATAACTTAAATACAGTAAATAAATTGCATACGATCAAATCAACCATATAAAATCACATGTAAAAAATCCTTAATAAAAGTAATAAATCATTTTATTTAAGATTTTTGCAAAAATAAACTTAATCGCATAGCCAAATTTTGTTTGCTTGAATTCTGCTGGCATAAAAGCGTTTTTTAAATGGGTACTTTAAATTTGTACAGCGCATCCGGATTTTTTTATTATTAAAAAATTGTTTCTAACAGACTGTAATACATGTTGACTGATAAAAGTGGTTTTTTTAAAAAAAAAAATAAAATCAAAGTATAGTGGCTGTTTACATTGATAAACGAAATTTACTTCACTGACTATCAATAAAGTAAAGTAGAATTTCATTGACTGACGATTTCAATGCCATATCTTACTTTATTATAATAAATAATTGGTGATGCAACAATACTTAACCATGGTAACCATAATACTGCAGAAAATATTTTCTAAATTAAATTATTTATCCGAGTATTCCAAGTACATGGTTATATAAATAAAAATCTGGATATGTAATATTATCGTGCAGTATTAATAGAAGATTCTTTAGTTACTGATTAAGTTTTGCTATTTGCAATGCTGAAAATACGCTTACTAAATATTCTTTACTTAATATTTTGCATGTACCTACAAACTTAATCAATAACAACGGTAATACCATAGCCGAATAGTAAGTTTATTGCATTTATTGTCAGGATCTTTAGATTTGCGAGTCGTATAAAGGTTCATACTACAGTATATATTGTTCAACTTTTACTTTACTGCAACTGGAACAAAATTTGATCAAATATACCGTGTATGGTAACTAAGGGTAACCTTTAAAGTCCTACACCTCCAAGCTAAAACATCTAAAAAGCTAGGTGGAGTATTACAAAAGTAAACAAGGCTATTAGTAATATTAAAAGCTATTATTAAGTTTTTTTTATTAAAATAGAAAACCATGAGTTTGTTTTTAACTGAAATAGATGATTGAGGACATCCGAGAAGGAAGCCAAAAACTCTTAGATAACAATTGACTGTTCTTGTTAAATTTTATTGGGAAAAACGTCTTCAATAACAAAAAAACTACGTTGCTTTGCGTTTTATTGCATTGGGAAACAGTAAATTTATAACAATATAACATTAAAAAAGTCAAATAAATTGTTAGGTCAAATAATCAAATCATGAAATCGTTCACTCAACAGTATTTCGAAAATCATGGTGATCCATTGACTCTTGACTGACTGGATTTATGGGTTTGAGTTACCAACACTCTACTTTCGGTATCTAATTAAAACGACTAGCGTAATCACAATACCGAAATAAATTGCATGGTGTAATCAACCTATTTTGGAAGTTTTACGTTTCCAATGTTCACAGAATTGATTAGTCCTTTCATGCTAGTGAACTACTACTGTAGTTAGTTGTTAAATGTCATATTAGATCTCTGTCTACTAATGTAACTCTTTGTTATTTTTTTTGTATTTACTAAAATTACGGTTGAAATATATCCAACAGGAAGCGACCGAATGCATTAGAGTCGAGTCGTGGGCGTATCTGCTTTTACCCTGGTGTTATCTCCAAGTCAACTGGCCGCTGCTTTTATCTGTATTATTTAATGATAAAGTAGTGCATCCAATTCAAAGCATATCACGTACAATATACGTTTCCCCTGAGAAACAGATTGAGAGAGAAAATCTGACAAACCAAATTTCATAAAAACATCCATAAAAGTTATTTACTGTACGATGTGTAATGTGTATAGCCCAACACTAGTGAAAAAAAATATAATACCCATCGGATAAAAAATGTGGAGGACAACAAGAAAATAAAAATCGATATAAATAAAAAGACCGATATGATTTTCCAAAAAACTAATAAACGAGTACCATGTACACTGCTGAATTCAGCCGTACAATATTTACGGTATATTAGAATCACTGATTACAGTTACGAGTAAATACTAAAAAATCTTTTAAAAAAAAACTCACAAAATAACTTTTATTAAGACAATAACAAAGTGGAAGGCATTTTACATGGGAATATGAAAGAATATCTTGACTCAATTACGAAACCGATAAAAACAAAAAAAAAAGTTGGAATTCAGTTTTAACTGCATTGATAAAATTTGGCAACATTTGGAATTAAAAATGGCAGAAAGAGCAAAAACCTTTCATCTCATCATATAATATACTGAGAATATTAATAACAACAAACGGTATTCATCGTCATTAGAATCTACTCTACAATAATGTACTTGTATATGCAAAAGTTACCCATTAAAATAATGCCCCTAATTACTACTTTTATACAAAAACAAAAATCAAAATGACAAAATACATTGATGCGATTTTCGTGTATATGACAATTAAGAAACTTGTTAACCATCACACAAAGCAGCTGCACCTTTAAATTGACCATTAACAATTCTTACAAATTCAAACAGTTCGTTTCAGTTATCAATAACAAATGTTTAACAAACAACTTTTTTTTACTTTAAAAATGCCACCAGTTCGAAATTACGACTTTATACACGATAAACTAGATAAAATTAAATTTTCGTTTAAAAGAAACTTTGATTTACATTCGATTTATGCTTATACAGAAAAATATTCAGTTAACAGTACACTGAACGCAATTCGCATCAAAATAAGAAAAGTTATGCCAAAGATTGGAACATGGTTACATTCAAAGTAAGTTCCACACATGAGATACAAGTTTCGAATTATTAATATGGTGACTTACGTTAACAGTCAGTACAAAACTTTACTGATTATAAAGTCTGCTAATAAGAAAACATTTTAAATTTCAAAGTGATATACCAACAAACTCTTTAGATAAAAATAGCATTTTAAAACCTGATTAGCTATCCGTAATATTTTAAAACATTGAAGTAACTTTCACCAAAACAAATCTCTTAGTAACGTACTTCTTTAAAGACACAATCAACATTCAAAAAACAAGATTGAAAACAACTCGTTAAAATGAAGCTTTTTCTCTCCTAATTTTTGGGTAACTAATGTATATACAATAATGTTATACAGTATACTATGTACATTTCAACGCTACTGTCACTGTTAATCGAAAATTTCGACTCATTTTAAGTTCTGAGTTACAGTACTGTATAATACAATATATGAAGAACTATGTTGAACCAGCCTGCGGTTCTTCTCGAATCTTTTTTTTTTACAAACATCATAATTATGTAACCAACTTAACATGTGAACAGTGTGAAGGATCAAACAAATACCGATCATAATTACAGTAATTATTTAAAAACAAAACAATTTTCTTTTTTGTTACCGGTGAAAATGGCATTGTATATGAAATCCCGTTAAAAAATTTAATTTCGAAACGCAAAATGATTTTTCATGTAAACGAATTACGGAAATTTGATCACCGCATTTCAAAATGGCACACAAAACTCAGGTTATTACGAGGGTACTTCAAAAAGCTTCCTAATTTCAATTCTACAGCAGAAATAGCTTGTGAAAGGATTCGTGTTTGAGTTATTGTTTGGGTAACATAACAATAATGCATTCCAAATTTGATTATCCTGTAATTAATTGTAAAAATATTGGCAGAGCATCCAAATAAAGACAACTTTCAGTTATTAGTCTGGTACGAGCGACACCACTTCTACATTTCTATACATTTGAAAAATAATATTGCTCCATACAAGACATCCATTTTGTTACAAATCTCTGAAACTGGTACACTTTTTCCAAAATTCTCACACGAAACATATCACTGTTTATGTTGTTCAATCATGCTTTGGTACTGCTGAGTTCTACGGTATCTGTAAGATCAAAATATTTGGCATGCAGTATCGTTATACAATATTATCTACCCCTCTCTTAAGGATATTTAGCTGTAGAATTGAAAGTAACAAAACATCTAAAGTTTTCCCTTATTATAAAAAGACATAATCTGAATGGTTTGTACTTTGTTTAAAACTCTGTAATTGATAAAACAGAAGAGCATAACCAACTCTTCACCATCAAAACTACCATGAAAGCATGCCAATGTAATAAAACAAATTGAAACTGCTAGTTTCCTACTTTAATCTCAACTGTAGTAATTTTAAAAATAATGTATTATTTACGATATGCAAATCCAGACGATCTGCTTTTTACAGCAGCAACCAATAATTTCACAGTACTTAAATGGTATTTTGATGGTTTACCAAGAGTCGTTTGTTCTTCCGTTTTTCTGCATAACAGAAGATAAATGGAAAAAAATATTCTGTATAGTTGACAATTTTGTAGATGAAAAGTGATTTAGATGTGTTGTGAGCAATATTACAAAATAATGTGTATGTGGGTGAATGTTAAAAGTTGTTTTAACTTGTGTCTAAAAATCCCATCAGATAGGTAGTGCAATAAACTATTCACTAGTGATGACTAAGTCATCAAAATGTTTATGGATTGGCTATCGCATGTAACTCCTCTCATTAAAGTTAAAAAATAAAAGACCCAACGTTAATCTAATCTCCATAATAGCACTTAAATCTTTTAACGCATAATTGGTCCGCTTTTGGTCCAGTTTTCTCAAAATGTTTTGTTCTGGCTGAAGTTCACAGAGGGAATTCTTGATGCGTTTGTGACCGATCCTTCCGTCATCCAGCAAAAATCGACGAAAACATGTTATTATTACACTAGTTTAACCTTCTACAAACAACAACAACAAAAAAACCACGTCATATAACAATTAACATATAAAACACCTCGTCTTACAACTTATGAGATCATCTAAGAGGAGAAAAACAAACAAGAAAAACAATTAAAAAGTATTAAGGAGTGTAATGTATATTGTTGTATAGTTATAAAAACCTAACTGAATCATTACATTTAAGCCCAATTTCCAATATCAATTCCTGAATCAGGCGTTACACCAGATAAACAAACGCAGGGAATGTCTGGACGACAACAGCAGACCATCGAACCAATTGGGCGATTGGAAGCTGAAGATGGTATAGTGTTTGTAGTGGTTGTGTTGCTTGTTGTAGCTTCGATCGACGACGCTAAATAAGGAGGAGCTGCAACCTGAGGTTGCAAATGTTGTGAATGTGAAATCTCACATATAGGTAGACTTGTAGCTGGGCTTAAATTCAGTTCCTTCTCATAGTCCAAAAGCTGACCCATGAAACTAAAATTTGGACTGATATTTGCTTTACGTTTCTTCACGAATTCGTAAGCGTCGTTTAATGGCATACTGAATTTGTGCATTAGATACGCCACTGTAATAGTTACTGACCGACTTATACCTGCCAGGCAATGGACCAAAACACCCAGCTGTTTCTGTCTGGCTTCATCTAAACAACAAAGAAAATATTAGCATAGTCCTTCTTTTAATAAAAAAATCAAAAATAATTCAATTTCTTATTTGATGTGCAATTCCTGTCTTTAGTAAGTATTTAATTAATGCAATGCGAGAGAAAAGTGCATACAAAAAGAGATAATAGATAAAAAGTTTAAAATGACCTTCGCGTGTTATGTGAAGCATAGACAGGAAACGGGAGCCAAGACAAGTGTGAAAAGGATATCCGTAAGAAATATATACAAGGAACTCAAATCGGGCATTTACACTACTAGGTGCCATATATAATAAACACAATCTTAAGCTTAAGTGAAAAAACATCTGCTCAGTCTACAATGACGTCATGATCCTTTTTACAGAACTGTATATAAAAAAAGTAAATAAATTTACAAAAACATCAAAAGAAATGTTTTCCTAAATATGCACTCATGCGTTCATGTTTGATATAAATGTCTCACGAATTTCCAACGGCTTTTATTTTTAGTTTTAAAATTTTGGTACACTTATTTACGCTTGTTTTTATTCACACAGGAAACTCTTGTCACGCTGCAATGTAGTCCGAGTAATGTAAATAGATAATTAAAGTTGGTTTTAAAAAGTGGGGGAAAAAAAAAGTGGAAAAGAAAACAACACTTGTTTCTACTCATCACCTGTCATGCACATACACCTGTAGTATTATGAGTTTAACTTGCAAAATGCAAACGTAAACAGGGATTTCAGGGTCTAAAAAGTAGTTTTTAGAATTAGTAGCCTAAATTAAATCAAGACAACTACAACTTTGTCTGGTCTTACAAATAATGGTTACTTTGTTACCAATTACTAATAAATATTTACCAATAAAAGCGATGGCCTCTGGGAAGAAGCTGGCTAAATTCTGTGACCAGTGATCACTTATAGGAATTTGTAAATAGCGGATATGAGGATCGTGTTTAAAGATGTTAGGAAGATTAGAAGTAACGTTAAGAATGTAGCTTATTTTGTGCCTTTCCAACGCCTCCATATCAGCGGCATTCTTGGCGTTTCCCAAAAACAAGTTTGGCAAAATTTCGACTGGAAATGGGAATTGATCGTCAAACGGTGGAGTGCTGGTGGCCTCGCTGTTCAGATCCAAACAAGAGTCGCAAAAATCTTCAGAAGAAGAACTTGTTGAGTCAGTGTCACTGCAACAACGGCCAATTACTTGACGATTGTAGCTGGTGTCGGCGGAACTTATCCTTAAATTTTGAAGCCCTATCAGCGGTCCATCCGATTCAGTCGAACTTTCAGACGAGCTGCCACTGCACCACTTGGGGTATTTTTCGTAAAACTCGGAATAGCCACCTAAAGCAATTACAAAAAAAAAAACAACGTTACTATTGTTAGCTGATGCTATTAAGATAAATTTGGTACAAGATTGGTCTGATTTTACTGTGTACAATAATAGAACATCGTCCGGGTTAATTTCTGGCATCGAATTAGTTTCTATTATTAAAAGAGATTCATGACCGTGATTATCTCAGTTTATAGCGTGATCATTCTCAAAATTGTAGCTGATGGGAAGTACACCATATGTCATATACAACCAATTTTATGTAATACTGTATATCTACTGTATTATGAACTAAATAAAGTGCTAATCTCAATCAGCAAAACTTCATTATGACGACACGGTTAGAAACGACGGTATCTAAATTTAGATTTGTGTTAAAATAAACCTGTTTTCATTCAACTAAAACTTTAAATAAAATGAATAAAAAATTCAAAAGATTCATCTCAACTAATAGTTTACGTTCAACTTCAATAAACATTGTTGACATTATCTATACAACATTATCAAATTTCATAATCTTTACGTTTGATAACAAACATGTTGTAAATTAATTCTTGATAACCAATATAGCTTTCAACAACTCAAGATCAACAATTTGCAAAGCTTTAAATAAAATAACAAAGTCACTATATTAGTCAACAATTTAAGTGTCTAAAATAAGTTGTACAATCACTCTACAGTAATTGATCATTAGTATTATAATTCCAATTAACTAATGATTATTCATGAATCACCATTTTGTCACAAATTAATATTTATACTAAAATCTATTTAAAAAGTTTTATGTTTAAAAAAATGATGTTTATTAAATTATGCAATTTAATTTAATTTTAGGCGCACGTTCTTAAAGAAAAATATAATCTCAAAAGTTTCCTTCCGATTTTTAAACATTTAAAGTAAATAGATAGAATTGAAAAATCCAATATTTGTTTAATCTTCGTTTTCTTGTATAAACTAATTTAAGTAACGACGACAACGCAGCAGAGTACTTGTATACCAAAATAAAAATGAAAAACCAATCAAGCGTCGTCTATAAACCAAGTACAGTAAAATATACTGCATAGTAACTTGTACTGTATTTACTACATTTTAGATTAAGTTTTAGATAAATATCTTTCCTTTAACTAAATCTTCTCAAGCTAAGATTCTAATAAACTTATGACTAGTCAATGTTAAAGATAAAATGCTATGTAAATGCAAAGACTTTGAAAACCGATGAATTGTCAATGATTGTAAATCAAAATGGGTGGACGGCTATAGTTAAGCGAGTTTATTTAAATTTAATTTGATTTTGAATACAAGTTATACTTGACAAATAATTCTATTTAAAATAACATTAAATAAAACCTTCAAAAACAATTTGCAGCAGGGTATAATATAAATTAATGTGCAGTTAAATTTTAGTGAGTTTTTTCTTGTTAAAGTATTTTTTAAAATTTTATTAAAATTATATCAGAAATCGTTATATTGAATCAAGTTTATAAGTGTATCTATTTTTCATTAATATTTTATTTAAATATCATTGGTAAAGAATAAAGTTATTCTGATTTCAATTCTAAAATACATTACAAACACGATTTTAAAACCAAATAAATTAATATTTGGGTCCAGAATTAGAACCATTTTAAACGCAAAAAATTTCATTTTGAGCCAAACGTGGCATACAAAAACCAAGAAGCTTAATCACCAAATTAATTTTATGTACCGGTACTTAACAGTAATTTTTTTTTATTAATTAATTTTATAATTATTAACCTGGAATTTTTTCAAGTAAACCTACACATTAAATATATATTTAAAATAGGTTAATATTTTTTAATGATCTGGATTATAGTAGATGCTTGTCTTTGCTATTATTTTTATTCAGATAATAGGGGAAAAAATTCTTTAAGACTAATGAATGAATTTTGTGTGCTGCGTAGGCGTTTGCGTGACGTCATAAATAGGGTGTAAATAAAATTTAAGGTTGGTCACGCATGCGCATGAAAGCGACACTTGTTTTTGATGAAGGGTGCGAAGAACCGGTTTTATAGGAAAAGCAGTAAAATTTCATTCATAAATGCCATAAAAGCGTGGACTTTATTTTATCAACACATCCGCCAGCCATTTTTCTATAGATAAACACTAATCTACATTTCAAATGATTAGTAATATATTCAAAGTGGCGCAAAATACAATAAAACACGGTGTAAATTACAGAAATAACATGTAGTAAAGAAGCGTGTGAACAAGAATGTTATACTCGCCTTGTAAATACACAACATGGCAGCCATCTTGTTCAAGCCTATGGTACAACGTCAATAACACCAAACTCGATTGATTTTGTTCACCGTGTTCAATGTTTAACTGGTCGTCTACGTCCCCACATAAAACAATAGTATGGCTTTTCCAGTTATTCAAAAATATTTCTCGGCTAGTGTTACACTTAATTAGAGATGAAATTGCCACTTTACCATTGGCTAGCCGTCGAAGGAGTAGTGACGGCAAAGTTACGTTTATGGCACCGCGTATATGACCGTTCATGTAACATGTTTGTAACCGACAATCTAAAATTAAAATTCGACCGTTCTCCAAACACAATTCGTCGTGAAGCCATTCGAGGCTTCTCAGATGGTTCATCTCAATTTCTTCCAACAACTCACGATGTTCACTCCCCTCATTTAAAAAAGCGGCCGTAGGCATCCTTACGATTACCGAACTCTCTGTCAGCGTCTACGTTGTCGTCTTTACGCCACACCGCTCGTACGTCCATCGCAAACTAGTTAATTGATAACTTCATTAACACGTCCACTTCAAAAATCATTCAGTTACTAATTTAAAACCTCTCACTTAACACTCATCTGAATTTACTCATTTCTTACTACACAAAACAATGCGCAGAATGTGGGTCAAACTTTGTTCAATGCTCATTGCTTAAATTGCTTTGTGCAGGGTAACTGCGTGAAGTTGGTGTTGCATTCGCTTGCATAAGTATTTAGGAGGAGCTATAACAGTATACGTCACCAGAAAGATAAACAAGCACACATTGCCATAGAGCCGAGTCGTTCATTATTAAAGTGGATAGTCACATTTTTAAATAAAAATGAGTTAGACATGTAATCATATGTAATTCTTGCATATCTTCCTAATTTAACTAAAACGGTTGTCTCTACATCAATGTTTAACCCCGAAATGGCCCTACATAAAAATTGAATTTGCTTGGGTTTTATGCAGCGCTTCAACTTTACCTCGAAATATCTCGAAATCACTTTTGAGTGACTTAATTCACTTTGATGATGAACGACTCATATCAGAATTGTGTATGAAATTCAAAATTTAAAAACAATACAATATCATAATAAATAAATCTTATCACTTTAAATTTTAACACAGTTTTACTAACAAACAATGTTTTGATTTGATAATGCCACAGGTTTCCAAATATCAAAGTAAAAAGTTTTTAATTTTTGGGAGATTAATTTTAAGAAAAATAAAATAGTTGTTGTTTTCTTAAGCTATAATTTATGTAAGCTTATTTGTTTAAATTTATTTATTATAATAGCCAAACAGAAATTTCATTTTGGTCCTTAATTTTACATCAGTAGTCCAATTACAACAATTTCCTATATTGCTATTTTTATTCAACTAAAAGCAATGTTTTTATCATCAAAATAAAAAAATATGAAAATTTAATATAACGTTGTACAGTTACATAATGCAGTAATTATGACAATATTAACCAATTACAATACGGTATTGCTGCTATGGCAATTGTTAGGCTGTAATTTCAATCAAATTAATTACCGGTAAAATATTCTCATTTGTAAATTCTCGATGTAAATTGGTGCTAAGTAAACACATCGTCTACTCATTTAATTTAAGGAAAACAATAATAACATAAACAAATAAAAAGTTTTAAAATCGGTATAGGTTATCAGTGTAAAGGGAGAATAATAATACCATGTCTTTATGGTGACGCAATGCGCAAAATTGTCACGTATTTCCTCTGACATTTTTTTGCAATGCAACCAACAATTTCATCGTAATATCAAGCCAACTGCTCTTGGCTGTGCTCGTAACAACGCCTACTTTAAGCATCAGCTAAGCACGCCTATTGCTTGTCAAAAATAGTGTCAATAAACAACCAAAAATGGTCAAATCAATAATTTTGAAAATAAATAAAATACGAATGTATAGATAAAATGATTATTATTTAATACTAGAAAAGGTTAAAAACTAACTAGAAATATTAGTATATACTTGAAAGTATATACAATTAACTTAATTGTAGTATTAAATTAATTTTAAATTATTATACAAAATTTTTAAGCAAAAAAATATTAAATATGAATTAATATTTTCTTAGTAAAATAAAATAACGTTCATTGTCTATTTAATACATTTTTTTGGTTTTTTTAATTAGACTAGTTTCTTCCTCAAAGCTAAGCAAAATAGGCAAAGAATTAGGGTGTGTTTTTTTTTTCTTTCATTCTTAACGTGAACGCGATTGTATTCACGTGATCACTTGTCGACCAATCAGTGGCAACTTATAAACATGAATGAATTTATCCTTCAAAGTGGGATCAATCATAAACAATGCCTCTCAGTTTCACACATCTCAAACAATATGTGATGAGCAACCTTCGCAATGTATGAATGCAATACGTCCCCAGGGCCAACTGCAGTATAAAGCGGCAATTAGAACCTACGCTGCTACTGCCACCGAAATCTAGGATTGAGAAGCAATTCATTACAGAGATAAAAGCAAAACGTATCATTTAATGTTGTGCATTTTTTACGATTGCATGGCAATAAATGATTATGTATTTTCTATTTATCTTAAAATAAGGTGATTCGCGGATTCAGTAAAATAAATACGGTAACATCATTAAGTTAAATTTTTAAATTTTATTGTTTATTTAAACAAATTTACAACATTATTTACAATATTAATATTTACATTGTTTGTAAACGATCGACATACTGTAAATTACAGTATGAACTTATTAAAAATAATTTAAAATTAAAAAGTCACGCACACACATACTGTAAGTACATCATACTTTAAATTACAATTAATCAACAAAACA
>JAAFCF010006680.1:15001207-15042169 GCA_013389785.1 Helicorthomorpha holstii
TCATATCACTTTAATACGATTAAGAGCATTATACTTCTTTATCAAGTGTTTAATAATTCTATGACACAATGCATTGTGTTATTCAAATTTCAATTTCTAACTTAAAATTTTAAGCCAAATTAACAAATGTGGCAGCAGTTGCAACTCCACAGTTGTTGTCTTGACGGCTCATGAGAACGTATCCATCATTTCCCCAATATGTAGACCATGAATTCTTAACAAGCCAATAATCTTGACCATCAAGAGTGCCATAACCAACAGCTAGAACTGAATGGTCTAAACCATCCAATGTGTTTCCTAAGTCAAATTTAAAAGTAACAATGACAAAAAGTTTCATAAGGTAAATGCATTAATTATGAGCAAAAAAAGACATCCTTACGGCATGCTGGATTGTAATACACTCCATGACCATAAAACAAAAATTCAGAATGGCTTGCATCAATTGATACCGAAATTGGACCATGTTCAACAATGGCGGTTCTCAAACCTTCAATGTCTCCTTCAGTGATGTTTACATAGCCAGTGATTTTAGCAATGCTATCACTTTCGGTAGCATGGCAATATCCATCCTTTACACAAAATACAATTACATTTAAAAAAAAAATTCTTAATTGTATCAATATGATGGATACCTCGCCAAGGTAGGGTCCATAAGAATCGTCTAATGGAACACCACCGTTTTTAATAATCCATTGAAATGCTCGCCAATCTTCACCTCCATCACAACCATTATTTCCTTCGCCCCATGCGCAGTCGATAATCGATTGCTCAGACAGTCTAAAAAGTTGTCCTGTCTGAAAACAAAAAACTTTATTTTAAGAAAAAGAATTAAGCAACTTTTCAAACATTATTATTGTTATACTTTTAAGAAATATGAGCCTTCAATGGTTCCGCAGGTTCCAAATGTCCAACATGATCCACATATTGCCTGGTCTTTAACTGGAGTTACAGCACCTACAAAAACAAACAAAGTTTGTCATGTTGGCTTAAAAAATTGCAATTAAATGCAACTTACCTCTGAGTCTCCAATCAACTGTGTCAGGGAGAGTTGCACGAACTTCTTTATTGTATGGTAATCCACCATTGTAACCAGGAGTGTAAAGTTTTCCTTTAAAAAATTTCATTTCATGGGCAGTACGATCAGCAAAGTGGTTAACTTTTAATTGATAAGTAAGTCCCTTTCGGTTAGTTGAATGAATAAATCTAAAGAAATCGATTAACACGTTATTTAACTAAACAATCGTGCTTTAGATCATATTTATACCTTAAATTATGTTTAAAAGTATTTCTTCTTTTTTCGTGCTCAACGTGACTATCGTAAATTTTGCCATGAGTAGCTTTAAAGCTATCAAATTCGCGATGAACATGAGAATCTTCTCGATTAACATATTCACGAATTGGATTATGCAAGTGAATGTGACTGGCACCAGGTCCAGGAAAATTTCCACAAGACATGTCTATAAAAACGACCCATAACAACAGAGTCATAAGTCCCGAGTAAGAACTAACTTACTTGCATTGAAAACCGCTGCGTCTGGAGGAGTTGGGTCATATGAATTATAAATAATTTCATATTTATCAAAGTGGGAACCAAACACATAGTCATAACCTTTCATTTGATAGTGAACTGGGGAGCCATCAGACTACATAAAAAATTAAACATAATCGTACATATTAATTTACAGTAATAATTCATCTGTATAATAATTACTTACAACTGAAGCCCAGAAAGAAAATTTATTGTATTTATCAAAATCAATTTCTAGCTTTGTCCACTTGCTGCACTGAATTCCGTTTTTTTCTTCATCTTTTGAGTACTGGAAAAAAATTAATATAATTATAAGTTATACACCGTTGAGTTAAAATTACTCGATTATATTTACAGTGAATCCTGTTAGATCAGGGAAAACTGATTGAATTTCAACTGGTGATTCGGATGTTCCATTGACAGCAAAACAAGTGATTTCATTGAGAACATTGTCGTTGGTCATTGGCACTATTTTCAAGCTAAGACCTCCCTCATAAAGGTTGGCCAGTTGAAAAGTTTTAGCCATTCCTAATCAATATTACAATATTAGTTTGCCCACTTTGTTCTTTGGTATACCTATTGTTTACCGTCATAATAGTCAACTCGACTTTGGCGTGTACTTTCATCGTAATATGCAGTGAAAGGTTCTTTAATTTCAACATAAGGTAATTCAATGACTCCAGTTACAGTGTAAGCTGTGCTGTATGTAGGGATGGCTGGGTCTCCAACAGAGCTGACACTGGCCCCGTTTAAAACGCCAATCAAACCCACTGTAAATCAAGACAAAAATTAAATGAAACAAAATAATTCCAATGATAATTTATATTCTTAAGTGTTATTAACAATAATAGGTTTTTTTTTTTTTGAAAAGCAAAATATCTTTTATTAGACTGCAATGACAGTGACATAATTTATCAGTCGCAGTGAAGATATTAATAAACAGTCAAGTCGTGATTGATATCTATAATTGATAACTGACATCGAACATTCTGATCTTAACTTTGAAAATATGTTTGTTGCACAACATTGTCGACTAATTACATTAAGTTACAGCATCTTTACTATAATGATTTGCTACATTTATAAAAAATTTTAGCCTATTTTTTTTTTCTCAGTGCAATTCACACCACTTTAATTTAAATGCAAAATATTTTTGGAAAATTGTGTCTATAACTGATTTTTGTATACTTAAAACAAACAATATGTTATGTTACAATAGAATAGTTAATGTAAATTGCAGAAAACTATTTTTGAAAAATTTATCAACTTTGTCAAAAGCCAGTTTTTTAAAAACATTTTCCGCAATATTTAGTGCTATGCACGATCGATTATTAATCTTCTATATATATAAAAGAGACTGTGTGTGTGTCTTTCTGTCCTTTATGCATTCCTAAACTATTCGTCCGATCGCTATGAAATTTTAGGACATTATTCTGTGTACTCAGACGAACCTATGGGCCTGAAAAAGTTTTTAAATTTTGTTAAAATTATTTTTTAATAAAATATTTTAATTAAATTTTGGGGTTCGCGGGACAGAATTTGGGAAACCTTTGGCGCCATCTTTTGAGCTACCGATAAAACTTTTATGGTGAAGGCAAAAACGCAATAGAAAATTGACGGGACGGGTGGGAACGGGGCAAATCGGGAACGGACTTCATAATCTTCGCAGCAAAGCGCGAACGGGACAGCTAGTTTATTATATTTACCAAATATGAAAAAAATCCCCAATAACTTCATTTCGATAACCGGATACCTGAAATGACTGTTCACTAACTAATTCGACTGTTTTTTATACTCGTAAGATTAAGCACCAGGTATTTACTTGTATACGTTTGATCCTGATAATTAAATTATCAAATTTTATTAAAAGTTGATAAGATTGAGATATACAGTATATTATAGTCAATTGTTATGTGTATTGCAATAATAATAATAATTTTGCACAGCTGCATTTTCATCTACAACACATGACGTAAATTTATGCAAAAATGTATACCACAATGCAATTCCAATCAAAAAATTTAATCCACTTTTGTTATAATAAAGTGCAGCTAACTAAAATAAAAAAAATTCTTTAAGTTTAAAAGAATACACACAACGGTACAACTTGTTTTACTAGATAAGATAAGCTAACTTGATTTATCAAAATGACACCTAAAACCGTTAATTGATTTAAAAGGTCAAAACCACTATGAAACTTAAGTCGGTCAATATAAAAAAACCCATGTGTTGAATGAGAGCTATAACTCAATTCAATTGTTATTAAGCGATTCCTTATTCTAAAATTACAAATGTTGGAGTAGTAGCGACCCCACAGTTATTATCTCTACGACTCATGAGAACGTATCCATCATTTCCCCAATAAGTGGACCACGAATTTTTAATAAGCCAATAATCTTCTCCATCTTGAGTGCCATAACCAACAGCCAAAACTGCATGATCTAACCCGTCAGGCGTGTTGTCTAAAAATTACAATTAAACCAAATTTTAATTTTCTGTTAATTTAAATTTTAAAAATTGACTAGAAATTATTTTGCACTCACTACACGTTGGGTTATAATACACGCCATTACTATAAAACGAAAGATCTTTGTGGCTTGCATCGATTGCCACTGAGATCGGACCATGGGTAACCAGGGCTTTTTGAAGTGCTGGTATACTTCCTTGAGTAACATTCACATATCCTTTCATTTTGGCTAATTTATTGGTTTGATTTGCATGACAGAAACCATCCTGTTAAATTCATTTCTTTTTAATTATATGGATTTATAATCTTAACGTTTATTCATACTTGTCCAATGTAAGGTCCGTAAGATTCATCAGATGGAATTCCACCGTTTTTCATTATCCATTGGTATGCTCGCCAATCTTCACCACCGTCGCATCCATTGTTTTGTTCACCCCATGAGCAATCAACCAATGATTGTTCAGATAATTTAACAAGATTTCCAGTCTGTAAATAATTCATAATTAATTCAAACGATTTTTATCAATAATTCTCAGTATAACTTAAACAATATAGTTACTTTTAAGAAATAAGCTCCTTCAATGCAAGCCACAGTCCCAAATGTCCAACAAGAACCACAAATTGCTTGATCTTTCACGGGAGTTACCGCACCTATAGATAATAAAGCATCCTATTATGTTTCCCTTTTACTTTAATATTTATTAAGATATTTTTCAGTAAATTTGACTACTGTACCTCTAAGTCTCCAATCAAATGAGTCAGGAACCGTAACATTTTCATACAATTGCTGATTGAATTCTTGACCACCGTTATAGCCAGCAGTGTAAAGTTTTCCACGTAAATATCTTAACTCTGAATGTGTTCGGTCACTAAGATGATTGGCTTTCAATTGGTAAGTCAAACCCTTGCGATTGATTGAATGAATATATCTATAACAAAGTACCAGGTTATTACAAAGTTAAACAGTTACGGTATATGTAAGTTACAAAGTTGTTAAAAAGCAGTTAAATTAACCTAAAATTATGTCTAAAAACACTCTTTCGTTTTTGTTGTTCGATGTGGTTATCATAAATTTTGCCATGATTATTTTTAAATTCTTCAAACGCACTATGGACGTGAGAGTCGTCCCTGCCAATTAATTCGCTCATTGGATTGTGCATGTAGCTGTAGCTAGCACCAGGTCCAGGGAAATCAGTGCAAGTCATATCTAAATAAGTCAATTTCAAACGGTCATTTAATTTATTGAACAACGTTGTAACAATTTACTTGGATCAAAGATTTGTAATTCAGGAGCGTTGGGATTATATGAACTGTAAATAATTTCATATTTGTCATAATGAGATCCGAAGATGTAATCATATCCTTTCATTTGGTAATGAACTGGAGTGCCATTAGCCTATTTAAAAATTTCAAATTCAATTTTAAATATAATGATTGGTACTATAATAATAAACATTACTTACAATGGAAGCCCAAAATGAAAATCGGTTATATTTATCATAATCAACTTCATTTTTTGTCCACTTATGGCACTGAACGCCGTCTTTTAGCTCATCATTTGAATACTAACAACCAATTACATTTGAAAAAAGAAAAAAAACTTATAAAGTAATAATAAAAAATATTACAGTAAATCCGGTGAGATCTGGGAAGACATTTTGAAGTGAAATCGGTGCCTCAGTAGATCCGTTAACAGCAAAACATGTTATCTTATTAATTTCTTGTTGATTAGTTACAGGAACTATTTTTAAACTGGTACCTCCAGAATATCTGGTGACCAGCTGGAAGGTTTTTACCATTCCTTCAAATTAAAATGATAAAACAAACATAAAAACTTGCTCTTTTGTTGAACTTTGGCATTTTAGATACCATTGTAATAATCAACTCGACTCTGCTGGGAATTTTCATCATAATATGCTGTAAATGGTTCTCTTATTTCAGCGTAAGGCAACTCAATGACCCCTTCAACAGTGTAAGATGGGCTAAACGTTGGAACTGGAACATTGGCTCGAACTGAGTTCCGTCTTGCTGCGTTTAGGAATCCAACCAAACCTATAGCATTTAAAATATAATTCAATTTAAACAAAATAATTTAATTGCACAAAAAACACCATTTTCAAGTAAACAAGTTATTAAGATTTCATGTAGTTATCTTATCAACAAACTCGAATTTCAATTTTTTTTTAAATGTTTCTTTACTCAATTAATTTATAAATTTGAGATCTTGCTATCTTATAAGAAAATTCAAGTATAATTTAATTTTGTTAAACTTTCGCGTTTTTGCCAATTCATAGCTTAGACTAACATTACATTACCTAAACAAATAACAATTCCCAAAAGCTTCATTGCGATTATACTGCTTCCTTGTACCCAAACATACAGTTTTGTCCGTCTTAATAAACTGAGGTTATTTCACAAAGTTTAAATATATATCTCTGAACAAAGGTTGCAATTTAATGATAATCATATTAAGCTACCCAATAAGAATACTCACTAAATTGATAAATTGAAGGGCATTGGTCATACTGTTTCAATTTCAGTAATCAGGCGGTTGACATTCAAAAAGGAAAACTAACACAGTACGTCATAAGCTAATATACAATATTTAACTTTTAAAAAGCAAGATCTATTGTTGATGCTGAGAATTTATTATTTCGTTGCTGTTTGTTTAGTTTGCTATTGAATGGTTAAGTAAAACTTTTCTGATTAAACATAAATTAATTAAACTTGAAATCAACAAAAGACAATAATTATAAATAACCTAATAAATTTATGCATTTATTTATATTACAAAATGTTATTTTGAGTCTCTAGAAATACAGTACTGTATTTCAAAAAAAAATACCATTATTTTAATAGATTTTCTATTAAAAACTGTAAACTTTGTATAGTTTTAAACTTTTTTTCTGAAAGTTTTAAATAATATCACATTTCACATTTAAATCTTATTGAAAATAAATTGTAATTTGATAATAAGTTTACCGGTAATATTGAATAAGATTTTAATAATAAAGTTGATTGTTTGTAAAGTGGTATTGAATTTGTTCACTGGAATCGTGATAAGCTGTTAAAGTTGCATTAAATCTGTATCGTGTATCGGTATGCTCTTTCACATTCAAATTTATTATCATTTCGATGATTGTTTAGAAATTACTTAACAAAATGAGCTCTGAACGTCACGAATAAAATAAATTGGTTGCTATTAATAATAAAATAATAAGCGTTACTTTACTGTACAGTATATTCAAACTTAATGTCAGCGAATGACATATGAAATGGTATACAGTCCTTAACCATTATTCACAATTGTAAAATATCGTTTTTAGTACTAAAACGTTAAGACACGAGCATTTTATTTAGAGGGTATAATCATTATCATCACATTAAAGAACTACAATTAATTAAACGCATGGGTCTATTTATATCAAATAAAATAACATGTTCTTTTTATCATTAATTTTCGGAAGTAAAAATTGTTTTGTCGTTATTTATAACTGATTGGAAACTAAATAAATTTATAAATTAGAACTTTTTTTTACAGTGCCAATAATAAAAATGCGATTTTTATTTTTACGGCAATTTTTCTCGATTTTTTCTTGCCATGCTAAAAAATCACTCAATATACAGGTACTGTACTTATTTTAATACCGTAGTTTTCTTATACAATTTTCATATTTATTTTTAATAACAAATTTAACATGATTTAAGTCCATTTAAAAATTATTATAAGTTTTGCACTACAATTACATTGTTAGTATACGTTAATACTTAATAAGCTTAAACTACATAATAAGGATCTATATTAATTTCAGAATTTTCTCTACTGATAATTATCAACATCAATCTGTTTTCAATGCTACTTATGGTATTCAAGTTCACGTTTTGTGGAGGCTGGCGGTTCTTCTAACGAATTAGCCAACTCAGCTATTGCTGCAATCAAACTTATGCCAGTTGCAACACATTTAACCACTTTGATAGCCTTATCGACTTGAAGGCTTTTCTTCTCACCGTAACGACAAAAAGTAACAAAGTGTTCGCAGTTATTTTCGGTGACGCTGAATTCACCAACCAAATCTTCATTATGTAGAAACGTATACGCTCTCTTAACAATTATATCCGATGAAAATGGTTCAAACGCATTGTCTAGTGAATTATTAATGCGAATCTTGTGGTTGATGTCGTAGCCCAAAACATCAACTAAATCCTCCATAGAAACTCCTCCTATACGCAGATTATTACTCTGCAAATTCGCATTTGCAAACATAGCAAATGGTGTCGATGCGCTGGCACTTCTATGAATAACTGATGTTTTTATGCCATCCACATAAACGCAAACTGCCCAGTGATTGTAAATACCTCTGTCAAACTCAATTAGATCACCGACTTTAAGTTGTTGGACAAATAATGATAGAGAGCGCCTAGTATACCATTCAGACAAACGGTTGCTCATCTTTATATATTTGACGAATTTAAACAAAGTAAACGGGCCTCTAAGAATTAATATGAAATTTTGACGCCTATTATAGTCTGTTAAGTATTTATACTGTATTTTAATCAATCTCTATGATTGAAATGTCTGATACCCAAAATATTTCAAGAAGGGATAAAACCCGGTAAAACATCACACGTTTTATCAAACCGTTTTAATCAGTTTGAGTAGTACACGCAATGAAGAACAGTAAAAAAAAAATTCCACAAGGGAATTTTCCCACAACTGAAGCTACGAGTTTTATAAATGACTTAGAATAAGCTTACCACCGTGTTTTAAAATGGCAATTAAGTGTCCGTATACTTGCCCGAATAATTAGTACTTTACCTACAAAACAAAATTATTGTAACCGTCGACCACCAACCATTACAAGTAATCTGATTTTAGGAGTCGTGAAGCTTTATATTCAGTAATTAAAATAGCTTAATGTTAAATTATAATCGACCATTTTAATGGATTCCCTTTAAACAAAATTTATGATCACTGTTTTAACAATCACCTATGTTTTAAGAAACATAATCAACCTTGAAATCGTAGTCTTCATTATCTACAACGTCATCCAAGTTTTCAGATTTTTCAGCAGCTTTTTACCAAAATGAACATTAATCATTGTAACAAATTTAATTTTAAAGTGTCATTACCTTTCTTAGATTTGCTCTTTTGACTGGTTAATCGTGGTTTCTTATGCGGACTCGCAGCCTCGTTTTCATCCACATCTTCGCTGTCATCCGATTTCTTTTAAGAAGATAAATATTTATTCAAACAACTCCATTTCAATACAAAAGAAACATTGCATTTGGTCACTCACAACACAAATGCGAAATTTTCTTACGCGCGCACTGCTAAAAATTTTTATTGTTCGATAAATATGAAATTTTGTACTCACCGAATCTGGAGCTGCATCCGACACTTCCATTTGACATGGTTCTTCAACTTCAAAATGAAAACCTTTAGTAGTGCCTTCAGTTATTTCTGAAGACGGTACTTTAATAGCATCAATAGCTAATACTAAGTTTCTACCTATTGAAAAAATAAACTTAGTTTCCTTTTATTAAAACTAAAGTAATATCTACATACTAAATAAAGTAGAAAGTATGTTAGATTCCATAGCTTCTAAAGATTTAACATCAAACTCTTCGGCCATCAACTTCACTAGTTCTTCATTAACGGTAATTTCAGTATCCTTTCGTTCGGGTGGTTGCGAGTAATACACTGTATTTCCCCTGTAAAACAATATGAAGGTATTAGAAATTCAATTACTATTCCATTTATGATCATTAACTTACGTAGTCCAACCTCGAACTACAAATTTTGCTGCTTCTTCAATATCAGCCTTAGCACCGGTTTTCAAGGGGCAAAACCTTGCCATATTTGTCAAAAATTCCACTGGATTAGAAAATGTAGATATTCTAAAATTTAACATTAACTGTCTATGTGGGGCTTTATTTAAAATTTCCTCTACTGCAGGCATAGCGTCTTCCAAGCTTGCAATCTACACAAAAAACGAAGAAATATTACTTTCAATTTCCAAGAATTATTTTTGATAAATTTTCACCTTCCAAGCATTCCTAAGTGCGGCGCCAGGGGCATCTTTCTTAGCAAACACAAGACCTGGTGACTGCATTAAAATTACATTCTTGGCCAATTCCACTTCTTGTAAAGATCTAATTAAATTTAATAAAATTCCTTCTTGGAATACCAAATCAATTATTTTAAGCACATTAAAAATGTTATACCTTGGAATACCAGGTGCTGGTTCCACATAACTCGTGAGGTTTCTCGTTAAGCTGTTTATAACACTCATTTTACCAACATTAGGGAAGCCTAGAAATATAAATACATATATAAAAACCAATCTAAAAAAACGCTTTGTTGATTGTTCATTTACCTATAACTCCCACACGTATAGGTGAATCTTTATTATTTTTTTGACAGTAGTTATTCAGCAATTTCATTAATAAATCAGCTCCAAAACAGACGGTCTTGTTAATGTTGTTACCATTAAATACTTTACGCTGTTTTGAGCGCTTCTTTTTTGACTAAAAAGAACAACCATTAACAAAACAATTCTTAATTAATATAACAATATAACTAAATTACAGAGGTTTGATTTTGAGGCTTCACAGAAGATTTGAATGGAATAGTTGGAAACTCTTTGCGAAGATATGTTAACCATTCCGACACGCTGTCTGACGGAATAAGATCTACGATGGAAAACAATTAGAATTGCTACAGCATAATAAAAACAACAACAAAAAATCAAATTACCTATTTTATTTAACAGCAACACTAAACGTTTACTTGGGCCTGCATCTATAACCGCCTTTTCAATTTGTGAGCATCGGCTTCCAAGTGGATCACGAGCATCCAATACTTCCAAAATTATATCAGCAGATTCAATGACCTAAATAAACAGAATATCAGATAAAATCCTGTTAATTCTAATTACGGCACTAATTTTGCAAACCTTTTGATATTCACGATAAAAAGGTTTTACAAATACTGGTTTCACCCTTTTAGGTAACTGAGAAAGTTGTTCAGCCACTACTTCACTCTAATCAAAAGAAAATACCGAATGTAATAACAAAGTAAAAGTGACATCTTAAAATTCGAAATACCTCCGATTTTTTTTCAACAGGTTTTTCTAAACCTCGATTTTCATTATACAACTTTTGTCTGTCTGCTTTCTGTTGTCGTTTCAATTCAAGTTCCTGCAACGATTGAATAACAGTGATCAATACACTTTTAAAAAATAACATAACAAAAACACTCAAACAGCTCATAAATCTCTCACAACGTAAAATGTCCTAACAATACTTACTCTTTCTTTGAAATCCTGAGCATCTTTTAAAATCTGTTCTTTAAATGGAAGACTGTTAGGAACGCCGATATCCTTAGTACTCCCTAGAATATTTTAAATAGTTGAAATATTTCATTCATTCAATAACTACGTTCTATAAACATACTTTTCTTAGGATTCTTCTTTTCTTCTCGTCGTACTTTCTTTTTGTGTTGTCTTACCTAGAAATAATACAGCAGAAGATATTAGTACGGTACGTCATCGTTATACAATGTATCTGAACATTATTTTTTACCTTTTTCTCGATCTTATAGCGTGTCTTACATGCCATACGCTTACTTTTCTTTCCTACAAGTAACAAAAGAAAAGAACTTTACAAATGACTACAATAGTTCAATATAAAATGTAGCTTCATCAAGCCAACAAAACATGGTTAAGAATCAGTACATCACGATTATTGAATATTGGGCTGTTCAAAACCTGACCAATATTTAAATCGCAAGTAATGTATAACCAATAAACACCATACGGTTATGACAATTATAGTTTTATATAAAAACTTACTTAAGAAATGTTTCACCATTTTCAATTATTTGATTCCAAACCGAATACGCACGTGGAGAATAAATCCTATCAGCAAAGCATGCGTGTTCACGACAAACTCAACTGTATAGAGATATTTTAAACACAGTAGGCTTATCCGGTATGGAAAACAGTACTATGCAAACTTCCAATATCCTGTATAAACTTGTTGGAGGACCGTAACAAAATGACTGTTGATTTTGTTTTTTAATTAATATTTGATTTTAAAATATGATTTTAAAAACGTATACAGTAAATTTTTTTATTTTTTTTTAATTATAAAAAATTATACAGTATTGGGTTTAATAAGAAAAAAATGGTTACCAGTAAATCTCTCGAAAAAAACCCGAATATTAATCATTTTATTGACTAAAAACTCATGATAATTATTAAAAAATGCAAATATTGCGTCATTACTCAAAATATGGCACACGATTTAATCTTACCGTGTATTGCGTATAATACGATATCATGTTTTATCGTTAACTAAATATAATTCTACCGGTAATAAAAAATTGAAAAGAAATTCATTATTCTGCTTTTCACAAAAAATTATTTATTAAAGACTCTTATAAATTTATAATGTTATAATACTATTATTATAACTGTCAACTTAATGATAAATAATTAACGAAAGAATTTATGAAGTCGATCAAATCTGCTATAACTTATTCAATAATCCATATCTGGATAATATACCGGCCTACAAGTTAAAGTATGATGATCACAAATATGCCCTCTTGGACAGGGATAAAATGGGCATCGAATAAAAATAACTCTTTTCATCGCTTGCATCGCATCTTGTATTAATTCTGGTTCAGGAGTTTTACCCTGTGATCGCTTGTTCCTATTTGAAGAAGATGCAGCCCCATCGCCAATTTTGTTACTGATGAGCTTGTAGTTGTATTTGGGTCGATTTCTATCTTTCATGTATAAATGCACATGAACTTTATTAACTGCAACTTTTCCTGACGGCATTGGTGGAACATTACTTGCTTTTGTTGAACTTGATAGACTCTGGGCTTTTGGCAAAAGAGCAGTAATATCAATGCTAGGAGCACTTGGAGGCGATTGTTCACTAATGAAAATCAATCTTTGTGGCTCCGCTTGACTTTGAATGATGTATCCACTTTTATTGGAAAAATTGGCAGATTTGATGATAACGCTAAAAATGTCGCTCAGCTTTGCAACATCGGAAATCTGTGGTGCAGGATTACTCGAAGCGAAATAGATTAATGTCGAAATAATAAAGATGCTTCGTAGTATACCAACTGCATTTCTGTCGGCCATTTCAAACTGTACAGTATAAATATTTTTAAACGGGTTTTAAAATTGAAATACGAATTAAGTTAGTAATAAAACTTTTAGTGAAAGAAAAAGTAAACTTACGCTGGTTCTTGAATTTCGTGGGAATTGTACAAAATTTTGCATCACTTTTCCAGTTGGACTATTGCATTTCAATCTTCAAGACGAAAATGAGATTTAGTGATTTCTCTGCTGGTGATGTTGGCATTCAAACAAAATTGCGCTTGCATTGTTTACTTTTCTTTTTGAAATAAATTATCCTTACATTCAAAATTGCTGACCTGAAAAAAAGTATATTGTTACTAACACCACTTATTAGTTAGAAATGAGAACGCAGTAGTATGCAATTGCAAACGTACTTAAACACAATTGCATTTAAAAACTTGCCAACCTCTTCAACTTTTAAATATTAAAATCACTATAATGATCATATATCATTAAAGAAGATATTTTTTATTTTACATGTCGCTGCAATTAGAGCCTAGTTCTTAATTTTCAGCCTTTATAGCAACTTGACTACTTTACAGCTAGAAAGTTGGTACAGAAAATACAGCATTAGAAATGAAAATTTTAATTGGATATTAAATTTATAAGCTTAATATAACGTTTATAAGCTATTTTAACCAAATGTGAAATTTACACATGAATTTCTTTATTAAATTTTTATACAGTATTTTAAAGCATTGAATGATGCAACTAATTATCAACACAATTAATAATGGTTAACAACATTTTTAAAATAAAACATCATCAGTGTCAATACTTTCCAAATTCAAAGAAAATAAATATTTTTTATCATTGCACTCAAAACAGGTGTCATAAGATAACGATAGTAAAATAATAACTGGTAACCGTTTAACTGATCCACTAATCCATTATGACAATGCAATACTATAAACAAAAACAAAACAATTCAGATATAATAATTATACCTATGAACTTTTAAGTAAAAACTGACAACAAAAAGGTTTTAATTAAATGAAAAATAATTACTAAAGTTCATGATTTAAATATACTGTACGTTACGGTTCTTAAACATTATCACAAAATATGTCAAACTAAATTAGAAGAACACAATTTAAAAAAATCCAAAGTTTCTACACAAACACCTACGCGTTAGATTATCGGTAGTTCATATAAAATAATTATCGGCTATCAATTTAACTCCCTTGAAATCTATTTGATAACTATATAAGATTATTGATAAATGACTAATATTGTCCTTAACTTATTTGAAAATCACAAGACATAAAGGATTAAAAACACCGTGGAATGTTCTTCTTAATTATAACCCTATTAATCATTGAACTCACAATAAATTTAACTTTAGTTACCATACCATTTAATTAACTGAAATGCACGCAGACTATTTAAGTATTTTAATCAAACTACCACATAGTCATGGTTTGCAGCAGGACTATTGCACGGCATTAAAAACAAAATTTGATGGAAAAAACACAAAGTCTAAGTGACTTAACAGATAAGATAATTGCATATCAGCATTACTTCATAGGAAATATTAATTTTTTTTACTTATTTTTGATTTATAACACTATTATAATACTGTATATAAGAAGATTATAATACATTTTGCCAGTGATACCTTGTCATCTCCACTAGTTAGGTTCTGCAGAAATTGAACCAAACATGAAATATTGGCTAACATTGCTAGCTGTCCTTAGTTGCTGGGCATTTGCAACTTGTCATGTCTTTCAAGAATTCCACCAAGGAAGTAGAAATACAGGCAATGTAGAAGTTAACCCGTTTCGCGACGTACAGGCTGAAAGCTACGATTATACAACTGGATCTGCAATTTACAATGATTGTGGGATCATTACAATAGGTAGTATTGGAGACGGTGGATTCCTGCGTTATGACAACCTTGATTTTGGCGCAGTAGGAGCAACATCATTAAACATTCGCTACTCCAATGGTGATTCTAGCGGTTTGTTTTTTACTGTCAATGTTTACGTGGACAGTATCAGCGACGAAACGCTAGTTGCAAGATTTACAACTGACCCGACAGCAAACTGGTGCTCATTCATAAATGAGCTAGTTCCATTGACCGTGACAATTCAGGGAATGCACAGAGTATATTTATACTTTTCCATTGGATCAACAGCTAGTGGTGGCATTGACTTTGACTCGTTTTCATTTAACCTTTAAATTTATGATTGTAAAGACAAGCACTATCATGCTCATTTTTAAAGTAATGCACAATAATGACTAAACTGCAAAACATAAATAAATAAATACGCGTGTAATTTGAGCAAATAAAAGCTTATTTTTATTTAATAAATAAGTCCAAATCCGGTTTTTTTTTTAATTTTAAGTATCAAGTAATGCATCATGTTTCAATAATCAAGATTAAATATAGATGGCAATAAATGATAACAAAAACGATGGCGTTTTGTGTTAAGTCTAAAACTGAAATATAAAGTTTTATCAGTGAAATAAAGCATTAAATTTTAATGTATTGACACCTTGCAATAAACGGTCACAAATTATGTTTTAAAAACATCCGAAGGACGTTTATTAGTATTCATCCAAAGTTTCAAACTAAAAATAATTCTGGTTAAATACCGGTATTGAAAACAACATTACAATGTTGCATAAAATTACTCAATGGACCATTCTATCAGACATTTTTATTATAAAATACTTTAATTGCTGTTAAGAATGTTGTCATGCGCGTATACATTAAGTTACAAACCAAACGCATAAATTAAATGATTTTCACTATTAAATACCTTAACAATACGCTTGTATTCCTTTTCTAACAACTGATAATTATAATTAAATTGTACTGTGTCACCCACACTGTTGAGATCCAAGAGATGGAATTTATAACCACATTTATTATAAACTTTATTTTTGTAAATAATAATAAAAATTATTATACATACTCCAATACAACTCTGCTTCTCCACTGGCTAAAAAGATGAGTAATTTCTTTTTTAGTCAGCCGAACTAAAAGCTTAAAAACAATATTGCAATGTTAGTATTAAAAAATGTTTGTTTCAAAAACAATTTGTTTTACCATCATTGCAAATACATCGGCTGCCATTAACATGTAAAATACATTAGACCACCCAGTAGATGCTATGACTCCTGCTAATAAAGGTCCTACAGCAGCACCTAATTCATCAACGAATGCTTATTAATAAAAAGCTTTAACAACAAAAAATAAAGTCGGAATACCCAATGAACCAGTTCCATCAATAATAGAAGTTACAGTAGCTAAAGCTTTTGAATTTCCTTTTAAACTACTATGAGTTCCTAATTCAGCTGAAACAGCTGTCGTAATGAGTGCATATGGACCATTTACCAACAAACCACAAAGTATTAACAATGCTAGATAAAATAACAATACATTAATCCAATTTATTTGATTAAAAGAAAAAAACCGTTTTAAATTTACTTATGTTTAAGCCCATGAAGAGATTACCGAACTGCTGATAAATAAATAGCTGCAAAATAAACACAGTAAATAATTAAAAACAGACTGATAATCAATAAAAAATATAATTTGCTTAAACAGTTTTTAGCAAGTTCAACTTGATAATTTTATTTAAAATAAACTTTGTTCAATTTTATGTTTAAAAAAAAGATGTATTTTTCCAACTTTTCATATTTAAACTTTGCAACTTTTATCAAATAGAAGTTTCATCGACTCTGATAAGCTGATGAAAGATAAGCTTTGATGCATAAGACATGTTTCAATTATTACAGAATAACAGTCTTTGACGTCAATGCTTAAGTTAAGAATATTTTCTGATGAAATACTGTTTAAGCAAATTGGGTCAACAAATTGATAAAAGTTCAAAATTACATTTACAAATGTTATATTGCAAGGTTAAAGGTTTTAGGGAATACATTGGAGATCTTACCATAGGAATTGCGATGCACAACATGAATGAACATGTGGTTGCATTAGCTCCAGTTTTGTCACTAATAATTCCAGCAATTATCCCACCTACAATACCACCAGCGTCAAATAAAGTTGATAAGTTAGCAGCCACTGAAGCAGATAGAGAGCCTAAAAATAAAAACAAATGTTTTAAATAAACAATAATTGAAAATGCTATTTTAAGAGTTATTTTTCTGTTTAAATTATACTGTACTTACTTGACTGATTTATGTAGCGAGGAAGCCAGTAAAGAAATGTGTAACTGACTAATTTAGCAAAAAATAGACACAATGAAAATTCGATTACACCCTATAATCATGAAAAAAGTTAATTATGAAAATTATTAGTCACTTTAATAGGGTTTATTTACTGGGATTTTCAAAGCTTGCATAAAGCTAACGGCTTTAGCTTTTTCTTTCTGCGAAGAAAATTCATTTTCGCCCACCAATATAGGCTTTTCCTCTTCTGGTAACTAAATTAAATTTTTATTTAAACAGGTATTTTATAATTAGATTTATTTCAGAATAATTACACTGCTGGTACTGGGGCATCTTTCATATTGTGGCTCAATGCCAACGTCATGAGGATCTACATAATTATTGAGTTAATAAAGAGTCAATTGAGTTTTCATCTTTAGTTTCTAACTTACGTGTGACTAGAAAAAGAAATACGAGAAGTCCTAAAAATCCAATAATAATTCCAGGTACAATAAAAGACATTCCCCAGTCAAAGTCAACATAATAGCCAGCAATTAATGATCCCAAAATGTTTCCAACCGATGTGTGCGAGTTCCATACTCCAAATATAAAACCACGACGACCTTTGCCAAACCAATTGCCCACACACGTAACTACAGCTGGCCAACCAGTACTTTGAGCAGCACCACCGAGAATCTGCAACAGGTTTCAAACAATTAGCCAAATTAAATTTAATAAAATTATTAAAGCAACTGTTACCTGAACAGCAATAAAATACCAAAGGTTATGAATATTATAAATATAGGCCAGACCAAATAAAAATGTAAAGAATCCAGATAAAATCATTCCTAATGCCAAAAAATATCGTAAATTCATCCTCTCAGCAACAATCCCACTAGAAGATAATAGTATCAAACATTATATAACTTTAAAATATAATCGGCTAATTTAGTTTTGCTTCATAATGTGGCACAGTAGTACTTTGTGACACCATTTAAACAGTAAAGATAATAAGTTTAATAATAAAAAAGAAACATGAGAAAACTAGTCAACTGTTATTTTCTATAACTATCAGATTGATTTAATGATTAAGAATTAAGATGCAAAACGTTATCGATTTAATAGGTGACAATCGATATCGTACCTGAAGAACATAGTCAATGCATATGTAAATAAAAAAGCTGAATCTAACGTTCCAAGTAATTCTTCAGAGTTTTCAGAGTCTATAAATTAATAATTGTTATATTTAATTAAATATATTTAATAACAATTGAAATTACTGAAAGGTGCCCAATTGCACCATGTATCTTGCGTTTCATTTGTAACTACAACCCCAGCTGGAACAGGTAAAAAAGTACAGTTCCGGTCAAGTACATTCTGAAAGTAAACAACATTTCAAATATTTAAAGATTTTTAAATGTATAGAGCGTTTAACCAGTTCATAACAAAACGGCTGACATGAAATAACCGATTTTGGTTACTTTTACAGAGTTAACATCCTTAAAACAACAAACAAAAGTGCTGAAATGCTTTATTTTTTTGATTTGTACATATTGTAGCACAAAATGATAATAAAAAGTGACAGATATGCTCATTTAAAAATTGCTGATATATATTTCTCTGGTGATTTGGATTGGAAAAACTTACAATATGTTTTATCTATTTACATAACAGTTTGTTCATTCACCTTCAACTACAGTATTTCGTATGTAGTCAGTTGACATAAAATTTTCCTAACACTTTTATTTAAAAATAATGTAAACAAATAAACACAGCTAAATCTGCCGATTTACGACATTGTAAACATTATAAAGAAACATTTAAACTGGTAAATAAACAATTGATTTTAAACCAATTTTTATACATTTATTTGGATTAAGTCAGCTGAATGAACACTGCATAATAACACTTTTGTTTATGTTTTTAAAAACTATTTTTACAAAGTTTCTTAGCAAACATTTACCCTTTAAAAGTTCCTATGATAACCAAATAAAAATTTTCCATTAATATTAACAACAAAATTTAAAACTGGACATGGCTTAATCACCATTGATACCGTATGAATTTTCGTATAGACAAATAACCTCAGATACAGTTACATACAGTAAATACTGAATACTTGCTGCAAAGTCAATTAGAAATTGGGTTACATAAAAAATTATCTTATTGAAAAATTAATTCCGATAATACTTTAAACGTTACTAGCTTCGCATTTTTCTACATTGATTTTTACAGCTTTTACTGTAAGTTATTTTATTTCATGAAATTTTAATTAAGTTGTTAAATATGTTAATAAAGTCATTGGTACTATACCTTAACAACACTTAGTGGCTTTCGTGAAAGATGATAAGCGACATAGCATAGAAATGTAAAAATGAGTATATAAATCCTAAACCTATATGAAATCAGTTAAATTTTTATTTAATTTAAGTTTAAAATAAAAATGTTTTATTACTGAGTTTTTGCTTACCAGAATTCTTTCCTAGATGGCTGTCGTTTTACTGTATTTGACCTGCAACATCTTGAGACACAGTGAATTCCAACTGGAGCTTTCTCAACGTCTGCCATTCTTCTTCAAACTGCAGCACTGTATTTGTGCCAATGTTTGTTTTAGCACTGTAAGTTACAATATGTCAGTCGATGAAGATTACTAAGATATAATGTTATTCCCTTAGGGGAGTCGGTGGTTTTATAAGATAACAACAGAAACATCTGAGTTAGAGAATAAAGTAAAAATGTCACTTTGAACTGAGTTTGAGAATAAAATGTTAAGCAAATAACAAATTTTTTACAGTTTGATATTCGCAGGCGCAGATAACAATGAACTGATAAAACTTTGTACTTTTTACAATAATTTTAATGTAAGTTATATTTATATCTGGTGTTATCACGGTTATTGGCAATTATCTGATTAGAACCACATTGGAAACCTATTTTATATTTGGCTGGAATTGCTATTGTAGATTGACATAAGCGTGAGACAGAGAGGAGTTGGGGATCATGTTATCCACATTTACAATTGATAAATCAATAAGAGCATTAAAAGTGCGTCAACAAAATTATTGCAGAAATGAGTTAACAATGTACAGGTAATTTCATTGGGAAAGTTTTAGCCGCAAAGAGTAAAATAATGAAGTTGCAGGAAACTGATCAGAGTTGCACTGGATTTAACTGGTTATAAAAATGAGGATATTAAGGATTGTTTCATAAGATTTTTTTTTTTAAAATGTAATGTACTAATATTCTTTATATTAATTAATATTTTTACCCAAAATCAAATTTCTTAAAAACTGTAAATTAGAAAAGCATATTTAATTTGCCGATTGAAACTAATAACTTCTAAATGTAAACAATTCTGTCTATAAATAAATACATAATATTTTTATACAGTAATATGGTGTAATTCTTACTATTAGCTGATTGAAATTAACATAAACAATAAGGAAATACTTGGTCGATGATTCCATGAACACTTAAATCGATTTTTAATATTTAGTAATGTTGACAGCAACTTTCTCACCCGCAAAAACACTTTTCAAGACCTGGTTGAATATTTGCAAAATATCACATACCGGTATGCATTTAAAACTCGTGAAAGAAGTTGATGAGATTATTGTTATATGATGACTGACATCAATATGACGAAATATTCTTAGGCGACTTAAACCGAGGTTAATTTAATATGATGATCGTCAACTGTAAGCTTAGTTGATTCAAAAAGTAACCAAAGAAATGATCATGTTTAAGAAGTCCATGGAAGTTTTATTTTACGAGGTTACCATACATCAAATTGATCTCTTTATGCCAAATTTAGCTTTTGAAAACACCAAATAACGATCTTTTGCAAAAAACAACAAAAAAGTCTATAAAATCACTTGTATTAAAATCGATAAATTGAGACAATAATTTATAAGTAATATAATACAACAACATAATGAATTAAATAACTTTATAACCGCGTTTTATAAGTTTCATTTAGTAACTAAATTCGTGCAAGTCGTTTGACGGAGAAAGACGTTTTATGCTGCCGCTATTCTAATCATTTTGTCCGCATGACAATTCCTTTTTCGCTGATAAGGTAAACCGAAAGCTGATATAGCGTAGTCGGATGACCATGAGCTCGAATCTCAAATTTTTTAAGCAATGAATGTTTTCTTTTTGTTTAAAAAATTATACAAAACATTTTCGAGTTATTGTTAACAATATAAGTCAACCTAACTTATAACATTTTAAATTAAACAAGGATCAATTTCATTTATGCTTCCTATAATATTACCGTAAACTCATGATTCACATAATCCAGATTCCTTAATGATAATATGGTTGCACATTCTCAGCTGATTTAATTATTAAATGAAAATGATTGTCTTAGTTAAAAAGTAACTCCTCTACAATGATACTTCACTGCATATCTTAAAAGCTTAAAAAAATAAAAGCCTATTTACAATGGAAAGTACTGTATTATTATTAATTGTTAAGAAATAAGCTTATTGTTGAAATAATACTGTATTACTTTATACAAATGCTACGTGACATATTAACAATGAACAATATGAGATCATAAGTACCGTAATTAATAAAATGTTTAATTTTTTAAGAGATATATTTGAACACTTAGTTCATATGAAATTACGTAGTCATCATGGAATTCTGAGACTTATGTTTTTAAAAATAGTACTGTATATGTATTCGCCATTTAAAGTTAATTTACAGAGCTATAATCTAGCTCTCCAATAAGATGCTTGCACTAATTCTTAAGTACCGTACTTTAAGATGTTGAAGCTTAAGACAGTTTCTGAGCGCTCTAGATTAAGTGCAACGTTTTTTAAATACTGTACCGTACTTTAAAAATAGAAATAGCAAAACAAATGTATAAATGCGACGTAGACAACTTTTAACATCAAGTTGAGAATCCAAATATAATGACGAAAAACGGGTTTTTAAACATCATAACAATTTTTACAGGTAATAAAGAATTAAAATACGAAGTAAAGTAAAATTCATATAAAAATTTCAAACAGTTTTAACAAGTAGCGTTAGCAACCATGGAGTGTCAGGAAATCATATCAAGTCAACCGTTACTGGCGGTTACTTTGAATTTAAATGTAATTTCAATGTCGAAGTTGATTGCTTATGGCTCAGAAATGACATAAACAACGTTGGAAATGTGATCGACTTAGGGCCATACACTTACGTCAGTGGATCATCCAAAACCAAGGATTGTACCATTAGAGCAGAGAACAACGATGAAGCAAGATTATTCAATAAAAAAAATCCTTTTTTGAATTGTACTGGAGTCACAATTGCCAAAACAAAACACGCTAAAATAGGTAAATAACTAAAAATAATCAATACTAATTGCTGATTATAATCGTTTATAAATTTCTTAACTTTAGGCACAACATTGAAACTTCAATGTACTTCTCCCACAAAAGTTCGATGTTGTTGGAAACGAAATTCCAACGCAGTCCTAGTAGATGGAGACTATCAGTTTGTTGATAAAAATGCCAATTCCGAAAATGTATTAGACTGTTCAATAACGATTACGAATATAAGCAGTCGTTATGATGAAGGAATGTGGGAATGTTGTAAGAAGAGTACAGCCAGAGATTTAGCATCCGAAAATAATTATTCTTTAGGATTTTATCATATTACCACAAACGACGAACTTTTCTCGGCTGTAAATCCAGAGATTACTTTAGTAAAGTATACTCTGATTCCATTTCAGACCAATCTGCCAAGTTCATACTTGCGTGATGAAACTCAGACCAATCAAATGGCGCAAACTACAAGTAAATACAAACATGTTATATCATTATCCTACTGTTTTATTATTGATCTTATTTTCTTATAGTCGAATCTGAAAGCAACGTCTTTTCAGCGATGGAAATAATTTTGATATTGCTAACAATTGTCATCACGATTATTATCCTAATGCTAATGACTGTTGTTATTAGGAAAAGCAAAACAGAAGGTTAAAGCAATCAAGATACAGTGCACATTTAAATTCATAAAACGATCAAATACAGTACTGTACTTGTTATAATACTGTATCTAAATATTCGCCGAAAAAATATCCATGCGAGATACGGCAAATTGCAATTGGAACTCATCAGATTTAGTCTCGTTTCTTCATTAGTACTTAAAAAAAAACCAAACTTCTAATTTAGAAAGTCACCGAGTATAAAGTTCCTACATTAACTGAAATTGACATGCATTAGGTTTTTTAATTAATCTTTATATTAGTTCTTGTATCACAACACACTGGCATAAGTGGTATTGTACAGTATTTAAATTTTTTTTAAAAAAGTTAAAGCAAAAAAGTAAAGATTCATGATCTAAGGAAAAACTAAAATAACTATCTATCTATCAATTCGTCGTTGTTAATTAGATTATTGAAAAACAATCAAATATAGTTTTATTCTTCCTTACTAACTTAAATTCAATATTAAGTTTCAGTTATTTAAACCTTTTAACATTTTCATGTCCTTCATCCTCTTCCTCTTAAATCTTTAAATTCTAATTGGCTATCACTCAAGTTGAAACTACTATGCCCTTGACTTTTGAAAAAAGAAGTTAAAAAAAAAATACTCTTATCATGATCTTTTTCTCGGAATTGAATCACTTACAGTATAAAGTGTTAAGCTTATACTGTACTTGTACCGTATAGTCGCCAAGATGTTGTATATACAGTATTGGCTTACTGAATGCTGTTGTGCTATACTGGTAAATCATGTGTTGTGGTATACAGTATACTACAATTTATTATTTGTAAATGCTCATTTTATTTTATTTTTAAAAGATTTTCGTAACATAAAACAATTTAGTCAATGATGGGAATTTCCTAAAACACATGAAAGCTTTAAATATCCCTGTATATTGGTCCAAATTTATTTGGTATCTTTAAAATAATACTGTACATTATTATTATTTAATAATACATTTTCAACGTAGAATGAAATGACCAATTTTTAACGTGGAGCATAGTCCATGTACAGTAAATCTGTAAATACAGTAAGTCATGCCATGGGCACGTGATATACAGTAACTTAGAACTAATAAATAAGGTTACAGTCTAACTAACTTATACAGTTACTTGATGACTAAATTTTATGAAGCACTTTTAAACGTTATTAAGGATTTGCTCATGCACATCATGCGTCACATACAGTAGACGTTCATTACATTATACGTGTTTGTCATTAGAAACTCGAAAAGAGGTTTAGAAATATTTCACAAAAATTTTGATAAACTTATTACGTACGTTTGCAGTACGTTTTTCAAAAATAACACAATAACACCAGTTCTTAAAGATACATACAGTTACTAACTTAATTGAATAAAATTAAATTACAGTGCATTCTTTAATCAAATAGCTAAACAAGCTAAAACAATACTTTGAACACAGTAAATTGCAATAATGATCGGTTTTTACTTTCAATTTTTTTATTTACATGTCATTTGTTTTATATGCAGTTTTGTACTGTTAACTCATTGCTTTTTAATCGTTTAAACAACTACTATAAACAGGGTCAAGGTTATTATCTTGTTGGTCAGTCAGTCTAAACAAGTTCATAATAATTGCGATTCTATTTAGAATATACAGTATTTTATTTGTATCTACTAATGTAGAAATTTTTACTTTTTTTTAAAATAAATCTTTGCTATTAAAAATGTATCAGCGTCTTGTTTTATTGGTAATCGAGTATCTCCAATTGGTTTACCGTAATTGTTGTGCATCTAACTTATGAAATACTTTAAAATTCAGTTTCAATCAGGATACTATAATAATTATATACCGGGTAAGGTTCTATTATTACAATTACATAAACTTATTTCTATTTTTAGCTTGACATATACCAGTACATGAAATTTAAAAACAATTTCCTGTAAATTTATTATGCGTAAAATATCCCATATTGATCCCATAAGTTAATCACAACATACGGTAGTTTGATATCCTGCAATTAAATATTTTGAAAAAGTTTAAAGTAATAACTAAGATTATAAAAGTATCTACAAGGAAATATGATCCTGTTATCGTATTGTAGTAATTTGGCGCCGCCCATCAGCATTTCAAAATTTGATTTTCATATGGGTTACTTTAAATTTGAGTTGTATGAGTAAACTAAACGCATAATCTTCCAAATACAAACTTGCAAAATGTCTATCTTTTCAGCTTTTGATGCCACTATGTGGCTCTTCTCATGGTCATTCATCAATGGCATCAATGCCACAGGTATTTTGAGTATAAATTGAAATTGTAATTTTGGCTTAACTTTGTATACTTTTGTTCGATTTGCATTCAACATTAAATTTGTGAACATTCGTCAAAGAAGAGAGCACTGGAATAACAGTCATGTCAACTCCAACACTCGAAGGGAATTTTTATGAATACAAATGCACATTTGAGATTGAAACTCAATGTGTTTGGCAAAAAAATAATGAAACAATTTCTTTAATGCCTTACGATTATGTCAACGATAACACCAGCCGTACCAAGGACTGTTCAATTAGAGCAAAAAATGTAAACGATGCCGAATCATTTATTTTGAAAAATCCAACATTACAATGTATTGGAATTACCAAATTAATCAAAAAGGAATACGAGCCTGGTAAGTCAGTGTTCATATTAATATTATAAAACATTCTTACAAACTAAACAATATTTCTTTAGGAGTAAGTACAGTTCTCGATTGTCAATCTGAAAATTATGTTTATTGCAGTTGGAAACGCGATGGAATCCCAATTGAAGTAAACGACCATTACCAATATGCAGTTAGCTCCGAATTTTCCCATCAAGTGACCGATTGTTCCTTAACAATTTTCGATATATCTGTCAACGATGAAGGAATTTGGGAATGCAGTCGGCAAAGTACCTCCAGTGATTCCGCTACGCATGCTAACTCGCTTGCATTTTATAACATCACAGTAATAAAGCTACCACCTGATATAACCAAACCCACTATTGGACCTAATGCGACGTCAAATGTCATAGTCACGAAGTCATTGCCCATGACGACCACAACTGACAATCGACCTACAATTTTACCTAATTCAACGTCAGAAGCGTTAACATCGCCAATGACAATCCCAACTGACAACCGAGATCCAATTGTACAAAATTCCACGTCAAGTGTGATATCAACAGCGTCAACGCCAATGATAATCCCAACTGTCAACCCAGATCCAATTGCTCAAAATTCCACATTAGGAGTGATATCAACAACGTCACCGCCAATTTCAGCGGTAACGTCAACGCCAATTGACTCCACAATTTCAATACTTGTATTCACAGCAATAATCGTCTTCGTAATTGCCATAGGAGTTGGCTTTACCATAATATGTATACGTATGAGGAATAAAGGTAAGTGTTTTATAATGACTTCTCATCGCAACTTAATTTATCAACTAGTACAGTATTCATAATAAGTTGGTTATAAACACAGTAGTTCGATAAACAAGTCGATTAACAAATTTATCAGTTAGATTTTTAAAATATACAGTATATTATACTGTAACTCAAAAGTAAGTTAAATACGAAATGAAATGTCAAAATGTTTCGCGAATTTCCGGGAAATAACCATCCGTTTAAGCGAAAGCGAAAATAGAAATTTAAGAGTAATGTCCTTGTTAACTTGAAGTACAGTAGAAACACGATGGTTTAACCTTGGATTAATGTACATGATATTGTTTACAAGCTGTTTCTTACTGTATTACGTGACGCATCATTTACATCAAATTGAAATTAGTACAATGTGTGACACTGTAATCAATATATATGTTAAAGAGCATACAAACTCTTCCTATGATCGACTATACACCATTGGTTTACAATATTTAAATTTTACATACAGTACAAGTTATTAACCAGTGTAACATACTGTAATTGTTTTTTTTTATATAGGTAACGCCAAACATGCAAGAAACACGTTATTACAGTAATAGTTTTAATTATGTTTTATATGAATCACTGTAAATATCAAAAGAATTACAGAGTAATTTTTATTTCTACAGGTTACCAATTCCTACTGAAAGACCTACTTTTGTGCGCTCACAATCAAGTTCTTCAAACACTCAAACGACTGACGATTCAAGCCATTATTTAGATCCCATTAATCACCATAATTACAGCTACCCTACTAACGTTGGTGCATTGTATAGGCTACCAAATTTTGAGATGCCAGTTCTCTCAAGAAATGAATTTTATTACCCACGATCAGTTTCTACTAGAACTCAGTCATTAAACGATTTAAGACATTATTTAGATCCCATTGCTTACCGAGGTTCCAACGACCCAATTGAAATCGATGGCCTTCTTCATATTTACGAAGTAATACCAGAGAACTAAATTCGGATTTGTGTAAAATATTTTATTTACTGTGATCGAAACTTTCAATTTACTACCGTATACGTTCAACTATTAGTGCATTGTGCCAAAGAGTAATTTATTTGTTTACTAAAAATTATTTATTCGTATACAGTATATCTAAAATATAAATTTATCTTTAAACCACCAATTTCATGTTTATAGTGTACATTTAAGATGGAAAAATTGTCAACTTTCGATTTAAAAGTTCATCTTAAAACTTCTATTTTGAAACATTTTATTTGTAAAATAATGTTTACTTTATAAGTCATGTAAATACTTTCGTCGTGTACAAGGAAAATCTTAAATGTATATATTGTGCGGGTTATAAACACTAAACTATGGGAAAGAACTTAACTTTTCGTTATATGTTAAGTTGTATTCCTGCTTGAATGTTATGTACAGCTGTAAATAAATTTTTCAATGAAATTAATGTTATAAATAACAGTGTAAACGTTTTTGATGAAAATAATTTTTTGATTCTATTTCAATTTTACTTTGTCAATTTTAGTTGTCACAAGAATATTTTAACTCAGTAATGCATATCTGTGCAGCATCTTTGATTTTCATATGCATATGAATATGTAGAATCTTTGAATTGCATTTTGGGTAAAAAATGAAATAGAAAAAAAAATAAAAATAAACTGTTTTAAATAAATTATGATCATGATGAAGTTATTGTATAGCAGAGTTAAAATGACAATACGTTAAAACACTGATAAAATAGAAAATGGAATGCAAATTTATAGTAAATTTCAATTGTTACAGACTATAATATTACGGAACGCTTTACTAAAAATCTCAACAATACAAAATTATAGAAACGAATTGTTTGCTTAGCAACTTCTTAAAGAAAACCATAAACTAAAATTCTAATCGTAAACATTAATAAAACGATTAACCTTGAACTGATAAAACTGAATAAATCATTGTACGGTATTGGATACCTGCTTACTTTCTAAAAATTCCTGCAAATCTATTAAATGGCGTTTTTGGAGTGCTTGTCACTTTAAATGGAAACTTTGGTGTGTTTGATCTTAACAATTCATTCTTCACCTAATTAAAAATTTGCAAATGTTATAATTAAGCAAAATTAAAATCACAAAAAAGATTACGATTGCTGGCTTTTCTGCATTTTTACCGCGATGAACAGCACAAAAGAAATTATCTGTAAAAATATAATCACCCAACAATTCAACAATCAGCATCAGACAATTTTAAAATTAGAAAACATTTACCAGTAACTTTGTCGTAATAATAATTTGTTTCGGTCAACTGCAGATAACATTTATAGCATTTTAAGCAGTTGATATGGAATACATAGTCAGCCGCATGAATAGCATTTGAACGTCTCACAAAATAACTGCAAAAATGGCAAAATTCCTTCGACTTACTCGATACCTTATCCAATTGTGTACACGAATTCTACACAAACAAGTACATTAAAAAAGAATTTTGTTCTCAATTTAAGACTATGCACATTCATTAACTTACAACTCTGTGAATACTTGTGCAAGAACGCTTTGAAGAGTTTTGAGAAATATTTCGATTTTGAAGCTGACTTTTCGAGTATTTGCTAACTTCTGAAGTTTCATTAACCCGAACTGAAATCGGTCCTTTACTTTCAATTTCAATCTCTGAATCTTTCAAAAACAATTTCAGATTTGTTACTGGAGTGCTTTGATTCATTGTTTCTTTTTCATGTTGAACAATCTCTTCAAACTGATATTCGACTACTTCTTCATCCTAAAAATGGTTTTTAAATCAAAATGCTGACACATTTTTTAGATATTAAACTTGCCGATTCTAGTGCCGGTTCGTGATCTACACAGTAAAAGCAACCAGCTGACGAATACCAAGTAAACGGCTGACGAATTAGGTTCTTGCCACATTCTATGCAACGAAAACACATACGATGAACAATTTCACTTTGACTTATTTTTACTTTCACAGCTTGATAGACCAATTTGTCGCAAACAGCGCAAAACTTTCCAGTAGTTCCCGATACATGAATATTTGGAAACGATCCCTGTGACAAATACTCTTATAATTAATCAAATCGTTGCACTTTTTAAAAGGGCTCATAAGTTTACTTACACGACGTTTCCAGTTATTCATCGATGCTTTAGATGGAGTCATGTAAGAATAATCTGCATAAGGATCATCAGTTGAATAGTCAGTTTCAGGAATAATTTGAGAATCGTACTCCAGACTTTTTTCTAATATATTTTTTAATTTTCCTCGAGTTGAGTACGCTACTGCTGATGGTTTAGTTACATTTGATTTTAAATCTGACTTGGTAGCAAACTTTATATTAACTTGCTTTTCTTCAGGATATGCCAGTGGTATTGGCCTAGCAATTCTTCCTGGAACAGAACCTTGACGAAATAATTTTCGTTTGGTTGATTGGTCTTTCGATCCAATCCCTATAGGAGTTGACTCTTGTGTAACTGTAGACTTCAGTGTTATGTTATGCGTCGATACGTGTTTTGGTTCTGAATATAATGGTGTTGAGATTTCATTAGCGACAGAAGGCACTGTTGAAACTTCCTTTGATGGTACAATAACTACATTAGAAACGATAGGTGCAGTTGGAACTTCCTTTGATGGTACAAGAACTACATTAGAGACGATAGGAGCAGTTGGAACTTGATTTGGGACCGGTTGTTTCAATTTTGCAGACGTAGAGAAAAGTAGATCTAACGCTTTTAGTTTTGCTGGTCGCGGTGGTAATATCTCAGGATCAACTTCAGGAACTGAGTTTTTGTTTTTCTTTGGAGTTTTCGGTTTAACATTATAATTAATTTCTTTTTCAGGAATTAAAGTTGGCGCTTCAGGACACTTTATAATTTTCCGTTTTTCCATGGGTTGTTCGCCTTTCAGGAAAAATTGTGCCACTTTAACTATGTTTGCATTTTCATCTTTATCTGAATTGATTTTCTTTCTACATTTAAAAATAAATTTTTAGTCAACCGACGAATAAGTTTTAAGTTCAAATGTGACCGTTACTGTTGTATTGGCTTTATCTTCTCATTTGCAATAAACCTTTTACGATTAATACCGCCATCTGCAACTATTTAAACAAAATCCAACATGCGAGTCAATTAAATGTTTTACTAGAAATCAAAACACTTATTACATACAAAAGCCATCAGGATTGGTCAACAACTGTAAAATGTTGTAAAGATAATTAAGCATCACATTTTCATCTTCTTCTGTCAATACAGCCATTTTAGATGGTGTAAATGGAGGAGGAATTCCCCATTTTACTGCAATGATATTAAACGCCTGTCATAAAAATAAAAACCAATTACTACAGTTGTCCCAAGAATAGTATAATAAAAATACAATAGTGTTATTTAGAATGCTATCGTTGTCCGCTGCATCCAGATCAATAGAATCCAAATCAGACATATTTGGCGACCACAAATTGATAAGCGTTAATAATGCTTTTCCATCTCTCCAACAATTGCAACAATCCGATATCGGCTTCTTTAATTTGTCACCCAGATAATTGCTATAAACATCGAGTATTATTTCTTTTCCTAAGTGAATGTCTATAACAAAAAATCACAATTTTAGTTAACGCGCATAAATACAACTTACAACTATCCTATAAATTACCTTGATAATAAAGATTTGGAGTTTCATCATACAAAGAGACATCTCCAATTTCGACATCAGTGTCGTAAAGTTCTACAATTTGTTGATGCAAACTTTTTCTTTTTAATTCATGATCAAGATAGTAACGTTGTACTGGATCCAAAACAGGACGAAACTTGTGTTTTTTATTTGGATTTTTTTCCATTAAGCGAATCTGACTGTAAAGATATTCTTTCTCTCCCAATAACTTTGTATAATAAAAATTCAATGACACTATTGCTTAAATACATAAAAAAAAATGCTATCCTCACCTGAAGTGGTGTAATTTTCCTTTCATTGGAAGACCATAAAAGGAGAACCCAGCACAAATCCAAAGCACCCATAATACCTTTAACAACTCCAGTTCCGTCTGGCCAAAATGGCTAAAATTTAAAAACGCTTCATTAGTCTTATGAAATGTATGCCATTCCGCACACAAAAATAATATTTACATAAATGTATATAACTGAAACATATGCAAAGACACAGAAGATAAATTAACTATAACCAATAAATTACTAACTTCGATTAATCATTCAATTTAACGTTACTAATTCTTCATTTATTTACCGTGATAAGGCTATCCCCAATAAGCGACAGAAATAGTATTTTTCCTTTACGTTCAATAATTCTGCTCGAGTTAAAGGCACTTTCCGAAGCTTCAAAATGAAATATTCCAACATCATCTTCCCCATTTTCAGTCGAGTTAAACTTATGAAACCGATTCGGCGCTTTGGACTTTTCATTTGGGCTTAAAGCGATATGTAGAAGTTCATCAGCAACCTCTTTAACATATTTATTCAACGCTTCTTTGTTGACATTATCTTTTCTCAAATTTTCTTTTATAACTCCAAAATCCTAAACAAAAGAAAATTCATACAATTAAAAAAGTTAAAATACAGACAGTTAAAGCAACGATGCTAAAAGCAATCATACTTTATAAATTATTTTTCTTTTAATTAACTCTTTGCTTCCAACTATAAAAATAAAGTAATGAGTTTCTCTCCTAAAATAAACGATCGCGTCGATCTCAAATCCTCTTTTCTTCAGCATTCCAGCGTGGTTTAGACTACTCTCATTTTTAGACCAAGAAATGCTAGAAACTTGAGGATAACGTTCAGCCATACGACCACTATTAACAAAATTTGCTGCTACAGCTATCATTGTTTTGTTAAATCGTTTGTTCTCTACTGACAAATTAAATGATCATTAATTTACAACAGATGCAACGAACATTAGCTAGACAAAAACAATTTTCTTACCAATGCTAGAACTTTTCTTTAAATTGTCGATCTTGTATACCGAATTCAGTCTTCCACTTGCGTCTACCAACACATCAAATTCAAAATTGTCCAGTTTCGATTCGCTTGGAGTAAATTTGGCACGCCATCCACTAACTACAAGCAACAAATTTAACAATTCAAACTTTATACAGTTTAATTAAAATCAAATTACTTTCTGTGGGTTCAATTAAGCTATCATAGGCGACACCAAAATGACACTGAACCCCAAGACACAAAGCATATTTTAGTAATAAAAACTGTAACTGCCGTATACCTGCAAAATAATGCAACTGTATAGAATATTTCAAACGTTTAGGAAATTAAAATTGATTCAACTTATAGTATTGTGCGCTCCTGTTAAGAAGTCCTGGCAGAAATGCCTTGGTTTAAGGGCCTGCAAATCGTCTACTGCTTGTTGCCATAAATGAGTTATGTTGTAACGAGTGAAATTAGTTCTGGTCTCCACTACTACAACTTCGGCTCCCAAAAACCGACTTTCAACGGCCATTCGAAGACCCGAAGGTCCAGCTCCCACAATCAGAATCTGTCAACAATTGTAAACAAATCATAGCAATGTTGTTCTAAAATTAGTTCACAGAAACTTGGTATACTTTTCGTTTTGCGCAGCAGTCAGTTGATGGAGCAGTCACATACCCTTCTGAATTGATATTCTATTAAATAAACAAGCTGTTAGAAAATTCGTAATAATTATTTTTTAACTAAAAACGTAACACTAACCTTGGGCGTTTCTATGCATCCTTTCAGTTTGGCCACAAGACACAAATCATCAATTAATTTCTTCGACTTCGGACATTTGGGGACCAATTTAATTTTCAGTTGTTGTAGAAATTGTTCCATTGATAAAGGGGGTTTAATTTCCAGCAAAGAACACATTTGATTAAACGACGACATTGTTTGATCCACTTTATCAGAAGATACAAAAGTATTATACAAATTCGAAACTGTGCCAGAGTCTGCCTTTGAACTTCTGACCGCTGGAAACGGTGGCGGCCGTGGTGGTTTTGACGCCATCTCCAATTCCAATTCAAGAAAAAACTTACTACAAGATGATATAAAAATTTCAATTAAACAGACAACATACTATATATAAAAGTTGCACGTTTACAGCACCTGCACGTTGAACAATGATGTTAATAAAACTTAGTTTTTAAAATTTTGAGTAAATGGAAAGTCTGTTAATAATGATTGCACTGTGAACTGCATCTTACGTACGGTAAAACACTATAGGTGAAAATTATCCCAAAATATAAACTACAATATTAAAAAATAATGTAACATTACAACTTAGTGTAGGTCATCCACTAATGGTTAATTTAAAATTACATAAAAATGTACTTTTACATACGGTATTCAATAATTTGAATACAGTATTTTAAGTTATAAACATTCCATAGAACAAAGTTCGATCTTAAAATAATTTGAAATAACGTTTCATCGTGCCGGTAAATAAAACTATGCAACAACTGCTTAAAAATAAAATGCTTACCAGTGCTTAAAACCAACAATAATAATTATTTCCTCGTAGATAATGAAGTAGCAATTGACGAGCAACTTATTCAAACCCCTGATGACCCATCAATGATGACAATTAATTTGATTATTGTCAACGGATTTTAATACTAATTCTAACGTAACGCCCACTACGTGATGTAATTTTGACGGTTGCATTTTTAAACAGCATTTAAATTGCCGATTTCAATGTCTGAAGTCAGATTTTTAGATTTCAAGTTATATTCAATTTTTTGTTTTTCAATTACATTCTAGAATGTCTAATCGTAACATAATTCGAATAAAAATGAAATAATAAACAAGTTAACAATAATTGGGGATTTTATCGTTATTATCGGGGCATTGACTGGTAACGTAACATGTTGGTCATTTGGAGAAAAAAATCAGCTGTACCATAATGGTTTGATCGCTATGCTTAATTAAACATTGATTAATTACACTGAAGTTGTTCCGCATCAAAGCAACAAAATGCTATTGTTCATTCAGACAGAAACGTTAAAAATAAAAATCAAATTATATAATTCAACTAACTGTATTTAAAATAATTTCAAAAGGATTTTACTGTAGTAAAAAATGCTTAACAATTGTTTAATTGACCTCATTATAAAAAGTTACTTTCAGTTACTAAGAGTAAATGATCGACATACTGTAGATGAAAGCAAAAAATTATTGCTCACAGACTATAAAATAATATTAAGTAATATTGCATTTTTTTTTTTGTAATTTGAACTTTATAATAAAAATGTTAAGTTATTGAAAAATTATATTGTAAGGAATTTAAATGAGCAACAATTTTTTGGCACCATACGAGTGCAGTTAAAATACAAAATTATTATACACAATGTGTGGTTAAATGCTCGTACATTTCCAACAGTGCGGTTTTAACTGGCGAATTTTTCATTACAATCGAGTCAAAACTTCGTTCAACATTTCCGACAGTTTTTAAACAAAATATTGAATCTTCTATAAACGTCAGTAACGATTTAAGATTACAAACTTTCGTGACGAAAGAGGGTTGACTACTTGTTTTATATAACCATGATTCTAACTTTTCGTCATAATTATTCAATTTGTTTCTCTTGCTTAAAATTTGTAAATGTTTTGCAATATCATTCACACACTTTTTTTTGCAACTTTGAATAAGCGACGACAAATGAGAATAATGGTTACTAAGAAACATTTTAAAACGATCGGCAAAGTCGTAAATATTTCCCATATCGTCTTCAGTGTCTAATAATTTGATGTATTTTTGGCAGCTTTCAGGGTTGGCAAAAAGCAAAGTTGAAAGAATAAGTTGAGATTTGTTTTTGTCAACAATTGCCTTCAAAGTTTCATTTGAAATTCTTAACTGGGATTTGAAAATAAGCTCGATATCCACGTTAATTCTGATAAACCAATCAATAAGATCAACAAGCTCGTTGACATCAGTGAAAGAAGAAATTAAATCTTTTTCGGTAAACAAATAATTGAAAGATTGATTCAAATCGCTTTCTTTAAAAACTAGAAGTTTAACGCCAGCCAACTTTCTTTCAATGGTCGAGACCCACACATTTTTCTCAAATTTAGATATAAAACGAGTAGTTTCTTCAACTCTAAAACTTGGTGGGAAATCGAAATGCGGTTCATCGCTATCTTCATTAACCGAAGCATGTTTCTGTACACCTAGAGGAACCACCACAAGATCGCCATGCAAATTTGCATCAAATTTCAAAAACTGAAATGAACCAAACAATGTAATGTACTGTTGCTGCCTAAAAATGTGTCCATTAAATACAAAAACAACTTTGACATGACCATTGCCGGTAATGTTTTTGCATAAATTGTGCACAAATTCAACAACTCGGTCACAAATCTCTATATCGACTTCAATAACGATTAAATACTTGTGCTTAATTGATTTAACCGTTTCGGAGAACTTAATTAAACCGTTGCTTGCCATCTCGTTTAAAGTCAGCAGTTTACCCATGTTAATAAACAGATAATTATCTCTGCTGAATTGGGTTTTAATCATCATCGAACTAAAAGTCTGAAACAGTTTTTGCATCCCTGAGAAAGTCGTTTGACTATCGTAAATATATATTTGCTGAGTTGAATCAAAAAAGGATTTCAGATCAGATACATTGTCATTAGCGCTTGAATATCCTGATGCTCGTACATGGTTAGTAAACTTCTTCAGATATTCGTTAGACTCGTACTTGTAAATAATGTGGTTGATACTTTTAACGTCATTTGTAAGGGTCTTCGCCATTTCACTTAAAAGTTGGCTGCTGTGAAACGAAAGTTTAATAGCCCTGATCAACTTTTTGCCCTCTTCAAACCCTTTGCATTCAATATATCCTTTACTTGTCTTAATGTTAACCACTAGCTGTCTCAGTTTGTCAACAAGTTCGTTAATATCTGGATGACTTGGCAAGACAACATTAGCGTATTTGGCAATATGTAATGACCATTCAAATCTACTTAAAAAGTTAATTTCCGCCTGATTAAATACGGTCAAGTTGACGATGTTTGAGCGGTGTTTTACAACATAATATCGAATTTGGCTGCTTTTTTTATCTTGAACTTTATCTAAGACGACATTTTCTTTGTCAATTTCATTGCGAGTATAGTATTCTTTGCATTCTTTTCTATAAGCTGGAAAATCGATTACCTTTTCAATTTCAAATTCGCCGTCGCTGTTTTTATTCGCATAACCGGTTTGACTATCAAAACAATTTAAAATTAATCGTATTCCGTGAATACTAAAAGTGTGTCGAATAAGTGAAGCATATTGACAGCAGCAGCAACAGGATTTTGAGATATTTTCAGAGTTGTCGATGCTAGCAGAAGCAAACTTTAGTAGTGATCCTACATGTAAATTCGTAGTATTAACTAAGTTAGGAGAGTACAAGTAGTTGGTAATATCTAAGGTTTTTAAAGACATTTCCGTTATGTTTGATTGCCTCTTTATCAGTCCATCTTTGATTTTTCTAAGAATTGGTTTGCAACCAGGACTATCAAACACAACGCAATGAGCATGGTAACCATCGGTTTCATTCTTTATAAAATGGTTCCCGTCGATTATCAAATATTTAGCATAAAATGTTGATAACTGAGCCAACCAACCACCCAATGAATGACCAGTCAATGATAATTGCCAAAACACACAGCTATCTTTGGTACTATTTAGTTCTTTGACCAATTCAAGAGCCAAATTGGTCAGAGTTATGGCAGAATTTACTTGTGGAACTACCTTTGCTTTATAAATTCCTTTGTAGTCTGTGTATAAAGCTCCGATGTTTGTCAATTTTGTTCCTCTGTGAGCAACCACGATTTGGTGCTTGGTAATGTTGTAGAATATATCTCCATAGTAACCATTAGTTAGACCACAATGTTTTGCAGACAGTAAAAATTTCCAATCATCGTGTACCGTTTTCTCTTGAGAGTTGTCTTTGTATGCACAGTAAGCCAAATTAGCCAAATCGTAATCAGTTGGAAAAGATCGTTCTTGGTCGACATCCTTAGTTGGTTCACTTTGTAATATATCAAGAGCTGCATCTTTGTCGAGTGAAAACTTGATGTTGTGGTCCACTTGAAAATTGTCCAGCCTCAAGTAAAGTAACAATTTAGAAGACATTTGTTTAGTTTCTTTTATGTCTACAAAAACAAAACGTTACATATTTTTAATCAAGATTTAAACTAAAATATGTTTCGATCATCAAAATGATTTCAATGGTAAGTTTGTTTAATACTGTTTAAAAATCTATAACAAATACTTTGTAAAACCAAATGTATTACATACGAATAGTATTTAATTTGTTATTGTAATAACAATACGATAATTATTGATTAGCAAAAGGCTCAATTTCATGAGCCATTCCAAGTACAATCATCCTTAAATCTCTTTATAACTTTAGCGAAATTGCTAGTTATTTTGCAACTTAATACTTGAAAGTGAATGACTCAACATTAGTCACAATTTAGTAATTCGATCAAGTGTTTAAAACCAATATTTTAAGTTCCATAAAATAGTTCGTGGCACTCATGATTATGTTATAGCTTTAAACAAATTTAAAAATTCACAGTAAATTAAATAAGAAATAAAAGAAAATAATTTGGTTGCAACATTGTCATCCATAACAATCTACCATACCGGTGGAGTTTAATACTGTACTTTTTATTGATAAAATTTTATGAATTTGTTATTGATAAAATTAAAAGATTGGGTGTTTTACTTGTAATATACAGTACTGTATGTGGCAATAATTTAAATGTTTTTAAAATAATTGATAGAATTTCAATACTGTACAGTTCGTAGTGTTTCATTAAAATTCCATATAAACTACCTGCACTTTAAAATTTAGAAGAATCATAAAATAAAATACATGTTCAGAATACAAATACTGTATATCCCAAGTTACAGTATGACAAGTATGGGGAGTAATAAAACAACACATTATACAGTACTTACTTATATACAGTGATTAAACTAACTTACCAACCAAAATAATACTGTGATGTAATGTCGATTTTTATATAACAAATCTATTTTATAATGTCATATTTTACCTGCAGGTATATTCGATGTTACATATCTTCGATGTTAATGTCAGTAAGCAGCCTGAGCGAGTCACACACGATATTATTAGTACCGGTATCCAATAGTTTAACTGAGCATGTACTGTACGACGATAAGCTGATCGCCTGTCAATGTTCAGTTTCAAATTGAAACTTAAAGAAGTTTGCTGATTGTTGAAACTCTTAAAATGACAAATTCCCCTTGCAATGGAATCTTCTGAATTTCCTTTTCAACTGTAAACTGCCACGTTTACTGGTTATGTTTTATAACATAACAGTAAACGACCTTGACGACTCCTGCTTAGTACATTACTTATTGCAGTATTAGTCAGCTTTGCCCCATAGTACACAACGCTTTTTGCTTTACTGCTAAACTAAACTTAAACCCAACAAATTGTTTTGTATACAGTAAGTTATTATTGGCAACATCATAATATTGAACAGAGATACTGTATGTTAGTTTAAACTTAATTCATACAGATTAACCGATATTTAACCGAAATTAAAATTTTCAAACTGAAAAAATAACAGATTTCAAGACTATCAATAATATTTACGTGTCCTGTAGATTCCACAGCAAAATGATGATAATTTTCAAAAACACACGCGTACACATACAAAATCTTCAAATGATTCAGCCATCTAAAATGATTAATTTAACTTGATATCATAAATAATATAGCGGTGATATACGGCGTAATTTTATCATATGAAACGCTTTTTTATATGACAAGAAAATAAACGAGACAAACCCCCATTGGAACACGTCAGATTTAGTCTCGTTTTTTACTGGCAATGCAAATAACAGTTTTTTAATTAAAAAAATCATCCAGTATACACAATCATAAAACATTATTCGTTTATACGATAATTGTTAGTGAATGTAAATTGCTTAATCAACCATTTTAATAACCATAATATTGTACTGCACAATAATGTTTCTACCAAAATCTTTAGGGCGGGAGTTAACATTTATTTAGTCGCCAGTAGGGCTGGGGAGTATAATTTCACCCACAATCATGTAAAATGCTCGAAGAGCGATGGAGAGTGGCTAGCTGAAGTAATCCCCAGATTCGGAATTGTATTTTCAGTAGCTATATCAATACGTTTCAGTCGATAGAATTGTATTGGGACGCAAAACAAATTATGGGAATCATCATCCAAGGGGGATGGGCAATTATTGGCCCACGAGTTATTTCAAATATGTACTTTACAATATAAAAAGAAATCAAATAAAATTAAACTTTTATGAACAACTCTCAAATGTAAACAATGTGAACAAAAATAAATGTACCATTCCAAAATTTTTTTTTTTCAGAATTAAAGATCATACCATGTAACAGCACTAATAAGTCAAGTAACAAATACATAAACATTCACAAAATTAATTTTAAAAAAATAAATTATATAATGGCACCTCTAAAACAACTGCTAAATTTAGCCCATACCAAGGGCTATTTATACAAATAAAATGAAAGGGTTCTGATGTCCAGTTTCGGAGTTAGAGGCCTCTGAAACCTCTGCCCTAGCTTAACTCAATGGACATGGCACATTCACACTTTAGCCCATAATATTTACTATAATTACTATGTCAAGGAAGTGTCATAAAAATGTCATAGAAATGTAATAAAAATTTGAAGGAAATCTCATAGAAATGTCATGTAAATGTCATGAAATTGTCATGGAAATACCATAAAAATGTGATGAAAATGTCATAAAAATGTTATGGAATTGTCATAAAAATGTCATGGAAATTTCAAAAAAAAATTCATGGAAATGTCATAGAAATGTCAAAGAAATTTCATTGAAATGTCATAGAAATGTCAAGGAAATTTCATTGAAATGTCATGAAAATGTCATAGAAATGTCCAGAAAATTTCATAAAAATTTCATGAAAATGCCATAGAAATGTCCAGAAAATTTCATAAAATTGTCATAGAAATCTCATGGAAATGTCATGAAAATGTTGTGGAAATGTCTCATAGAAATGTCAATAAATTGTTATGGAAATGTCTTAAAAATGTCATTGAAATGTCTAGAAATGCAATGTTATAAACATGTTATGGAATTGTCATAGAAATGCCTACAAAATTCCATTGAAATGTCATGGAAGTGTTATAGAAATGTTATGAAAATGGAGTGGAAGTGTCATTGAAATGTCATGGGAATTTCATTGAAATGTTATGGAAGTGCCATTAAAATGTTATGGAGGTGCCATTAAAATGTTATGGAAGTGCCATTAAAATGTTATGGAAATGCCATTAAAATGTTATGGAAGTGCCATTAAAATGTTATGGAAGTGC
>JAAFCF010006680.1:15042179-15088192 GCA_013389785.1 Helicorthomorpha holstii
GGGCGTGTCGCACAGGGCGTGTCGCACAGGGCGTGTCGCACAGGGCGAGTTACATGGAGCAAGTTATACAGGGCAAGTTATATAGGGCGTGATATATAGGATGAGTTGCAATGAGAATACATTTTAATAATAAAATACATTTTATCGTTTCCAAGATTCACAGACCCTATGTCATGAACAATAATGTCGTCGATAAATTGATGCCAATATTGTATCACTACAACATTGCGATATGTGAATCGTGTTCTTTTACGTTCAGAGCTATCACCATAAAGACGTTTTTACCTAATGTAATCTAACCTAACTCAACATCTTTAATTGTATCTAGACTCAATGTAAAACGTAAAAGAAGGCAATCCACATATCGCCATGTTTTTCTAATGATACAATATTGGCATCGATATTGACGCCATTCTTTTTCACAGCATATAGCGTCGGGACACCGTTTCCAATGCTCGGGTTAGCGACCCAATATCGTTCTATGCACTAAGAAGCATATCGATATCTCGATAGCGATAACAAATCTGAATCTGGTGATTGCTTCAACGACGTAATCGAGAGTACATGATTTTACTTCCTCGCAAATAAGTCATCTCTTCCAATCTATCAACTGATTATTAGAGACATTCGGTACTTAATGTGTGAATTTAATAATAGAGCAATTTCATATTTAATATTTTATATTAATCAAATCACAAGTTTATCCCCCGCCCACATACTAGGGCGACGCGGGGACGCCATTATTGTTAACTTGTAATCAATAATTATAAGTGGCGTCAACTTGTCAAGATTAGTACTTGTAAATGTAATATTTAATTTATATCTATTATTTCGAAATAAAGACTAACCTGGGCTAATCAAACTGTCTTTATCGATTAATTGCATTTTAAAATGGTCTCATTATTGGATGTTATTTTAACGTTTACAGTTACCGGTAATACTACTCCGCCCATTAAAGTCTTTTAGCAAGCTAAGAAGTAACCGCCAACAAAAATTTTGTTACAGATTATTTTGCTTCAATTTTCCATTGATCATTATTAACTATTGCTCTTTAAATATTATTACATCATATTACAGTAGCCATGTCAATTAATAAGAAAAGTTTATATTTTTTTTTAATTAAAATCAAATAATTATGCTTACCTTAGAAATGTGAGCGCAATTCAAGCTGGTATGATCAACTACCGGTATGGAATTTTTGTTGATGCTCAAGTTTCGGTCACCGAATTTTTAATAACATTTGAAATCACAACCTCAATAATTTACTTTAAAAAACTGATTAACAGCTTGATATGTTCATAATAATTGATTTGATATGTTGGCAAAATTTCTACATTCGCATAATTCTGGGAGCCCCCTCTAGCACTGCTCCTCTTAAATCGATATCACAAGTTTACCCCTCAAAGCATGGACATCTAATTATAAATAAATACTGTACAGTTTCGATAGTTTCAGAGATCTTTCCCAAAAAGTCATAAACAATTGTTTATGGGCGCCCTCTTCGATCGTTGACTACATTTACATCTAAGCTTACTACAGTATATATTAATTTACACAAAGTCTCAAAGAGGGCACCCATGAGGAACCGTCAACAACTTTTATGGAAAAGATTTCTGATAACTGCAAGCGTACAGTCATTACCTAACACAGATGATCAAAGTCTCATGGTATCGATAATCGATTTTATTTTTCAGAGACCCCTTCAGGGAAAAATACCGTTTATGGTCAATATATGTTGAGTTATTGCATCTGAATTTCTCATTGAAAAGTAGTAACCGTTTAGTTTTACTTGGCGTATTTTATTTGGCGCCACTTACGCTCAATGCTAAAAACTCTTTGACAGCAGGGATCGCCAATCTTTTCAAACAGCTTTCCAAATGAGCATGTTGGTGTTATGTACAATACAGTTAACATGCATATTCAATTCACTTATCTCCGCGGGCCTTACATTGGCTACCCCAGATTATAGGCTGAGAACAGAGTTTGTTGTGGTAGTATTGCCGAACATGCACCGTACTTCAACGGCAGGGCTTTTTACGTGAAGCTTAAAACTTAAATAAAATATTTTAAAATTAATGAATTTTGACGAAATTTGTATAAATAAGTTCATTTTAATGTTGTTAATAGCTGTAATGCAATTTGCAAAGCTTATTTTAATGTTTTAATTTATTTTCAGAATTTTTTGAGTGAAAGTTTAAGTTTTAAAATTTAACAGTATCAAGTGTATATATCCGCTGATATACTTTTTGACTAAAAATTTAAAAATTTTTAAAACTTATATTTATGCTTACAAACTAGATACAATCAATTAATAAAAATATAAAAACACTCATTTGACTATTTATATTTGATAAAACTAATAAATAATATTTTTTTTTGATTTTATACTGAATTTTTTCTATTTTGATATGACGTCATACACGTCACAAACCATAACTTTCCCCATCTATGACGTCATAAATGACGTTTTAGTTTTTCTCAATTTTCTATTCTTCTCTCTGATTGGCTGTGACCGAATTGGCGGTAAAACAACAGCCAAAATAATATTGGTTACTATACCTGGGCGGTTGATCAACTAAGTTTTTGACGGTGATAGGAAGCACGATGAAGCGGTGTTTAAGATGCCGTGACTGGTTACGAGGATTAGCGGCCGAAAACATTTTGACAGTTAAAATATTTGAAAAATTGATTGAATTGTGTTCCTATTGAATCCGGGTTTACTATATGTGTCTAGGAATTAACGTCAGTAAGTGTTACCATATAATTTATTACAACAAATTAAATTCTGTGATCGTTAATGATACTGTAATACATGAACGGTGAACTACTGTATAGGATTTAACGTTGGCTGATAAATTTTCTGTAGTGGGTGAGTAGTTAGTACTGTTAGTTATATGTAATAATAATAATTAGTAAATTGTTAAAAATGGTGAACGTTCCCAGTCGGCATAGAGATAGTAAATCTAGCGGGCGGCAATGGACGCAAGGAATAGCTCATTTGCTTATTACAGTAGCGATTTTTATTTCCCCTTCTTCTCCAACGTATTTTTGATTGCCATTTTTCAGATACAGTACATCGATATCAGTTTCAATACCTACAAAAATCGATAAGATGCTACCGATGATTATAGATATCGGTCGATTTTTTTAGTTTTTTTAAGTACTCCTTATCAATATAATACTTTAATAGAAACGAATCAAATAATAGTATAATAAGTCTATTATAGTCGTGCTTTCATTATTGCTTTTTATTATATTTTTTGTTTACTTTCAACCATAATTAGAAAATATAACTCTTCTTATTGGCTCTGGTTGACTTGCTCTACTCTACATGTACGGTCAGACAAATAAAGTGATCTCTGTGTAGTAGTTTACTATAGTGTAATTTGAGCTTAGAAGAACTTAGCGATCTTAATGTTTACCATCGAAAGATTTAATTTGTAGTTCACGAGAGATATAATGTTGTAAACATTCATCATTTACATGAACAATTTAAAATTTACTGGTACTGTAATGGTACTATAAAAAACATTTTTCTTAAGAGAAAAGTAATTTCAATATCAGCATTAAACAGAAAGGAAGACAAACCACTACTGATTTTTGTTAACAAATTGACACGATTAAGCGAATTAAAAAGACTCTCTTCTTAATAATTATTTCTTAAATAATAATATAATGGTAAGTGTAAGTTTTAGCATGATTGTATTCAGTTTTAAGAGCTAATATACTACACATACGGTAGCTAATATACTGTACATATGGTACTAAAAACGACAAATATCGGATTTAATTGAATCATGTTTGATTAATTTTATCCATAATGTTTTTTAAAGTTTAGGAAACAAATTTTAGTTTTACTATTTACTTTTAAACACATAGGATGTCTTATAACTACATAATTGCTTTAATAGACAGATTTTACATTAATAATTTTTGAGTTATAAAAATACTGTTATCCATTCCATTTTATTCCAAGAAAACAATTACGTGAATTTTATATCTTAGAAATATTCTACAATTATGGTAATAATTTATAATATATTTTTATTTTATAAAATACGCTAGTATCAAAACTAGTAAATCATCTTTAAGTTTCATTTTCTATTTGATTTCTACTGCAAAAAAAAACTAAACGATTACAAAATTGAAGTTACATAATTTAGCTAAACAAGATATTATGTAATGACTTAGTTTAATTACGTGTAATATTGAACTGCAGACAATATTATTGACTATAGGTTAGTCACTTAAACTTCCTGTCCGCAACTTTCAAATTAAATATAACGAACAAGTTTATTTGGGAAAGTGAACAAGACCCATAAATTATTGCTCGTTTGTATTCTACAATACTCATTAAAATGCATTAATAAAAAATAGATATCTTACTGAATTTTAAACCGGTTATTATGTGTTACTTGCGTAAATTACGTCCAGCGTAAATGTTATTTATTGATTTGTTGGTCAGATGCCGAAGTAGATGCTGTTGATGTAGTTGTACTTGTGAATGGTTGGTCGTAAATGGGCCTTGTATTATTAAATCGTTGAGGTGGAGGTGATGTTGTCATTAAAGTAGGGAATAGATTAGCTTGGGGTCTATAAAATGAAGCAAAATCTGGTTGCTGTCCTTGTACTTGAATTGGTGGCGTTGCGAACATTGGTTGCTTTTGGTCAAATAGCCACAGCCGGTCACCAACAAACATTGGCCGACTAGATGCATAAATACCAAGAGATGAATAATATTGCTGAGCTACTAACTCCAAATCATTTGTATATTTCCTTTTCCATTTTGTCCGACGATTTTGAAACCAAATTTTTATCTAACAATTATTATGAATGTATTAGTTTGACTGATTTTTGATGATTAGTTTAAGGGAGTTAATAATAATACCTGTGTTTCTGTAAGTTTAAGACTTTTAGATAGACTCATCCTCTTGGACACCGATAAGTACTTGTTTTTTTCAAATTCACTTTCAAGAACTTTAATTTGAGCGGCGGTAAATGCAGTTCGAGGTCGCTTTTTGCGCTCGACTTCAGTTAGGCTTGCGGAACAAGAGGCATCAATTTCCATGCAATCTTCAGCGTCAAAACCTTATCAAAATACAAGATTAAATTAAGCACAATAAATTGTCTCTATGTATTTTTAAATACCGGTATATTTAAAAGTCATTCCATTATAAAAATAAATTTCACGAAAAATAAAATACCATAGCGACTTTAGTAAACCATTTCTGATAAGTGAGTATCTATAGGATGATTACAAACGATGACTACAATTTGCAAACTTTGAAAAGCTAATTTCCATCTGGTTAAGTCTTTACTGGATACTGGCAGATCCATAATTAAATCAATCCAACGTATTTCACATGTCCATGCAATTTCTAATCTGATTTTGTACGGCTACTGTGGCACGACCATTAAAAATATCTCTCTCCTTTTTAAGTTATAATTGAGAAATAATGATGGCAATTACCATTAATTATTCAAAATATAAGTTGAATACATTTGCCATTTTAATTTAAAAAAAAACAACAAACATGAACATTTTTGTATTTAAATTATGAATAACTATCTTTCAAATTGTAATCTAATTTTGTTGTCCGAAATCATAAGCCTAGCTGAAGTTTTATACAATTTGCAATAACTGTGAACTTAATATTCAATCATATTACAAATTTTCAAAAATAAATATATTTTTTTGAATTTTACTGAAACATTAACAAAGGTTGTATTTTATGAACTGAATTTCATGACTAGATAACTTAAATTCTAAGAATGGGCTTTACCTAAACATATTCACAACCCTGTTCCAGGACCAAAATTAAGATAAAAATCGTATGTTTTTACGATAATATATGGTTTCTAAATATTTATCTTGACTAATATACGAATATTTAATAAAAGAATTTACAAAATCAACAACTAAACCTAACATTTTGATTCAAATGAATATAAATGAAAAGTTACTGTACGTTTCCATAATTATTCTCAAATCAATTTACGCCAAAATTCACGAGTACTAGCGTTCAAGTAATAACCTCAAACCAATATAAATAAGCTATTAATATTGTAATCAATCAATACATGTACAAAAATAGTCATGCAATATTTGAACTGAAATTTACATTTATTGTTGAATCTTTGCATTTCTTCGTTACTGTTTGGATCTTCTGTGCTTTTTATTGCCATAAACCGTTGATGTCCATTGTCACTATTCACTATTCCTGAAGAAAATATTGACGGACAAAAACTTATATTCCCATTTGATGATGGCAGTGGCGTTGTCAACATTTCCGGGCATCTTTGTTGATATTCAGTTTTATTTACTTTGTTTTTTCGTGCCAATATACTTTCAATACAAAATGAATTTTCATTCAAACTTGAAGTTGGAATTATTGTGCTTGGGTCCTGCATGACTTAGCCGATGTGATTCCCACTTAAGAAATGGCCGTATGGTCCCAAGTTGGAAGTTTGGAACTTGAGTTTGTTTAATCGAAGGCGGGGAGTTAAGAAGGCGTGACCATTTTGGAAAGTAGCCATACTTTTAAAAAATGTACATGCGTAAATCGGGAGTGTTAAAGTGAGTGTAAATTTCAAGGGTCCTAACTGAAGATGTCAACAAATTTTCAACATTGCAAGTGTGAAATGAGAGAACTTTTGTTGCTATTTTCAAAATTAGAAACACTTTTTTATAACAAGACAAACATTTGCAGAAAGAAGATAAATAAAAATGCTGAATAGTTGGCTTTGCCTTTTTTTTTCAATATTTTTGTAAAGAGTAAAATAAATAAAAAATAACGAGGACTAATTGACTATGTCAATTTGAAGGAACAGACAGGAATAAAATTTCTGCTCGCGTTACACTTAACACAAACAAAAAACCACAAAATACGAAGAAACGTTTCTAAAGTAAACAGCAATAAAACAAACTAAATAAACAACTCGTAAAAAATTATTTGACAAACTTTTAATCAATTGCTCTATAATGATCATACTTAACAGATAACGTTACATAAAAATCTAATTAAATGAGATCGCTAATTTAAGATGTTAAAACCAAATGTTAAGACCATTTACAAAATTTATTTATTATCCATCATTATTTTTCGTGGATTTTAAAATAAGTTACACGTACAGTTGCATCCAGCTGTACGTTGATGATTTACAATTTAAAATTTCAAAATTTCCACGGCCAATAATTCTTTTAGCATTAAAATAATTTCTAATAAAATGGTCGATAATCACACATTAACAGCTTACAATTTTTTTGTAAACTTTAAGTGACATTAAATTTAAAATATGAATACTGCAAAATATATTTTTTAAAAAATTAAATGATAAAAGCAAAGAATAATCGAAGTCCAAAATTTGGTATTTCACTCCAAATTCTTTGATATACAGTAAATAAAATAGTCAGCTACAGTATTTTTTAATATTTACCAATAATCTAATAAATAACTAAATTTATTTTAATGTTTTTTAATGTGTGATGTAAAATTAGCACAATACAACTCTGATCGTTCTTCCTCTGTACACTTCAATTGCCATCACCATAATGAATGTAATGGTTTAAGGAGATAAACATTGCAAAAGGGAAGTTGTAAAGCGATTATAGAAGTTGTGACACATAATTGGAAAAATTCGAGTCTGACAAGAGGTAATCGCTCATCGAAACATTTAACAACCATATTTTGACACAGCCACATGTCTCACACTGTCAACACTAAACGAGAAAGAGGAGGAGTTGAAACACTTCCCTTTGCCAGAAATCCAACTCAGCAATACTGTATTCACTTTTCAATTGACACAAATATATTTAACTCTTAAATTATTTATCTATTTTGAATGCTTTTGAAGATGCTATTATTGCAACCATACTTAAGTTGACACTTCATTCCATTTCTTTTAAAAAAAAAATTCAAGAATTTCAAATGACCCAATACACTTTTTATTACAGTTTCACTCTTCAGCAAGCAATAATGTTATGACTCATTTACAGTAGAAAAAGTAAATAGCCATTTTAGACTTTGAAATGTCACTTTAAAATGCACTTACTAAGTTACTATGATGGATTTAATCAGATGATGTAACTGGAATGTACAGTATTTTTATGGTTGTTTTTAGAAGTTATGTTTGGTTGACATACTGTATGTGAAGAATCGTTAAAACACTGTACAAATGTCTCGTATTACCAACATTCAAATTTCAACGATTAATCCATTATTTACTGTATTAAATAGAATAAAAGGATAAAAATTGGGAAATTATCAGTCACCGTGACACAACTAGGGAAAATTTAAATCTCGATCAACATTTTTAGTAGGCAGTGTTAGCATTTCTAATTTATAAAAAGAAAATTAATTATTGACTTTTTTGAACTCTGACTGTTTGGCTTGTTATTCAGGTCCAGAAATCTAAAATACGAAGAAAAATAATAAGAAAAATAATAAGAAACAATTGATGAAATTTTTAATATTTGTACTGTAATTCCTTGTTTTCTTTTCTCTTGATGTCTTTTAAGTCGGTGTTATGGAAATATTTGACTTCACATATTGATCTCGTTAACGCTGAAAGTTATGTGGATTGTTGGAAATGGGTGCTGGACCCATCTATTATATTTTGAAGACGTTTATTAAGAGCTTATCTGACACCGTTCACTAAACAGTGGTTTGGTGAACGAAGATGAGCCTCATTAACACTCATCCCAAAATGACGACAGCTGTTTTCAATCTTTCACACATGCAAGCCGATGCTTACAATACAGTATACTGTAATAGCGAGAACTCTCGGTTAAACACAAAAGCTTAATTGGCTGTTTATTTTCACTTTGTGGATTTATAATGTTTTTGTTATATGCGCATAAAAAAGATGTATATAATGATTATGTTTTAAAGAAAAATATAATTGTACTGTGCAAGTATATGCCAATGCCAACTGCAACTATAAATCTTTTTTTCTTTTAGTATTTATTCTTTAAAAAAAATAATAGCAAAATGGTAGTTTAAGTTGGAGTAAAGCCATTTTTGTTTTGAAATTGCAGGAGCACTAATGAGCTTCACTCTAAGTTATTTGTATACTAAGTTATATTCTTACTGTGTGTGAAAATGGCAATAAAATGATTCTTACGAGTTAAACTGAAATCATGAAATAAACTTAAAAAGGGACTATTAAACACGTTTTCGAAAAGAGTAAATGTCTGGGGTATTTAATTTTCCTGAGATACTGCATGTTCAAATTGAAAGAAGTTTAAATTAAATTGTAAACAATTTTTAGTATTAATTAAGTTTAATGCACTGTACAGTGTACAGTATAAAGTTGGAAAACCCTACCAAGAAACGAGTTACTGAACTTTTGATTTTTGTTTACATTACAAGTATTAACGTACAAGTGGGTTGAATTTCTTAAAACCACATTTTGTAATAGAGTATTTACGTACTGTTTAGTCAGGAAGTCAGATAAAGGCATTGGAGTTTGATTAAAAGTAGTTTTAACTACATATTTAAGTTATCACTGTACTTTAGAGCTGTAAAAACCGTATAATTTGAATTTTGCTAAATTCATTAATTGTTCAATTTAGAAGAAATTCTCAACCAAAAAATAAAAACATACAGTTCAGTAAATGCCATGCAAAATGACTTTAAGACCCTATACGACATACAGTTTAACCCCGAACATCAAGTTAGATAATTCTGGTAATTTGAAAACTAAAAATAGAAAACCCAGACAGGTGTCCATACAAACATTTCATCCATAGACGCCAAGAATAATGTTTTGCCACTTTCTGTAGTAACTTTTGCTAATCTTGCTGCAGAAGTTAAATAAGGAGGGACTTTCCATTTTGCATAGAAACTGATACAAAATTAAATTTTGATTATACAGTGTACCAAAAAGAAGAAGTAGGTTTCAAGTCCACAAAGTTTAATTCATAGAAATCAACGACGGGAAATCCAGAAACATTATATTTACGACGTAAGCTTTTGTCAAAGTGTTATCAATTACCCATGCATAAAAGACATGCAACTTCAATAAAAAAAATGAGGTACATGTAACCTCAATAACCTTGTCTTTCCCAGGAACGATTTTCCCTGGTAAAGCTGGACCAATCATAGCACTGTGTTGTTGAACAATGCAAAACGTTTTAAACTCCTCTCTCCACCCTGTCATATAATATTCATCAGATACCGGTAGTAACTACGAGTATATAAACTAAAGGAAAAACAAGGTTAAGTTACATTAGCTGTCAGAATTTTCGGTTAAGAAGTTCGACGTCTTCGCTATTGACTGTAAGTAAACTTTAACTTTACATAACACTAAGTTTGTTTACTGTATGAACTTATAATTATAAAATAATTTAATTTATTGTTAACAGTTTAAAGAATTAATTTTTATGATTTTTTGGATGTTGCTAAATTTCATCAAATATATTTTTTTAATTGCATAGGACTATTGAAACTAAATTCCTGTTAATTTGAGATTGCTTTTTGCAAAATGGCTCCTCCAGTTATTTATGGCATCACTCACAGCCCACCAGTAAGGGCAGTATTACTTACAGCCAAAGCGGCTGGTGTAGACGTTGACTTTAAACTTATAAATTTGGCAGAAAACGATCATTTCAACGATGATTACATGAAAGTAAGTTTCAAAATATTATTTAAATTCTTCTTTTGGACTTCTTTTAAGAGACTCCTGACCGCTTAAAACTTTTATGAATTCCACTGATTTTCTTTTATCTATTTTTAAAATTAGATTAATCCTGCGCATACTATTCCAACACTGGATGACAACGGATTTGTTATTTGGGAAAGGTGAAATTTAATTTCGATTACTGAAATGGGCATTATCCTTAATTTTTCCTGTAATTTATAGTCGAGCAATTATGACCTACTTGATTGATAAATACGGACAATCCGTTCAGCATCTCTATCCAAAGGATATACAAGAAAGAGCTGCTGTCGATAATATGCTTCACTTTGATAATGGTACCCTTTGGGTCTCTGTACGCAGAGCTTTTGTAAGTAAAATAATATATTTTTTTTAATTACAATCCTTTCGAAATTTTTACTGTAATATGCTATTACAGTTTGGACCGTTGCTGTTTGGCGAACCAGCCCCTGAAGGATCTACTGAAATTTTCAGGGACCGAGTGAACACTTTAGAAAAGATTTTAAGTACAAGATCATACGCTGCTGGAGACCGTTTAACTCTGGCTGACATTAGTATCATAAGCAGCCTATCTATTCCAGCCACTTGCGATTTTAGTTACGATAAATTCCCTCGTGTTAATAAATGGATACAAACAGTCATTTCGGAACTTCCATTTTATGATGAAGTTACTGCCGAGGGTTTAAAGGTTCTGCGTGGAAAATATGAAACGAATTGGATGAAACTGCAAAAGAAATTATATTAAACTCTGGAGAACTATTATTATAGTTTTGTTATTGTACAAATTTAAATTTGCTTTTTTTGCCAAGCAACAAATTTTCAGGTTGATTTGTCTACAAATTTATGGTTTATCTTTCTTCATTTCAAGTACCATTACTTAAAATAACTAAAAATTATCAAATCTTTTTTCTGTTATAATAATACATGTGGTAAATGTAATCCAAATACTGTATTTGCTAGAAGTCAATCGGAAATCGATGAAATAGAAAACTAATATTTTCCATAAATAATTTAAATGTATTCATTATAGAGTAATTACGGGAAATCGACTCATTTCGTTTCTTGACAAAATACTGTATTATTTAAACTCCTGCAATAGGCCAAATAATTCCTGGGAAATAGTGTACAGCATGTCTGATTTCTTTTTGCTCCAAATATTTTTGTTTCTACAAATTGACTTTGGTTTCTTCAAGCAACCTCAATGGTCTTTCGTCAATAGTCGTGTTACAACCGAACTCTTAAGAAAATAATACAGATGTTAGCAAAACAAAATCAAAGTACAGTATCTTGTACTTAAACTGTGTAAATTTTAAAAGAATTTCATCCTCACTGGGATTCGAACCCAGGACCTCCTGCTTAGAAGGCAGGCGCGCTATCCACTGCGCTATGAGGACACCGCAAGAGTTTGGAAACTGTAATAGTTTAATTGCCTTAAATCTTAAAGTTTAAACTCGGTTCAAAAAGTCTACTAAAACAGTGGATACTGTAGAATGTACTAAATGTAGTGTGAATGACGCAGGGGAAGAACAACCAGGCGATACCATTTTAATTTTACAGAAAAAAAAAAGTTATTTTTCTAGAAAGAAAATAACTGAATTAAATTGGGGATTGACTAGTTAATCGTATAAAAATATAGCAAAACTTTGATCATCCTCACTGGGACTCGAACCCAGGACCTCCTGCTTAGAAGGCAGGCGCGCTATCCACTGCGCTATGAGGACAACTTTATAGCAATCAAATTACAATTACAGTAATTATTTTACTGTTTCACATGAATCCTCGTAGTTAAATGGCATTTATTTTTTGCATACATTATCGACCATCCGTTGTCGTAAACGATTTCCTATGCAGTACATGATAAGTGGATCAACTATTTTTATAGTACTGTAACATAATCAATCCGAAGTATTAAACGTATACTAGGTTCCACAATTACTGTAAATCTAGACCACACTAAACAGCATTAACATATGAAAAGCACGTTGAGATTATGTAAATTTTGGAAATAATTTTGTTTTTGAGTGCTAGTAATACTGTATGTGTGGCAATGACTCAACCATTGACTATCTAAAATGTCAAGAAAGAGGTGAACAATTATTATTACGACATATAATTGCAGCAGCTAGAGTTTAGACAATTTTAGTTTTCTAGTTGGTACCGATTCACGTAATCGGTTGATATCATAAAATAATATCCTGTACCGGTAATTAAAACTTTATTGAATCCATCCTACTTTTTTACAAGGAACTTATAAGCACTTGGTACCGCCTTTCTTAGTTTACATTTATATAAACTTTAAAAATACTTTTACTTATAACCTTACACGTTATAGAAACAAAAACTAGCTATTAGAAAACATTTTATAAATCCAAGTAGAAATGCGCTACTTTGTATTATTCAAAATAAATCAATTGATGATTCAGCTGATATTGGTCAAATTTGCAGGTATTTCGTAATAGACTTTAATGGTATTGCGTTGTATATATTTTTTCTTTGTATAAAATGTTAAGATCTGTCAAAATCAAGCAACGAAAAAAATGTTGTTATGACTGTCATGTCAACTCCAAAGCTTAAAGAAAATTTTTACGAGTACAAATGTACATTTGAGATAGAAAGTCAATGTTTTTGGCAAAAAAAGCCTTTAATGCCTTACGATTATGTCAACAAAAACCTCACCCACAAGACAAAAGACTGCACTATTACTGCCAAAAACTCTCCTGAAACAAAACGATTTAATTCGCAAAATCCAACTTTAGAATGCAATGGAATGACTAAACTGCATCAGCAGCAATGCGAGCTTGGTAAGTCGATGTCAATGAATTAAATTTAAAAGTTTTCTGTAGTGCAAAACTTCGAATTTAAGTTTAGTAATAACTCCTAATAAGTAATAATTCACTGTATGAAGTTAATCATTATTTAGGAGAAAATGTTGTGCTTGAATGCAAGATTAAAAACAAAACTTCTTGCAGTTGGAAACTCAACGGAACTGCCGTTTATATTAATTTTCGTTACAAATTTGTTAATCCCAGAGCATATTTTCAAAAAGTTACCGACTGTTCATTGGTAATTAACAACATATCAATACAAGACAAAGGAATCTGGGAATGTAGCCGAAAAAGTAACGGCAGAGACTTAGCTACACATGTCAACTCGCTTGCATTTTATGAAGTACAAATAAACTTAAGCAAACCATCACCAGTTATCCTAACCACCGATGCAGTTGTACCTAATGAAACCTCAACAATTACAAATACCTTACCATCAACAGTTATAACGACAAAATCATCAACAATTACAACGATGGTCAATACATTTTTTACAACACCGACAACATCACAGTTAAATTTAACGATGGTTACAACTGAACAAGATAAACCACTAAACAAAAATAATACACTTACTTCGAATGAAGGTTAGTTTAAATCACATTAATTAAGTTTTCATCTAAGTTATGTATTAGTAATAAATAAATTTTCGTTATAGCAACTCCCAATAATGGTTTATCAATTCCATTGATATTGGCATTAACAGCATTGGTCGTGGTTGTTTTCATTGGACTTTGCTTTATTATATTTGTTATAGAAAGATGTAAAAGAAAGAAAGGTAAATATATGAATGCCAGACAGTATTTTTAGTAAATAATAATCATTCAGGTATACCAAACCGAACTAGTGATTATTAAAGTTATAATATATAGTTTGTCCAAGAACACATCATTTATTTAAAGGCCAAGGTTAAATCAAATGCAATTGTAAAAAAAAACCGAAGTACTTCCTACTTTATTTCCGGGATAATTCACATCCTTCTAGTGAACTACGTGCACTTTCAATCAAAAATAAGTTTATTTTTTAAGACAAAATTGTATTTATTTTCAGTACTCAGGAGAGTGATACAATCTTATGTTGTTAGAAAACTCATCCTAACTTATAAATATGCATTTCGATTAATTTTTTAGTTGTCTAACGTTTTTTCGTTTAATTTTGTCTTAGTAATTGAAGAAAAATATATAACAAGCACATCGTCTGGGTAATGGCTTTTTAAATGTTACAACTAAATTTGCTTGAATTATACTTTATTATTTTTATAGGGCGTCGAGTGATTTCGAGAGATCAATATACTCAACAAATGATCTGTATAATCACAGGATAAATTCGCCAAGAATTCAGTCAACTGATTATTCGAGTCATTATTTGGAGCCTGTTAATCGCAGAAATTCAAACGGTGCTATTGTAATTGACGGTGTTCCTCACATTTACGAGGAATTGGTAAATGGCTGAAAACGCATATAACAATTGTACCAAATTTGGTTTTTATGGTTTCAAAGCGTATTCTTGTTTCAAACTTTTCTTGTAATACCATTTTATACCTTGAGTCAGTTTTATTACCAAGTTACAGTACAAAGTTTTAGTCTTTATGTTTCTTAGTTGTATTAAAGTAATCTAAATCACGCCATTGTTGTCATCGTTGAATTGAAGCCCTCAATTGGTTTTTATTATGTAAACTTATAATTAAATGAAAAAAAAAATGTTTTAATTTCTGAATTTAATTAAAACAAATATTTAAGTCATAATGCTTTTTTATACTCACTTGTAAATACAGTAAAATACTTTTACATTTTATGTTTAACAATTTTTTCCAATGTGAAGTGGTATTTTCAGCCATTTTACCTCTTTTCATGTATTGAGTTAACCAATTAATTTCTTCGATCTTTTTATACATTATACTGGACCAACGTTGCACGAAATATCGGTTTCTAAAATTAAAAATTAATATTATTAATTGTTATTTATGATTAAAACAGTTCAAATACTTACTATATAAACAATTATTGCTTTCGTTTTCTTTATTGTTCATGAATAACTTTTTCGGAACTTTTAAATTTTAAAATCGGCAGTAATTAACAAAAAGATTTCTAAATGAAAGTATCTAATCATAACTCTTTACGAGTAATTGCTTTACAAATGAAATTATAATGCTAAACTACGTAAGAATAAAATTACCTGCGGAGTTTAGCAGTAGCAATTTTTATTTCCATCGACTATGTTTTCATAAATATTTTAAATTTAAATAATACCAAACAAAATACTATGTTCTTTCCCTACATAAAACTGCTTTTATTATTAAAATTTCATAAGCTACATTTTTCAGTGAAGCAGATTACCCTTTAAATGTTTATTACAGCGATAAAATTTTATTACTGTATGTTAAATGGTAAATATGCAGTTTGTGCAGTCCCCACATAAATATTCACATAAAAATGCCAAAATATTAAAATATTACTATCTTATTAAAATCAAAAGCATTATAACTTAATTATCCAGGTTCATAACCGATCACTGTGTAAAAAATTCAGGATAATATGTAACAATTTGTCAAATAACCGTTAAAACTTCTAACCAAAAAAATATCCGCTTTAAGAAATGATATTTTAATCTAGTAATTCACAGACATATAAGTTAACGTCTTAATTAATAACTACTAATTATACAGAAAAATACAAGCGTAGGCGTTTGCATTGGTTGCCTTTAGAGAGGGGGAGCACAATTACTAAGCATAACAATTCTCACGACATTTACTGTTAAGTTATTTTATACTTTACATCATGTAAGGCAAATTATATTTACTCTATATATTTCATTTTGATGAGTATCATATACGTGTAAACACGATCGGATTTTTTCTTCAGTAACATACATTAAACGATTTTTTTTTGCTAAGACTATTATTATATTATAGCATTTAGTTGACGTAGATATAATTTCTTTTCATGCCATAACAAAATTTAGTATCAATCATTCAGAGAATAACTTGTCACGCTTACAAAATAGATGTTGCATTATACTGTATAGCAATGATGAATCCTAATCGATAAATGCACGGTGCCAAAACAGTTAATTGCCGACCGCAGCTCACAGAGCACGAAGTTATTTCAATCGGAAAAAAGATTAATCAGTCTACAGCAAAAGTCAGAAGGGAAATTCTGTTGCTGTACAAAAGCACTCTAGTAAATTCTATATTTTCAGTCTAGCATTAGTTTGACCTAAAGTTAAAACACAGTAACTCCTACTACACAATAGAATTTTTAATGGTAACCGAAACCATCAATAAACACATTTTTACGGTTTTAAAATTTCACTTTCACATTGAGTGCAGACTAACAAGACAAGCTATTAACTAATTTAATGCTCATAATTGTGACAAATTGTTTTAAATTTAACTTACCGTGTACTTTGGACATTTTGTAATGTCCATTGTTGTACAGTATTATATAGTACAGTAGATGTCTGTGTCAATTCATTCATATACAATAAGTGTTGTAGTCAGCAAGAGCATTGTCCTTTCCATTACATTTGCTTGGTACAGCGTATCCACTTTAAGCGTGACTCATGTGGACAAAATTTAAATATCTATTTGATGCACGGGAAACCTGCAGTATTAAAATATATCAGATAACCAGTCAAAAAACTGAATATTAAATATCAAATACAGTACTACGTGAGTCAATTACACCTGCAAATCGGAAAAATGGGAAACCTAAAAAAATAACAAACATCATTATAAAAATTCAAAATATTTCCATAAGAAATTAATTAGTTTAATACTACCTTTGCGATATACAGTACATTGTATAAACTCTACAAAATCTAAAAATATAGCAGAAAACAAATAAATACAGAAACTTAATTAAAAATAATGTTTTGATTAGTTACTGTAATAGTAATTAATTACTGTTCAGTCCGTTTCGGAACAAATTAGCTGATTCGGCATAAAATCATCTTTCATCATGAAACAAAAAAGTATGTTATTAAAATATTTAAGCCATAGATAAATTTATTAAAATATAACATTGTCTAAACCTTTGAAGTTTGATCTCTAGCAATCAGTTAGCTGATGAAACAAAAAAAAATTTTTTTTTGTTTTCCAAGGTTAAACTTCAACGACTAGGATGTTTTTTTCATACAGTATAATCAAATTAACACCACCCAACTCCTCTTGTATGTCTGCAACTAATTGAGCGCAGAACTTTGATCCAGGTAATAAATTTTGACAACTGGCCAAATCCAAAAAATCGATTTTGAGTCTAAATTTCGATCAATGAACGATTATTGGTGCATTCAAGGTTGACACAGCATTATAACTGTCAGTGTACACATCCAGTACACAAAGATATTAAAGCCAAGTGTTTTCAATAATCAATGACTTAGTTTATACATTGTTACAGTCCTACATCGGTATAGCATAAGCTTAAAGTGTATTGTACATCTCTGGTACTGCAATATGATATACCATAATAATAGCTGGCATTTTTATAGTGAATGACTATCAATATTGTTAATATGAAAAGCCATTATTTTCAATTACACTTGTAGTAAGCCATAAAAAATTGCTTTAACATTTATCTTAAGTTTGAAGACAATTTATGAAACTCTTTTACTGTATAATTATAATTCGATTTCTTTAAAAATGAGGTTATATTACAACATTATCTTGAACATTGTAATTTTCTAAGCATCTTTTAAGACATTGAGTTTTACCTTTATCAAAAATTATTTTTTTCATTAAATTTAATGCAATTCAAAGAATCTTGTAATGTACAACGTAATAAACGAATATTTATACCAACTTTTTGCTTACTGTATAATTACTACACCACTCTACCCTACTTTACTATACTAGTCAAAATAATTTTATCGTTCGTTAATTTTGATTCAATCATACAGAAGACATAACATTGATATTAAAATAGATGAGTGACATTGAATCACATTTCAAATTTTGTTTTTCGACTGCATCCTGGTTCACATCCTATTGATCATTGATCAACCCCACTGTTTAACAAAAATAGTGTATTACTATTAATAGTTATCCAAATAAGTTTTATTTACAATTTTAGATACTGCAAGTCTGTAACTCAATTGGCTATAATCAAAAAAATACCCTATACTGTAAAAAAATTGTTTTGGTTTAGTTATTGTTTCGATGGTTATAGCTTATTGCACTACATAAGATTACCTTATTAAATTTTCAAAGTAATGAACTTATTGTTTTGAAAATGTTTGTTATGTTGTAAACACTACTATATTACAATTACTTGATACAGTAATACAGTACATTTAAAGTATTCGTTTTGCATTGTGATTTATTGATATTAGTATAATAATAATAATTATAGTAATAAGTACCACATGATTAACCAATTAAAAAAATATTGTAACATTATACAGTATCTACAGTATAATAGTGCTATTTTTTTTTCTATACATGTAAATCGATGATAAAACCTACCATACATTATAAATAAAAATAATTTAATTCGAAAATATTATAATAAAATTATTGTATACTGAATTTTAATTTTTTTACTGTAAATTTTGTAAAAGCCATTCGACTGCTTTACCAGAGGCGTCAACGAGAACGTGCTTTGTTAATTATTGGATTATAGAGTTGAGTATTATAATAGAAAATAAAAATGTATAGTACATTATATCGATGTGTTCATAACGTTTTCTAAACCATTTTTATCAATGTCATTATTAAATATTATTATGAGCTATTATTAACTTCAAGTGACTTACAACAAGGATCAATATGATATACAACAAATAAATCATCTAGCTCGTCAATAAATAATCGATAAATTTAATGAACTTTGGATTTCTTTATACAGTAACTGTCATGTACCGTACAGCTTCAAATATAACGCTGAATCGATTCGACAAACCTAACTTTATAACAAGGAATTGCTTTATTAAAATGATTTTTTCCTTGAATTTTGTTTATAAATTAAATGACTTAAAAACGGATGATGTTTTATTTAATAATGGGACTGATAAGCATAGCAACAATATCACCCAGAATAAATCATGACATTTCAGAATGCATTCTACAGTACATGTTATCTTCACTGTACAATTTTTTCCCGTTTAATGTAATCTTGCAGTGTAGTACCGGTAAACAAACTTTTTTTTAAAAAAAAATATCTCTGAAATGAGCAAGTCCTATAGTATACAGTGCCAGGATACCGGTTCTCAAACTGCACATAGCAACTTTATCTTTTTCAACAGATCATTAAACAATACATTATTAATTTTATTTCTTGTTACCTGTGATATAACAATAGAAGATTATAAATACATTTGATTAAAGAGAATCTAGGAGTGGGGAGCAAATGTTCCCCCTTGTCCCTCTCTGCAGGTACTCAATGCAGTAGGTCAGAATAGTTTGGTCAACAATGAAATGCTGCATTGTTTTGTATTGTAAATTGTCGACGGGGAATAATGCCCTATATGATTTAATATTTTATTACGATAATGCATAACCGTAACGGATTTTTACTGTTTTCTATGAATCTTTAAAAGTACCGGTATTTAAAAATAAGAATTTGTTGTAATTTTCAATAGTCAAAGTTTAGTTTAATTTAATTGAGTTGTATGTAAAGGTACATAGTTTGATTTTTAGTATTGTGTAAAATTATGCAATTTTTTTGGTCACTTAATGACCATGAAGAAATGTTGTAATTGATATGATGTAATAGTGATTGATCACATGACTTGTTTTTGCCTGTATAAAAGGGGCTTCTGTTTTGTTGATTTAGTTAGTTAGATGGTAACAGGTAACAAGACAGGAACTGACCACCAAACGTTGAGCTTATTAAAATAGTTATACAATTAAAACTATTTTTTTTCCCTGTCTGATTATTTTTAACTCCAGTACTAAGTTTTTTGGATACAGCAGTTAATTAGAAATACCAAGCTGCCATTCTGCAATTCCAATTGTGTGGCTTTTATTCATCAATACTTTACATAAACTGAATATTTGCTATCAGAATTTATTTTTTGGATGTTATTGAATTCAGAGATTAGTAAAATTCATAAACAAATCGATTTTTTTTTTGTATATTTTCACATAAAAGTAGTGAATAATTTAATCGATTATTTTATTGAATTAAAAGCAAGAATGGCAACAAATTCATATAAGTTTGAAAATTCTTAAGACATAAAATCTAAATATTTAAATTTCATAGCATGTCACTAATGTTACGTAAATAACTGAAGAGCTTATTTTATATCTTACTAACAAGATTAATAAATACTGTAAAACCTAAGCTGTTTGTTAAAAACTAATCGATTATATTATTGATCACAAAGTATGGTCGTATCTTATTAAGTTCTATCGTTTTAAATGAGAAATCATTTCTTAATTCCTTCCTAATGTCTAATTACCCCGTCATTTGATTTAAAATCGATTAACAATAGAAAAATTCGATAACAAAACATTAAAAAAAAAGATTGTGAACGTGTCTCATTATTTTATTAATCAGTTGTTCCATTTTCCATCTTATGTAATTAAATTAACAATAAACAATTAAGAATTTTTATATTTAAAAAAAAATTCGTTATTAGATACAATGATTAGTTTAACATATTTAACTCAAATATAATAATCAACAACAATAAATAACATCACCAAAGCAATAAAACTTTTAATTATTACAACTTTAACAAAGACTTAAATACTGAATCATTTGGTAAAAGTCACATTAAATATCTAAGGCAAAAAATAAGTGATTTTGGTCGTGTGCTTTTACATAACTTAAACAATTATTACATAAAACTAATTATCAGAATGCCTTTTCACCTTTTTTTAATACTTTTTTTTGTAACATTTTTTTTTATTTTGAAAACAACAAATAATTTAAATGAAAAGATTTTATAATTTAAAATAAATTAAGCGAGGGTTTACATCTCTAAGCTTGTGTACATAAAAGCAACGATGTTCACTTCAACAAATACAGTACCGTAGCTTTATACTGTAGGTTACCACTGAATAAATTTGCTACAAAAATTTAATTCTACCAAGCATTAAACTATACAAACTTCTAAACATTTTTTTTTTAAAAATAAGAGCTGCTTTCATGGGAACTTAGCTTAGGCAAAGGAACACCGAACAGCTCGACAGTTAATGGTCCACAAATTCTAGACCTACAACTTTATTGAAAACGTTTTTTTTTAGTTATAACTTTCTTAACGTTAAGGAACCGATGTATTAATGTTTCTGGGGGTTCCAGGATTAATGGCAGTTTTATCCCCGTCTAAATAGCGGATGTGTGTTAATGGCATCTTTCAACCACGTTTTATCTGTAAAATTGCACGTTTTTACGTTTAGTGCTCATCAGAGAGCTGTTTTAATAGACAACATTAAACAAATTATCCAGTTTTTTCATTATTAGTTTTAGCATAGTAACAGTATAAAAATGTGAAATTATCACTGAAAAGTGCAAATTGACTAAAAATATATTATTTGCAATTTCGTCCCATACGTAATTTCATATTTAATTATTTAAATCATAATTATTATAAACATGACCAATAGAAAAATGGTGGAAATAAATGTCATTAAAGATTAAACATAGTAAACTACGAATATTTAATTTTGTTATGATCAATTTTTTGTATTTTTAACTGATGTACAAATAAAAGTGCATATACCGGTAACTAATGTCGAACCGACAAGACGCTAAATAAGCACCAATTTGACATAAGACGTAGATCTTAAAAGAGCAAGAATAATTACAGTATATGTCTGGACTATTCTTAAAACAACACCACTGAAGCCGTTTGTGGTTATTACAGTGTTACACCAACAATCCCATATTATCCAATACTCCTGTTCCCATTTTTGGGTGCAAGTAGTGTACTTAAGGCGCCAAATAATCGGGCGCCGGCCCTGTCTACTCGTCGTAAGAAAATACAATATGTGCAATAAACCGTTCTTCCATTGCTAATCCTTGTATACACTTAATAAAATTGATTACTACATAAAATTAGATTACCCAGTCGTGTCACGCAATAGTGCTGCTTTAATAATTGCAAGCCTAACCAATTATCTACAGTAAAATTAATCAACAAAGTTTCGAGTTACTTGATTTAAATAAATCTAGGTAATCATAGCTTTACAGTATTTACTCCACCTGAATACTTTATAAGGAAATTATAAGGTAACTTTACACTTAATTTTCTGTATTATGAAACTTGAGATGATTAATGACATTTGAAGTTGTCAAATCAATAATTCAACTGAGTGTAAAAATTACCATACTAATAACTTAGAAATTACCATTTACAGTACATACCAGTGTGTTTTACTGAAATGAATTAAATTTGGTCATATGTACATTTAACCACATGTGCACACCATTAATAAGCGAGATGTATGTATGTATTACGTACCTATTTGGTATACAACTTGTAAAGGTAACCAAACTTTCAAATTCATAATTTTGTTTTGTCTATTAAAACTGTCAAATTTGAAAGGAAATAAATTTATGATTTTTCTTGTAATATTAGTTGTCCTAACTAATCGTTTCCCTAAGTTTCAATCGGCAAAAATGTTGTATTAGATCAAAATACTCCCTAACTGGTAATTTGAAATGAATAAAATGTTAACAAATATTGTCTAGCAGGTGACTCGTATAAATTTCTGTAAACTTTAGGAGTTTAATAACTATTATGATAACAGCGTGATGATCCAGTTAATATTTTTCCTGCCATACAGTATTTTTCCTGTATACAGTAGTAGCATTAACCAGCATTTACTAGCTACAGTGACATTATCAGACATATTTTTTTCGGTTAATAAAACAATTTATAATGTAACAAAAACAACAAAATTCGGCTAATTATTTAGCAGGTGTTCAGAGTTGTCATTGTACGAATAAACCAACAGTATATTGAATAATAATTGTCGTCATGTAGCACGTGTTGACGTCAATAAAAAGTTTGCTATATGATTGTTTTTAGTGGGTCAACAAGTGTCGATCTACATTTGTCATTTACCAAAAATTACTTTTAAAATTAAAAGACAGAAACTTTAAATGAAATAACATGAAAATTCTCAATTTCTTGTCATATTTTTATGCTGTTGTTGGTGTCAAAAGCCTAAACAAAATAAGCGGTCATGTACACGCTACTGTGTCAACATAATAAATAAACCGAGTTAATTTAGTGGGTCGAAGCATGCAATATCATTTTGACACTGTACGGTCATAAAGTGAATGAAGAAACTTAATTCACTCAGTTACATTGCAACAAGACACTGAAAGTTAAAACAATTGAATTCCATAAATTTCCATACAAAACACCATCATAGGCAAAAAAATGTTTCAGTTCACTTTTATTTTCAAGAAGTTTAGTAGTTTACGAATACACGACCCAAATAATTTCAGACATTGTCCAATTAGTGAACAAAATAGGACAAAATAATCAATTTTAAAGCTTTCCCGATAATTGCGTTAATGGGAATCTATGATGTTACTTGTATTATCTGAATTACTTTTATGATTGAGATTAAGCCCTGATAAACATTGTTTTAAGTTATTTTGCTACGGCAACTGTAAATTTTCGTGCGGTTTAACTGATGTTAATTCTAAATCGACCGCATTACATAAACACGCAAGTACACCTGTTACTAAGAAACTGGGTTTAAGTCAAACGATTGTATTTAAATTAAATAAAAATATAGTCACTGTCTTACTTAAATTCAAACTTGTAACGCTTGTTTTATAGTGAGATACTAGTCTGAATAATATTTCGTTGAGTTTATTTACTGTATTTAAGTGTATATTTTTGCCAAAAGCTTTAAGATATACTGAACTTATTACGAAATCTAACAATTCTTAAACAAGCTGCAAAATTATTTAATTTTAATTGTCAAACAAATATTAATAAGCTATAAAAAAACCAAAAATTGTCAATTAATCTTGTGGTAAGTGGCAAGTCTATTACCGGTATAAAATACAATCATAAGTTAATTATGAACAATTTATAGTCGTGATAATACAATACAGTAGAAATAACTTGCAGCTATGATTAATATATTGCAACACTTGCCAGATTACTAGTGTAAAAGTCACAATAAATTTGTTACTTATTACAGACAGTACAGTGTTCAGGAAGTTTAGACTTATTTCAACACACATTTTGTTTCAGTTTTTCCTTATTTAAATCAACACGCGATTATTTTTTTTCTTTAAGTTCATAATTATAATTCGCAACAACGCTGATAACTGACTGATAATTTGAAATTACTGAACAAGGAAGTGACGCCAAACATGACCTTGCCAATTTTTATTATAGTTTTTTTTTTTGGCAAGGTTGTACGGTAAGCTACTATACTGTGCTAAACTGAAAAATACTGTACTGTAATAAAAATCAGCCAAGGTTAAGGTCTAGCAACCTCAAACAAAATTCAAGATGTTTCCACCAACTGTCAATGGCAATTGTTTACTCATCAGTTCATAGAAGAAAAAAATTTAGGAAAATTTAGTTTAGATTTCCATTTTGTTATCGTTTCCTTTATAAGATAAAAATTTGAATGATTGAATTATGCTTTTAAGGTGACAAGATAAAAAAAGTAGACCGACTCTGGTAACTATACAACCGTTGTCGATTTTTTTTGTATTCTGTATTTATACCATCAAAGGTTAAACAAGTCATTGAAAAATAAGGCTTCAATTTACATTAGCATGCTATTGCAATGACTATACAGTAAGTGCAGTATTATCTCTTAGTCGGTACAAAAAAAATAAATACAGTAAAAGTCATCGATAACTACAATTTCCCCATCCATCAGCGTTATTTAATAGGAACAATAATATTGATTTACCCAGTATTTTCTCACCAGAATTAGTGAAAAGTAAAAGCAAATTGTCTGTACATTATCATCTATTATATTGTATGTTGAAATCAACCAATAAACTACATGTATTACCAATAAATAGATTAATACTGTATAAATAATTATGCTGCAATACGAACACAACTCCGTCATCCAACATTTTGTTTTACAGAACAAAATTTCTATTTTTAATTAATGAACAGGGCAATACGTTCGTTAAAATATTTATCTAATAAAGGAGTGCTCGATTAAACATAGGGCAATATTGTATGGAGACTGGAGCATGTGGTTTACCATATGTTGTTTGCCAGAATTCTATCAAGTATAATAGCGGAAACTTTTCCATAGCAAAAGAGGCACAATCAAGTTTGCAATTTAGCATTAAGTAACTCTCAAAAGCACTGTACTGAGTTTAGGACTAAGCATATCAGAACAAAAAAATCCAGAATCCAGAGTATGTCGGATAGGGCACAAAGTTCCACGGAAACAGAGAAGTTTTCGTTTTTAAGTAATGCATGACGGGGAACTTTTATTACTTTCATATTTTTTTATTTATTTATTTGGCAGCATAATGTTGTTTACAGCAGTAAAACAAAAAACCTAACATGGAGCGGCAATACAGTATCAAGTGCCCCTCCCTGTAAAAAAGTGTTTAAATGACAAATATCTACGTCAAGTGTGACCAAACATTAAAAGCCATAATTTCAGACAGCATATTTTCGAGAAATTGTATGTGCACATGTTTTCATTTTTATGCAAATAGGTGATGATCTAATCTAGAAAAGCATTGTTCATTTGTTGATCGATTAATAAAAAACTTGTCTGCTACTCCCTTGCTACAAAATAAATTTGAAATCTTAATTCGTTCAAGTTTTTTAAGTTAGTCATGCAGTAACGTCCACTAATTGCTTTACTTTGAAAAATATTTCTCTTGCTCAGTCTTTTTTTAATTTTAATTCAGTGGTGACATTCGAAATCAGTTGCTGTGCGACCTATTTCTAGTCTAGGCACAAAAACCATGCTAATCCGGCTCCTTTGTATTATCTTGCGTCAAATCAATGAGCTGTCGATCTCAATATACTGTTACTATGGATTAAAATATCGAAAAGTAAACGTGGTTGAAATTAAGATAATCATGAACAGTACGTTATCAAGCTAGCCAGCGCGTGTTTAAAGTTAAGTGTGGTCCCCCTCTTTACCATAATAATCACTAACTCAAGTTTTCAAGTCAAATAAATTTAATTTAAATTAAAAATTAGGAAAATAATACCATTATTTAAGGAATTTTTGGTCCAATAAAATTAAACAGTATTTCAAATTTACAGACGTTTTCTATTACAAAATTATTTTTGAGAACATAATATAAATAATGAAGTAAACACAAAAAAAATTTCATTAGCATAAGTTAGGTAACCGTCGTTATTGTTTAATTTTGATTTTTAAAGCTGTTTTTGAAAAATATTCTGTGTTAATAATGGAATTTAATATACATTAGCTAGTAATTTCTAGTAATAAATTTATTAATATAAAAGTTCATTAAACCAAAATCGGTATTTGTTGGTTATCCCCATGCTAAGCAAATTTGATTGGTGCTTAATCTTTGGCTTATCATAGGAAAAAACAAATTTTAAGCCAATACCATTTACATGATACAGTAGAAATAACCGTCTCCAATCTCTATGTTCTATCAATATTTTATGAATACTATTTCTCATCGATTTTTCTACTTATCTATAATGTAACATGAGCTACATTAAATAAAATTTAGTAATCATAAACGATGGTTACCTGTTGAAAGTTAATTGATTTTAAATTAAAAACAAAGTTAAGAGATTCGAGAAAAATTGATTCAAACTTTTCCAACTCGCTTGGCAAAGTCATTATATTAATATATTGTATAATTAAGCAATGCTTGGTGCAAATGTTTTATATATTAATATGATATTATACACTTTCATCTTACATTCCATTTTACTTCTCAATCTCTCGTAACGTTTTTTGTTCCCCACCCCAAAAAAAAAATCATTTTCTAAGTTAGTTAAAATTATTCTTTTTTAAGCGATGCCCTGGCTGCTTTACGATGCAAATATGCATTGTAAAAGAAATGACTGAAAAGCACAAAGTATGAAAAATACATGAGAAGTGAAATCTTAATGTTCTCATCTGTTACATGGCACTGCTCCCCTGCCGCTTTCTTCTGGTAACCGTAAACGTTGATGTAGCACCCAAAAACCATCTGACCCAATTGAGCCGTTGTAATAAACATTGACAGTTGGCGTGGAATTTTAAATCGTAAAGCTTTTAAGGCGTAATACGAATACATACAGGAATGTACAGCGTAATTCATGACCATAAACCACCGACCTGGAGCAGTGTGTCCGGCGTAACTGTACCAAGCGTACAATAGGACGGTCACATGATGATACCAATGAAGAAATATCAGCGGCTGTTTCCTAAGAACGATGAACACGGTGTCTCCGAGTTCAGGCACCTTGGACAAGATGAACATCCAGGTCCAGAAACCGGATACTTTGGTATGTTCCACAAAACTTGGATTGCAAACAGAGTGATGAAAACCAAACTCTTTTAATACATAAAAAATTTCGGGTAAGGTTCGAATGGAGCCAACTATGCTGAAAAGGGCCAGGAACAAATTCCAGAAAAACAGAAGTCCTCTGAGTTCAAATCTTGGTCTAGACTGCATATAATGACGTCCTCCAAATATTAGTACCATATACAGCCCAACGTAATAAAAACACTGTTTCCAGTTTTTTATCATCCATGCTTGTTTGTCAGCATAATTAAAGTCGTTTTCAAAATCAAATATGTAAGTGTAGTTGACCATGGGAATTTCTTCTAAGGAATTCATATTCATTGTAATTTGTGTGGTACTTTTGACTTCTCAAAAAAATTCTTTCGTGGCTCGTCTCGTCTTAAAAAAAAGAGCACAATAATATATTAAAATAAAAAACACTATACAGTTGTTGATTTTTATATATAAATAATATACAGTACTAAACTTTAGCTATCAGTTAAAAGGGAGTTGCTGTTGTACTGTACCATGGGCGTGGTAAGCAAACAGAAATCCATAAAAACAAGAAAAAAAACAACATAAAAACTAATCAATAGTAATGCTAAAAATTGGAACTACCATATTACAAAGTCCAACAATAAACTTGTAAAACACGTCAATTGTGACCATTTTCATTCTCTCAAGTTGCCCCATATCACTAATCACAATCACAGCATACTGTATTTAGCAAAATACATGGTGTTTAACAAACAAAATCAAATACTACGAAATCTAATTAACATTGACATAACGATATTTGCTACTTTTGCTTGATACAGTATGTTTCTGACATAAATAGCATATGACAAGGCATTGTACTGCATGTAGTTGATACCAATGATACTTACTATTATTGCTGATTTACTACTGCATTATTACACGTACTCTGTATGTATAGCTAAAGATAGTCAACAAATATTGCCGACAATAAAGCAACATGGTCATGGCACAGATGTTGTATAATGACAAGAAACGAACAACCCTCAACCAGCAAAATACTGCATATTGGATCAATCAATATCAGATTTTTATGTAGAAAAATGAGCAACTTGTTAGTACAGTAACTTTTTAAAGTTCATTCAGTTCTGTACTAAATTATTATTAGAAAACAGGTACCGAGTAAGTCAATAAATCCAATTTATCTAATATACTGTATATAGAGTACAGTAATTAAATTTTAAATTCTTTTTTTCGAAAATGTCATAAAATATAAAAGTAAAGAAAATCAGAACACAATTTGAACTTATAACAAATTTTACAAGCATTTGAGGGAGGGAGATGGAGCATATAGCAGATTCGAAAATATTACTTCAGCAATAAACAACCTTACTGATACAATTTTGTTATTATTTTCTATATTTTTTATTTATTAGGTTTGCCATGAGTGTGGCAAAATAAATTTTCACACCGACAACAAACCAATTTTCATAGTAGAATTGTCACGTTACTCAGGTACCGTCAAAAAAACCCACATGGCATTTTTTTGTTTACAAGACTTAGTGCAAGTACCATGTCAGAATTTAGCAACTCCCTAAGCACACACTATTGCTGTTATAACTAACCATAAACTAGTTATCGTTATTTTAATTTACATACTGTATTTACAATTTGATTAATAGTCGAAGATAGTTTTAGCTCTTGCGAAAATTGTACGGTCATACTCCAAAAATACAAAACCAATCAGTACTTGTAAAAAAACCTCTGTAATATACTTTTCATTTAAAAAAATTCCTTGCAATTTACATAAGTTAAATTATTCAAATTTTTAAGTAACATTTCGTAAGCTTTGTAACTTTTACACGCGAATACATGCACTAGTAAAAATGCTAATAAAACTTAATTACTGTTTTGATAAAATACTATACGATTCACTTCAATAATTTCCATGCATAAATTTGGCTTATCACACAAAACTAACCATTAATCTGTCCATATTAATGTTACAGATTGAAATTTAAAAACCTAATTTACTGTTTAATAATTATAATTTCAGTAACTGAATATCATCATGAATTATGTCAAGTTAAAGTTTTCAAATACCGGTAAATGAATTTAAATACAGTACTGGTAACCTAATAAATTTCAGTGTCAAACTTAATATAAAAATATTACAGTTGGACAAAATAACGACAGTACTGGATATACTGTATAGAAATTTAAATTTAACTTGAAAGATTGATGTCAATGGTAAACTTTAACCTGAAAATTTCAGACTTTACATTAGCAATTTAAAATATGGAATTTGGAAACTAAACGGTACTAACACAGTAGCAGACATCTAATTTTATTATCGTAAAACAATTTTAATTGTTTAAATAATTAAAATAATCATTTAATTGGATCTCAACAATTAATTTAATAGCATGCAGAGTAATTCTGCCATAAAACCAAAATACTCTATGCCATAACATGCATTATTTAAGAGGCATTTTTTTTTGTTTTAATTTATTACATTGACTAAAACTCACCGGTATACCAAAAGCTTAGAAAATAATACAACCACACCTTTTTGTCACAGGATGTACCCGTAATAGTCTAAACATTACAAATGACAAATAAATCTAATTTTTTTTCGTCAGATAAATTTTTTTTTTGAATGAAGTGCTGTCATGTATGCGAAGGGGTTGCATTATAAATGTGAAAAGCCGGCAAACGAAATGCGGAATCGATCGCATTCTCAGTCAGCGTGCTTTGATGTAACACAGCTAAAATACGATTATTAAAAAGCCTTGAGGATGACTTCGTACATCTCTCACAGTCCTCACTCAAAATGAATTCAATAAAAAATCACAATAAAAATATCTACTCACTAATTAGTTATCTGTGTTTCGATTAAGTCGATCGGTGATTAATTCGATTGAATGTTCTCCTGTTTTAACCACTGTAGTATTTTTTTTTCGTTCACTTTCACTGGAAACCTCGTTCATCCATCCCCAGTTGAATCCCAATGCACAGAATACAACGGCGCCGAATGGGAGGAGTACTCGCAACACACGCTAGTGGCTCAGTGCGCTCGCTCGCTGTCTTTCTCTTCTCCTTATTCAATATACCTCGCAGAACAAATACAATAATGTTTTTCGCGACGTACCCTGCGATCAAATTAAACAGACAAACAGGAGTGGAAGTATTTGGTCGATTCCTGTTTCTGTTTATCTGTCAATTGTCCACGCCTTTTCTGACAACAACACCTGGCAAACCCAGAAAGGCACGCGACAATTATTAAAACAGCGATACTCACATCCAAGTCGCACACACACACCCTCAACAGAGTCACCAGTCACAGCTCACCTCAAGCTGATATTGCACTGCTTGGTTGATGGTTGATGTATCAATCAAACATTGACGTCAATGCGAAGTCAATATAAAAGTTAATTACAGTTAAAACGGTTGATAATATTATAATTTACTGTATATTTAATAAACATTTGATTAGACTTGGTCATTGAAGTTGTTTAATTAACATTAAAATTATTGTAATTATATTCATTTTATTTAGTAGCAGAAATTTAAACAGTGACTTCTCCTTTTTTTCATAATAAAACTGCTGAACAAACGATAAAAGTGGTTAAGTGCTCTAATAAATTTAATGCATTAATTACATTTTGCAAAAAAAAAAAATTGTAATTACAGGGGAAACCCCATAATCTGAGGCTTCCTTGAATCCAAGCCAATTATAATTTTTTTGGATTTATAGTGTATAAACAATTTTTCAAAATATTAAAAATTTGTTTCAGAACAAAAAAGATCTCGATGCATGTTATTTTAGTTAAAAATGAAAAAGACTTTAAATTGTTATTACTATATTTATTAAAAGTTGACTATTCATTTCAGTGTTCCAATGATTTTCCAATATTTTATCATCCGAGGGAGTCCTGGTGTCGTCCACCTTGAACTATGGGGTCTCATGATAGGTCTCCACTATAAGTTTAAACGACATCAAATACCAATGATCCTTGGCAACTACTTTCGATTTAAATTGTTTTTCAAGCAACAAACACGCCATGAAATCGTCCCATAAATATGTCAACCCATCAATCAAAGTGCATTTACTTGAACTATAACTTTACTACAATACTGCCTGCGTTCAAGAGCCTATATGGAACGTAATGGTCAATGTTATAAGTAACGTTTAGAAAAGTGAAGATTATTATCTAACGCAATTATTAGCTGTTCCATACACTCGTATCAAATGCTATAGGATTAATATTATAACAAAGTTAAAACCAATTGATCAAATTACTTCAATCGTATCATCGTATGATCTTTTATAGCAAGTTATTACAGAGCGACTCACATCATCTCATTCTAAGTTTATTATTTTGTTAATACACTTCATGTCGAGAAAAAAAGTGCGTCAACAACCAACCTTGGCAAACATCCATGCTAACTAAACCCTTCCTTTAGTCACGGTGCTACACTTTCTGTTCAACATGAGCGCCTGCTGTGCTGTTAGGTGTATTTATTATGTATTCGATGGGAGCTTCCGCAAAGCAAAATCTAGCTCTTGTTTATCAAGGGCATCCTTAAATCAACAGGATTCAACCGATTGAAAATGCGGAGTTGAACCATGTACACGCGCCTTATGAATAAATCAAGTAATTTTTATACCTATAAAAAAAACTCTTACAATTTAGTAGTGATTATTAATAACAACAAAAAAAATAAATCTTAGCCGATATTAGAATTTAAAATAGTTTGACGTAACAGAACCCCCTAAGACCGGTTTCATGAAAACACCAACATCTTTTAAATTATTGAAAAAAAACCTAGCAGTTCTGCTATTATTTCAAACTATTACGCTGAAACTAAAACGAGTATTAAATAAATGGTGTGTATTGAAGGCCAGAGATTAAGGAAACTAATTCTTCGTAAAATAACAAATGAATCACAATATTAAACGGTTTAATTAATTCAGCATATTATAAATATTCTGATCACAGATTTTCAATGGTCAACAAAAGAAAAATCTCACATACTCAATCATTTCAATCGTACATGAACGATATTCGACAACATTTACAAAGAAAAAACCTCAAGAAACTGTACATCAAATGCAGTGCTATAAAATGCTACTGGTATCACAATAGAATGTTTTACATTTTAACACCATAATTCAGACTTAACACAATGCCATTTTGGCACAAAAAAACCTCTATTCTTCAACATTTTCTTGTGTACTAAGAATCAAAATAACGTTAGATTTGTTGAAAAGATAAAAAACAACCTGCCGCCACTTTTTGAGAGCTGGTAACGCTAATAACTTTATACTTTACACCAACAATAATAAACTGTGCAATGAAATGTTCAGCTTTGATAAAAAGGGTTCAGTTTGAATCATCCTTACGTGTAAAAAATGATTTCAGGAATTTGGCCGTCTTCAATCGATGTACCATTATTATTTCCAGCAGCATACGTAAATTGAAATGTAACTTTCCCATAACCTTGACAATCGACAGTTACTTTTCGCAAACCTTTGGTTCCATAATGAGAATCTTGGCCCTAATAATTTACAGTTAATAAAATTTAAGTTATTTAGAAAAAATTAAATGAACAAACCCTCAATGTTGCTGATGCAGTATAGCTTGTATTTGGTTGAATCTCTATGGGCTCCTTGAACATCACACGAAAAGTTGCGCTTGATCCATCACATGTAAATCCAGTATCATTAGATCCTAAAACCTTACCCGTTCCTGTATGAATAATCTGAATGGTAACATCATACTCGTTGGTGCCATGAATAGACCCATAAAGACAAAATCCAGTTACAAAAATCCGTCGATCTACAACGAATCTGTTTAAAAAGAACAAGTAGTAATTTTAAGTCATTTTGCTTTAGTGCAACAAAAAAAAAAGATCAAACCTAATACGGTCAGAAGTGCCGCTGTATCCCCATCGTGTCTCACTCTGTTGGAATCTTGATACAATATGCTCTTTTCCAATCATTGAACATCTTGGCGAATCCAGAAATAAGCATTCAACCTTTGGTTTTGAGTGGTAGTGTATGAAAACGTTGCAAGTTTCTTTATGAGTAAGGATGCCAGCTTGTGCAGGACCGTTGGCGAAATCCTCCATCGACATTAAAGGAAAACGTACAAGTGATAATGATCGTCCTAAAACTACTCTCTGATTCTCAGGCGTTAATTCTACGCTTTTTCTCATACATTCATGCTCCGACCATCTAAATTAAAATCAACTTTCAAAATCAAACAAGGTTTAATAAAGTCATTTAAAATATGTGTTTACTTACTTCACAACCGCTCTAAACAACTGATCTTCCCTAATATGAAGAGAATCCCTCTCCAAAACAGCGCATAGCGTTTGCAAATCAATGTCAGTAAATCCTTCTGCTAAAATGGCTTCGGAGGTATTTTTGTCGATAGTTTCTAAACATAAAGCAGCTAACTGAGGTTCATCAAACAATCTGGCCTGAGTTAATAAGGTAAAAGCGTTGTCGCTTCGAAGATTTTCTTTTAAAAATTCAACGCAAGCTTTCTCCAACGCTGGAACAGCGTATTTTTTGGCGGTATACAATGTCGTCATGACCGTTTCTGGACCAATTTCGACCTCATCTGAATACAGAAACTTGAGAAGAACCAAAAACGCTGAAGGCTCAATATCTGGAAGCGGAATTTCTTTGTCTTCTGTTGCCATATAGCCATTAAACATAGCATCAAAAACTGAACTTCCTATTGATAAAACAAATTTGTGCGCTGGAATGGTTTGCTGCATGGCTCCTTTACCAACGATAAATTTGATGTCTGCTAAAGTCTCGTTAGCAAACATACAAGCTACCCGTTCTCTTATACTTGACTTACTGGCTTGCCAATTGTAATTCAATTGCTTTTGAGAACTGCAAAGACCAATACAGCTGTTACTGGCAGAACTATTCCCACTACAATTGCTGTTAGTTGGATTACAACCAGCAATAGTAGAAGATGGCCCCGCCGAAGTAGGACTTTCACATTTACAGCTGGACATACTACTTCGATTACTAAGAACGTTGGTAGTGCTTACCCCTGAATCATGTCTCTGTGCTAAGTGATTAGAAGGAACCCCTACAAATTTTTTAAATTATCCATTAATAAATTATGTAACAGTAACCGACAAACTGGTCATAAGTAAAAAATTATTTAAATCGTTGTGTAGATTTTGAATTTCTAAATTATACAGTAATAATTAATCACATTTGAATTAATGAAAGTACTAAAAGTTAGAATACTTAATGTCATTACGAAGTCCTGTTAAAGAGTTTCACTTAATGGCTCACTAGGCTTTGTATTTATCCAAAAAAAATTGAAAATAAATAAGAAGTAATTCGAAATCAGCTGTTGATTTTCCAACTCAAACTAAGATTCTTTACCAGTAACTAATTTTTTGCACAGTTCAGCAATTTAAGTTTCTAATAAATTTTTTATTATATAATTCCCTTGCTCAATTTTTAGCCGTACTGTCGAGTCATTAGTGTGGTTGTCGAGAGATTAGTATAAATAAATTTTCAACAAACCAAATTTTCTTTTACGTTATCAACGCCGATCTGTCAATATTGCTTTTATGTATTATCATGTGATGTTAGCAAAGGTTAATGTTCCTGTAACAACAAGGAAACGGATATATAAAACTTACAGTATTTTGTAAACAAAATGGATTATTTTCAAACACTCGACTTTGGACATTCAACAACATACAAGTAAGACGCAATAGTTCGTCTGACTTTATAGCGTAAATCGTAAGCACTATACTGTACAACCAATTTCTAAATCTTTCAAAAAAACTGTACTATTTTTAAAAAGCTAAGTATCAAATTTAAAATATCTTTAAACATAATCACAACATCGTTTAATATAATTTCACACAAATGACCAAGTTTGTGAACTAGATAAAATAAAAGATGCTATTATTATTACAAGTTAATTATACCTGACAGCCGCAATTCTTGTAATGGATTATTCTCACAATTATCATCTTGTGGAGAGTTTAAATTCATTGATAGTGGTGAAGGTAAAGCTGAATTGTCCGCCGACGGTGATGTTATTTCTTGGTCACTTGAGGTATCTATCGGTGCCGTTAATGATAAGGAAGATAATGAGGTGGGATTATCCGCTATTTGGTCAGAATCCAACGACGTTGAGCGCTGCCTGAACATACGATTACAACAAATAAATTTCGACATAATGCAATAGGTTTCATCTCCAATTTTACAAACAATTTTGATTCACTTTATACATAAAAATCAAATTTTGGCATTTACATGTAGCTAAAGGTGTATCGTCTGAGTTTGTGGCGACTGTGTCAAAACGGCCAATGTCAGGCGCTTTTTGGGTTTTTTTTTTAATCCTCCCTCTCACTCCCTCTTGGTATTTGTATACATATGCGATGACCATCCTATAACAAATCAAAATGGTTAAATACCTGAAGCTTGTAAACATTTCAAGGATAACATTAAACCTCATATTTGTGCTGCAGATACATATCTTTCAATTTTATAGACTGAAGTTGAATACTCATTTAACAAGCTTCCCCAGTCGACATTAATGCTCTTGACCAACGAATGTCAAACCAACTTCAATTTGTAACTTAGTCGAAACAGTTTGAAAAACGCTTGTATATAACAAACAATTAGCCAACGCCCGTCATCACCTCAACCCACTTATTCTTGACCAAAGAATGTTTTAACTCCCGACATATATTTCAATTAATATTTTTGACAGATACGAGGTTTAACTTGAAAACTTACCATGTACCAAAGAATTATAAGCTTCCACCTTGAACTCAAGGTTGACCAGTTGCTGATCAAATTTTCTCTTAAGCCAATTCGGCCAAAAAAACCAATTAAATCAAACAAAATCTAGACCATACGCACTTTCTTCTTTTGATATTACTTGAGATACAAACGACTGCAATAAATTATTGGTAGACAAGCATTGGTAGACATAATATAAATGCCAAGTTGCCAACACAACTTCCCTGGCTGTCATAGAACTGCTCAATGCAGAAAACACTGAAAATCGGTTGCTATTAAGCGAGTCATAAAAGAATGTCATCAGAGTGGCGCAGGTTTTGAAAATTATTAACGAGACACTAAAAATATTATTACCGTGCTTTAAAAGAAACAATTTAAAACTACAGATAATTTATACAAGTTCTGTCATTGGTTTTTTATTTTTTTAAAATACTGTACTGTACTTTCACCATCAAATTTACAAATAACTAAACCATTACAAACATCCATTGGCCATTAAAAAAGGATTTTTCAAACTGCGAAAATAATTTCTTTCAGAAAAACAAGTGAAAAAACTAAATAAATATATAATTATTAAAATATTTAAATTAAGTTAACACCAGCCCCAAATTAAGAAAATTAACTATAAAATATATGGATAACATGACAATCTGTAATGTCAGCTTAAAATTATTATCATAAAATCAAAGTTTACAATTTGTAACCTTGAATTATTGAAATAGAACTTTTAATACAATTAAAATGATAAAAATATAATAACATCCGGTCACTTCGTTATCACCTAGTGTATTATCTAACGGTTTAACTAATTCCCAAACAGGCATATCGTACAAAAACAATTACTGTGCCCTCCATGCCGATACCATATAACTTTTGATGATAACCAATATCAATAAAGATAATTATTAATATTAAAATATGCTTCGAGGTCAGTTTTGTCAATTGCAGGTACTGGTACTACACTTTTTACTACGTCTTATCAATAAAAGGCGTTGTTACTTCCGAAGCCAATGCTGTAAACTTGAAATGATTCTTGTCTCATAAAACTGTCAATCAATAAATTACAGTATCAATTAATAATAATAAAAAAAACAGTGATTTTGTGTTAGCTTATCTTACAATATCGTGTTACAATCTTGTAAAATTTTTTTGCACTTATCACTTAACTTATTTATTCTAGATTTCAGAAATGAAGCTCTTGAAAGTTGAAACAAAATTAAGTGGCAAATTCCGTTATATTTAATTGCTTCATTGTGTCCAATAAGTACTAATATCACTTTTTAAAACGATTAGATTAATAACCTAGATAAATATTGCCTCGGTTCATTCATTTTCAAAAATGATATAATATCAATCGTTGCCTGAGTTCAAAAATTCCATTTATTTGCAAGACCATTGCAATTACGGTAGATTGAAGCTCTGTCAGTTTCCAATCACGGCCTAGGCCGTTGATAAGTTAATAACAATTATACTTTAGGCCAAGTTATCAGTAACTAAAGAGTCTATGACGCGAAGCAAATCAAAAGTCATTTGAAAAACTGTACAATGTATGCCATTAACTCCTTGGTCACTGATAACGTGGACACATACGTATAAAACTTGATAAAATATTTTAAGTAAATTATTTAAATGTTTAGGCACATTGTTTTGTTGAAACTTGTTACATAACTAAAACATCAATTACCGTACAGTGTTGCACCATATACCGTATAATAACATTACCGTAATTTTGAAAATAATAATGTATCTAATTGCCACATCCGATGTTTTTACCATTCATAATACACTCGTTTGACAGTTAACTGAATTGAAAATGTCCTTGATTGTTTCATTCATAATGTTAACTGAATAAATAAGAGCAACAATAATTATTATTTCCTACACAAACGGACCAAGGTTTTCTCATTTCGAAAATACTCTTCTAGTATTTTGCAAGCATTATAATAATTTATAATATAGAAATACCTACATTAACATCCAAATTCGATTTAAAGGGGTTTCTAATTAATCGGAAATCCCAACGATTCCTCCAAATAACTATGCTATGCTTTTATTAGTAAAACATTTCATCGTATTAATAAAGCAAATTAATTGAAACCCTTTTTGGAAATTTAGCTTCTCAACATTGGGTATTGGACATTATTGCACATAAGCAACGTTTCAATAAGTTGTCACTTTACTCAACATTCATTTACACATGAACTTATTTTTAAGTCATGAAGTTTTATTTTCCTTACACTCTAAAGTAATGACCAAGTATCGTCAAAAAAATTATTAGATATTTTTTGCTAATTTATAATTTTTTTAAGCATTCTAACATACTGTATAGGAACGTCTAAAGACTATTACAACTTATAAGTTATCACTACCGTACTTTATAAACTTATTCAAATCTATCGTTAATATACAATATTTGACAATAATTTTTTTTTGCATTCAATACAGAACCACATGCACCGACATAGTTGTTTGATTATTGAACAACTATGTCAATTGGTTAATCATTTAATCAAATATGTAAATTTAGTAATTCTGGAATTTTTAAGAAACTAAAATCTCTATACGGGCTGAATTAATAAATAAATCTGGTTTCACAAAACAATTATGCATGCCGGTATACAAAAATATTTTTTAAAAAAATAAATTAACAAAATAGTACTGTATTTAGCTATTATTGAATTTATTGTTATAGACCAGTAGAAAGGGTCGCAAACCCTAAGTTTTCGGATCTTTGCATTCTTATAAATTGATTATCATGATTAAAATGATAAAACGAAAAAAAAGAGTTCGGCAACACTAGTTGGCTAAAGTGGCACATTAGATTCAATAACTAATTTCCGTCCAACTTTACTGAACTTACTTATCAAGATCAATAAAGTAGCTTATTGTAACTTCTATTACGTTGCATGTGATATAGACTCGTACTGTCCCATGTAGAGATTTAACATTGTGTTTTATTCACTATAAAATTAAAGTCGGTTCACACCAGACCATACTATTATCACTTATACTTTTATCAGGTTAAACGTTATCATACTTTATCAGTTATTTGCACTTGAGTGTACACACAAGAGGAAAGAATACTGCAAAACAAATGCTATAGGAAACAGTCAAAAAAGTTGTCTCGACAACGGAATTTACAAAAAAAAAAATACTTTTAAACTATTGCAATGTTTACTTAATTTACAACGCGTTAAATATCTATTTGACTATCGGTTTCCTTACACAAGTTGGCACCTAAATTAGAATGCTGAAAATCTATTTTTACGTTACTATTGCTATTTGGACGTTGATTTTTACGCAAAAAGTAATCACAACTGCAAGTGAAAACTTAATGCAAAATGAAGAAGACGAAAACAATTATCAACAGTACGATTTATCAGTCGAACTATATCCATTGGATACGGTTACCATGTATGAAGGCGGTGTGCAGGAACTTCAGCTAGTAATCCAGACCAACTGGACAAAAATGTGGGAAGCAGGTGACGTTGAATTTGATAATGTTACTCTACCGCTATGGCTGCGCTGCCCTGGAGTAATAAGAATAACTTCCGACAATCCAGAGCTGCTAGAAGTAGCTAATGGAACTTTAGAAGTCACTGGAGCAAACTTTTTATTTACCAACCACACTGTAACTATAATTAGTCATCACCGAGGGCCTGCCTATCAATATTTACAAGTGCATTGGACCTCTGCGGTTCCAATTGATGAATGTACTGTTGATTTACTTGAAGAAAAAGACGCCCATCCTCCTTTAAAATCCTCCAAACCAGCAGTGGTTCCTTCCAAAAATGATGATAAACTGGCAGATATAGACATTCAACTCCTAAATAAAGAAAGTAGCAATACAAATACTAATCAACCAAATAACAGTGACGATCTGATTATACTGAAGGAAGACAATGTAAAACAGCAACTTGATATGCTAAGTGAAAAAAAACAACCTGACAGCTTTAATGATAACCAGAAACCTGATCAACTGATTGAGGAAAAACACCCAGATCCATTGACTGAAGAGAAACAACCCGATTTAGAAATGGATGGCCAGCAACCTGATCCAGTAATTGAAGACCAGCAACCGGACCCAGTGATTGAAGACCAACAACCTGATTCAGTGACTGAAGAACAGCAACCTGATTCAGTGATTGAAGACCAGCAAACTAATCCGTTAATTGAAACTCAGTCTACTAACGTGGATGAAGATCAACAATTCAGAGTCACAAGTGAAATTTCTCTGGCTGAAACCTCTGTTGACACGATCGAATCAATGAAAGTATTGGCAGATCCTGTTATGCATGTATATGATCACCCGGTTGAAAATGAACAAGTGCACAACAATTTTGTGCCTTTCCAGGTATTTCGTCGTCGTCGTCGGGAAACACAGACACAGGAGTGGCAAGATCCCTCAGAAATCCACCATCATCACCGTTATGATGAGACTGATGTTACTGTTAAAGTGACTGAGAAGCCCAAATCGAAGAAATTGCATGATATTCTACTCTTGGACGATTATAAAATTGCTGTGTTGCGACTGCCTACAACTTTGGACACTGTCTTTGTGATCTTTGTTACAATTTCGGTTGCTGTCAACACTTTTATGATGGGAATGCAAATCGATTATAAAGTAGTCATTGAAGTGTTTAAAAAACCAATCGGTCCCGTGGTTGGCTTTATCAGTCAGTTTTTATTTATGCCACTGGTATGTAGTAAAGTACAATTTTTTACGTAAAAGATTGATGTAATAGAATTTTGTATTTTTTTAGGCATCATTTGGTTTAGCACATTTGTTTTTCACAGACATCAATCTGCAATTGGGTCTTTTTACGCTTGGTTGTAGCCCTGGTGGAAATGGAAGCAACTTTTGGACACTTATGCTCCATGGAGATCTTAATTTAAGTATCACCATGACTTTTATAAGTACAACTTGCGCTATTTGTAAGTTTAACTTTTTCTAACTTTTATAATAAAAAATGATTGAAAGCTATTTATTTTTCTTATTACAGTTATGATGCCATTCTGGTTATACACATTGGGAACAGTAATTTTTAGACGAGGACAAATAACCATACCAATTCTTAATTTATTTTTATCTCTCATTTCATTTACGATTCCAGTAGTCATTGGTTTAGTAGTTCGCATATTTAAACCAAGATGGGCAGAGATTGGACGCAAAATAATTAGACCATTCACTTTCACCTGCATGATAGTACTCAACATAGTAAGAAAATATTTTAGTAACGTGTTATAAATTCTTAGTAAAACTCTTTATTAATTGCAGCTGGCCATCTTTAACTCTCTTTTCATTTTCCGGCTTATGACATGGCAAACACTCGTTGCGGGAATATGTGTAGCTTGGGGTGGATACTTCTTTGGAGGCACCTTGGCGTTTTTATGTCGTCAGAAAAAGCCTCAAATCATCGCCATCTCCATCGAAACTGCCATTCAGAATCCAGGAATTACGTTTATGGTGCTGCGTTTAACTCTTGATCAACCATCAGCCGATTTAAGTGCGGTGGCTCCAGTTTCCCAAATGATGGTCACAAGTTTTCCGCTGATGCTACTTTATTTAATTTTAATGCTTAGACGTAGAATAATAGAGTGCTGCAAAAAGAGAAGAGGAATGGGGCCAGATGATCCATTACCAAAAGATACCGCGGCCAGCAAACCACTTATGCTTAGCAACATAACCATTACTCCTAAAGTGATAACAAATGATGAAACACAAAATAAACGAGAAAGTATGAACAACCGACATTCAGTATCATCAATAAATGCAAGACCATTATCAAATGCAATACAAGAGGATCACAGAAACAATTTCAATGAAAGTGACCATTTGTATGAAAATTACCCACCAGATCCACGATTTCTAAGTGACAGTGAAACAAACATGTAAACAACTAAAATAAACAACTATTTGTATTTAAACTTCTCTTTCTTAATCCTTCCCCAAAATAAATGTGGTTGTGATTAATGTAAACTGTACTTTTATGCAATCAGAAGAAAATCAGCCATTGTAAATTATTTATAGAAATTACCGGTAGAATTGTTGTACAATTATTTTTATAACTGCTATAATCAAACAGTGTAATAATTAATGACGTATTTTTATTTGAAAAAATTGGAAATAATTAAATGATGTTCATACACAAAAACGTTTGTTTTAAAATTAATATTTCGTGTAATTAAAACTAAATTCATTGCAAATTATCGATTATTACACAACTTAATATGTATAAAAAAAACCATTATAAAAATAAGACAGTAAAATAATTGTAGTATTGCTTCATGGCAATAAATATTTTATAAATAAATCGATTTAAAAACCATATACTCTAATTATTTACACTTATTTACACTGTCAATAAAGAAACGGAATTAAAATAGTATATCAATAATTCCAATGAGTTTTTCAGTATCTTTTTTGCCATGAAAAACAATATCAATACTGAAATGAGATTATATCTTATCAGTTCCAATCGCAATTTTTCTTGTTTTCTTTTAATCATGGGAGAAAATCATTCGTTATAGTAATTATAATTTTTTTTTTCAGGAATTTGATGCTTTTTTGAATTAAAACAATTAGAGTTGTTACAAATTTACGGTTATTTGCTTTCAGTAATGCAGCTTAAAAATATTTTTATGCAACGTCAAACTGATATTTTTTACTTTAATCTTTCACGTAACACAATTCATTGAAAAACGTCTAAACAAAAATAAATTTTAAAAATGTAGTCGCCGTACCAAAATAAACATAATTTCAGCGATTTTTTTCGCTTAGTTTCTCGAGCAATGAAAGATGGAGTTGAAAGTTTAAGCTTTACTTTCATACTTAAAACTAGGGCAACAAAAAAAAAAAAAAAGAAAAAGAGAAACCACAGTATAGATATGCAAGTTTACATCACATGCATGGATACGAATTACACAACACTCAACGCCAACGTAGTTTGTTAATATGTTAGATAACAAACAAGCTACCTAACAACCGTAAGTTTAAAATGTGTGGTTTATCTTAACTGTGTTTATACACTATTCTGACGTTGGACAACTAACAAGTAACTCAAGTCACCCAAATTTTCCTCAATGAATGAACAAGTTACATCTGCAATTCAGATGCAAGCTTTGTGCGAATATGAAGCAAAGTAAGTTGAACTTCCTCATTCATAGATAACAATTTAAGTTGGCAGAAACATCCAGACAGCCAAGACTTACGTGTTTTATAAAAAATTTAAAAATTCACAAGTACCTTTGTAGTTATTAGTCTGAATTATAAGGAAGTCTAAAAGACATTCTGTAAATAAACAAATTTCGTATCATCATAACTTTAGTTTACTGTATTTTTTTTAAAGAAATTTTTTTTATCAGTTCAATGAATATTCATCGCACATGTTTCAACGTGTGTAAGCTTATAAGTTATATGTGTGTAAAAGTTATATATTGAAAATAAGCGTTTTCAGCGCATCAGAGGTACTGTGGTTATTTTTGGATGTGGCTAATTTAAAAGAAAAAAGCTAACGCCTTAAAATTCCCCATGTGTATAATGTACGTACATGATCGTTGTATAGTTAAGTGGCACGTCTGAACAACAGCTGGTATGATTGCGTTGAATTTATTATAATAAAAAAAATTACAAGTAACTTACTGTATATTAATCCTCCTACGCTTCATTATACTCAACGACGCACAACAGAAGAAAATTAAGTGTCAACGTTTTAGTTCGTGACAATTCAACAACAGTGAACAGTCGAATGTCACTCTAAATTGCTTGTAAGTATATTACATTTGTAAAGAGAATTATTTTCAGCTAATGGGATTTTTAGCTAAGTAAAATGATTTCTTGTAAATAGCAGATAAAGAGTAAAGCGCTCGGCCTTATCTATAAACCGTTGGAATTCCTCTCAGCTCAAAACAACACGTCAAAAATAAAACTTTTGTCTATTTTCAAGCAATTTCGTAACTTTAGTTAATTCACGTCAGTAGAATTATGCTGGAAGATTTGAGTGCGTGCTTGTGAAATTACAACTAGACAGATGAGTGAAGATAATACTACTAATTGTAACTGTCCTTGTGACAGGTAATTGTCACACCTTCATTTGAATTTTATTATGTACCGGTAAGATGATTGTATCTTATTTTCGTAATGATAGAAATCCACAACCAGCTAATGATAAACCATCTACTTCATCTGGAAATGGTGACAAGTTAAGCTATCCACTTGATGACAATCCAAGTGAATGGAAACCATTCGCTCCACCAAATCACAGTCCAGAGAAAATACTTTACTGTCGGACCCAGTACAATTTGGCTATAGATAAAGATGGGAAAGTGTATGGCACAAAGGACCCTTATCATAACGAATGTAAGATATAAAACTACATTACACTGAAAACACCATAATTTTAGCGTATATTCTTATTTTTAGCCATTTTATTTTTTACTTCTGACAAAGTTGGAGAGGTAAAAATGAGAGGAGTAGCATCTGGAAGATTCTTAGCAATGAACAGACGGGGAAATCTTTACGGAGAAGTTAGCTTTATTTTATCTTAATTATAAGCTTGGGAGTACTGTATTATACTACTGTATGTTTAAAATGTTACAGGAGGACCCAAAAAGTGATCGCACAATATTTATTGAAATATTTGATCAAAAAACGGGTTACAACAACTATCTGAGCAGAAATTACAGTCATCTTGGCTGGTATGTCGGCATAAAAAAATCTGGAAAACCAAAACCAGGACCAAAAACAGCATATGGCCAGAAAGCCATTATGTTTTTACCCAGACAGTCCAGACCATCGGGAACTAATTAAACAATAAAATTCAGCATTTTTTTAATATAATTTTTATATACTTGTATATCATAAAAATAATGTACGGTGCATGCCAAATATAAGATTTTGTCGTAACTGTGTAATAAATTAATAATTAAGCTTTTTATTCTTGTAAACGTGGTCCATGGAGAACCAATTTATGTATTAGTGACTCGTGTAGCTTAATATGTTGATCTTTGTTAATTGATTTTGTGTTATTTTACTTAGCATTAATTTCATAGAATAAAATAATATCGATATTGTGTTTATCTTTAATATTGTCTTAATATTTAATTAGATTGATTTAAAATTACGGTAACAAAAATTAAGTCTGAAATGCAATAAAATTGTCAATAATTTTTTACATAGCTTACTAAAATAAATTGCTCATGTTTTTACTCACTCGTTTTTAACTTTTTCATGGCTACAACTTAGATGAGTTAGCGTTTTATTAGTTTGGTGTAGTCTGGACACGATTATTCTCTTAAAAATATTTATCATACAAAATAAATCAGCTGAGCTAGGGCCTGGGTGTGTTTAATGCATAATGGAATAAG
>JAAFCF010006680.1:15088592-15178314 GCA_013389785.1 Helicorthomorpha holstii
ATCAGCTGAGCTAGGGCCTGGGTGTGTTTAATGCATAATGGAATAAGCAAACGTCAGGCGATTAGTTCCAATCCAGCCTTCAGCAAATAATTATATGAATAATAAAGCGTTTAATCCTAATCCTTAATTTTCAGACAAGCGTGATATTGATGTCTTCATTGTGAAAAAGAGTTAAAAAAGTTTTTTGCATTCAACCCGCTATTTTTATTTTACCCCCTTACATTTGGATAAACTGACAGTAACGTTATAAATGATTATTTTGTAAGCTGAAACGATCCCGCAACATAATTAGTCATATTTTTTACGACATTCCCACTGTTCCTTTTTAACATCAAAACCACCTACATAGAGGTGTTAAGATGTTTCCATTAATATTCCTACTCTACATTTTGCCTCATATTACACCCCGTTCTTTATCATTTTATGAGAAGGCCCATTGGGTTGCAATAAAAAAAGAGGTTGAAAGCAGTTGTCGTCTACTGAAAGGCCCTTTTTTAAGAAGGGAGAGAGACCAAACCCCTTACAAGCAACACACAGTACAAACGCTAAAAATGGAGTTAAGGACACGTTAATAATAACCAAATAAAAAAATGATTGATTATCGTCTTGTGCGTTGACATTGAACTTTTTTAAGCATTGAAATTGTTCATTTTTTTAGCTTGCCAAATAACTACAACTTTAACTTAACTCTACAGCAACACAACTTATTATAACGGATAACCACAACATTAATTATTTAACTGCTGCAACTTAAGTTATTTCAATAAATCGTCATTTTTAAATGATTAATAAACATTCGTTTAATGTTGACTAATTAAACAAAACGTGCAGATAAAGAAAAATCAATGCCACAATTATTTTTTTTAAAAGCACAACAGTAAATTTTAAAAAAATACAGCCTTATCTATAAATCCCTATACATTATAAGCAATTCATTAACTTATTGTACTTATCCTACACTAAAATATTATCAAGTATTTTGTTTTAGCTTTATTCATAATCAAGATAATTTAATTTGCAGACTTTGCACTTCCGAACTCTTCCAAAAAAAATACCAACAGTACACAAACTGCACCACAGTACATTAAAACTAACTTATATAATCATCTTATAAATATAATTATGAAGTACATACAGTAAATAAAGTTACACAAACTCATATTCTACTGGTAAAATAGTCTCACTTTCAAATTTAAAATCAAGCAAATGTTGCTTATTGTTATCCTTCATGTTTTGTGGTAATAATGGTCGTTTAAAGTGGGAGTGCTCAAAGAGTTATAACAAAACCATATGGAGGAAGGGGGAAAGACCTAAGTTAGTTATTTTTTTTCAATATTTTTTTCTTCTACTGTATCAGTACATGTTAACAAATAGATTTGATGCAGTTAGGACAAATAAAAATTGGCCAGCAATTGCAGACGAAAGGGGTAACATTATTATTTATGTGATACTACTTGAAACTTACAGTACACTGGAGAGCAATTTATTTGCTGTTGATTTGTGAAGTGGTTCTAAGTTGTTATCAGCTGCTGTTAGCAACTGTAACTTACAATAATAGTTTATTGTTAAGAAAATAATGCTTAATACAGTAGATGGAAACACTAAATAGGATTTTTAAGGGTTAACTGAAATTTATATAAATCAACTACTCCAACTTTAACTATACAAGTACAGTGGCTTGCTTTAAATGCTCTTCAATGTTAAATATACAGTATAGACAAGATATTAATATGTAATTAATTTATCACCAGGATCGTATTTAAAGCAGTATAAAATTTTTGCACAAATTAAGGCCATGCATTTTAGTGATATTAATAGATTAATTCTTGTCTGAATGCGTTTAAAGAAAAAGAAGTATTACTTAAATGCAAAAAATTAATAATTTACTTAGAATTTCATTCTCGTTGAACGTTAGTCGGATAATCGATGTCATGAGTATTATAACTTATAAATAATTCATTTAAAGAGACTTAGTTTATTAAATAATGGATTTTTCTATTGCTGTAAAAAGCCAGTTGTGGGCATTATTAGACCGATATGCTGTATAAAAAACGAAACACAATTGAAGAATAAATCGAGCTCATTTTAATATTATTTTACACTGAAATAAATATTTTTTTCTTAAAATAAAATCTGATAAACGCTGTCATCCAATTATCCATGTATGAATAGCGCTTGTTAACGTCAATGAGGGGTCGATGGCACTTACTTACTGTACATATTGTTGGGATAGATCCTCTTTTTTTTTTTGGGGGTTTTTTCATTTGAGGTTTGTGAAGATACTTATCAGCATAAGGTTTTAAATGAAAATGAAATGAAGATGACTAATGTCTGGACATCTTTTCAGATTCGGATAACATCTCAATCTCATTGACAGCTGTTATTTTGGCCGAATGTGACGGTGAAATGGGTAAAGATGACATTTGTGGCGTTGAACATTTGTCGTTGATTGCCGGTCGATGACGGGAACTTTTTTGATGAGCTCGTAAACCAGCCAATTGCGAATAAGCACTGTTGCACACCTGACATTTGTACGGTTTCTCGCCTATTTAAGTCATAATATCAATATCCAATTAATTTTTAAGGAACAATAAATGACAACGTTATAGATAAATGCCTTTACAGTACCTGTGTGCAAGCGAACATGATTACGTAATGTGGATGATTGGCTAAATCTCCTTTGACAAAATTTACAGGCAAATGGCTTTTCCATAGTATGAATGCGCATGTGTGAGCGTAAATTGCTGCGGGAGTTAAAACCGCGTTTGCAAACAACGCAGCGTAAACGGTTACTCCCAATGGCAGTAGTCGATGTTGATGGCTTCGAGGGATTAGATTTTGGATAATCTGATATGTAAATTAAATCATGATTTTAAAAGTCAAGTATTAACATAACTTTAGGTGTTTTTTTTACCTAAAAGTAAAGGTGTCACAGGAAGCCCTAAATAAGTTGGAAATTTTGAATTGTACCAAACAAGTAGCTCTTCGTTCGGTGCAATTGACTAATAACAAAAATTATTGACAATTTAATTACACACGCTTAAATGATAAATTTAATTAACGGTACCTTAGTTACTCTGTAGTAAATAGTATTCCCCAATTGAATTATCTCCAAATTCTGCTCTTCTTCGTGTCTCGCGCACTGAACATGCGAAATCCATCCATTATAGTTTGGAGGAGATGCATCAACATAATGACTAATATTGCCATCGTCACGAGCAAACACTTCCCACATCCACCTGTTGTCAGGAGATTTATCATTGATAATATCATCCAATTGTCTTATTCGACCTAAATAAGGACCCATCTCGGTACCAACACTAATCCAACAGCAACTAAATACCCCTAACGTTGGTTCTGATGTTGGCAATAATGTTGGGCGTAATTTGATCTCTTTAGGCATCGTGAACAGTAATTCTAAGCCAAACAAAATGTTTTTAAGAACATTTTAACATACTCTACTGTAATTAGTTAATAACTAAAAAGTCTGCAAGTCTTACCTTTAGGAACTTTATATAATTGTTCAACTTGTGAATCTTCCATATTTTCCGTTTGAAGAGTTTTTCCATATAGCACTAAACGTAAATTTTCCTCTGTTATTTCAGAAAAATGATTTGATTGACTTTTTGCATCAGTGTCATGAGACATTTTTGTGTCAATTGTCTTATTAATGTTTTAAGAACAATTGCTTATAATTTTATATCCAGTTTGGTGTTTGGCAATGTGGTTCAATGGTTTTACGCCCAAATTAAAAGTATCGTTTACTCGGTTAAGCGTTTATATTCTAAATGATCTGATGCAAATGTTGGAGCTCTTTAGTAGGGCTGAGTCCTACAGCGCTATGGGACAGCCCCCAGGCATAGGTCCATAGGACCCTCTTTTCTCTCCTTCACTTCATTTGTAATGGGCGGGAGTGAAGTCAAGTACCTCTGCACCCTTTGCTTTATCTGATTTACGAGCCCTTTTGTAAAGGAAAAAAATAACCACCATGCACAAATAGAGCTGGAACATATACCTAACATGGACCTCGTCTTTTATAAACTTAGTTACAATATAAGCTTACTGCCTTAAAGTTAATTTCATTATTTTGTTGTCGATTACCAAAAATACAAAAACATTTTTAAAAAAATTCAAATTCTAATCTTGAAATATTATAAATCAGCGTTCGCGTTTTAAATCAAAAAGCCAATTGCCCAAACAAAAAAAATAATTGTCATTAAAAAGTGTTATGATCTAAACTGTTAAAATTGTTTAATAAATTAAAATCTTAAGTCATTTTTTTGTTAAGACTTACTTTATGAGCTACTGTAAACGTTTACATAGTAATATCAAACCACGAAATCTAATTTCAAACTCTTAAAGCAAATTACAACAATATCTAAAATCCTGTAATTAATTAAGTTGCATTAATATTGTAGCAATTAAAATAATGATATCTATAACAAACTTAAAGTACTATTTTATTTAATCCGGCAACAATGAGCGTTAAAATGTGAATTTGTACGTGGGAAAATGAGGCGTGAATGTACAGTATAAAAGGGGCGTTTGAATTGTTAGGTGACAAAATCCGCCATTTACACATGTTTGCGGTTTGTGTATTTAGATGATCCAGTGAATGTGCTCAAAAGCCATTTTAAATCTCAGTGTCAACTTTGTTAATAATGGCCTACAAATAACTTCTAATATTTGTGTGTGTGTGAATTTCACACCAGGTTTTTTTTTTAATGAAACGGTCGCGTGTCCAAACTATTTCAGCCACGTGACTTGTTATTTGATAGTATGGATACCATAATTTATTAATACTATGCTATAATGATGTCAATAGGCATGACAAAAGAGAAGATAAATGACTTGCACTACTGTCCAGTAAATATTGGGCATATCATTAAGTTTATACTGTGCAGTGTTGACTGGTATCATATTTAGATAATTAGCATAAAAAAACCGTAACTTATGTTTTTTTAATCCAAAAAGATACAACAAAAATGGCTCTTTAGAGAATAAAAAGACTTATTAATGATGAAAACAATGCAAACTTTCGCTTAAATTAGAATAATCCATGCAATTATTCCGATTAATTTCTAAATGACATTATAATGCCTATTTATTTAATAATTGTAGTGTGGCTTAATTGTTCGGGACCCTGAATTTTGTTATTAGTTTAACGCAGATTTGCCAAATTTTTATTTTGTTTAAAACAAAATTAAGGGTCAATAACTCTATGAAATAGTATTAGTAGCAACCTCTAATTTGTTTACATCATAAAAGTCTAAATCATTAATTATTTATTGCAGTCTCAATATAAGCTGAGTAAGCAAGCTTAGCAGACAAAAATAAACGGATTAAGCTGTAAAATTATATATGATAAGCTTAAATTGTTTGTTCATTTCTGGTAATTTGTTTTAAATTAATTTGCGATAATGGAATAATAAATTAAATATTTTTCATAAAAACAAAATACTTAATTTGTCGGCATCATTAAAAAAAAACCTAATAAAACGACAATTAATAGCATGACATTGATTTCAATATAAATAAATCTTTCTTTATTGTTTTTTTTTTTTTTTTTAATAAAGACTAACTTATCGTTTCTTTAGTGGTTTTAAAGAGACATTGATTTTTAATAGTGTAGTTGTGTTTCTTAATAGTATATTAGAGTTGCGAAGATAAACTATAACAAATATAAAATGTTATTCAGAGTTGTAATAGGTAATAGTGCAAGCTATTTAACCAAATAAAATACTAATTATACTATCATCTGTTAAGTGACCCGAGTTATTGGTTCGGCCATGATCCAACGGTCTTCTCCTGAGTTTTTATTGTACAATACCATGTATAAAACTGCAATATTGCAAATGAAATTTGTAGTAAACAATGACAACTTGTTTTTTTTCAACACTACAATTATACAGATAATTTTATTTCAATAATTTTATGAAGACATTAATCATATTTATTATAGGTAATAAAAATTTAACTTTGTAAACATTTAAGATCTTCATACAATTTCATAAAAAATCAATCACAATAAAAGTTGAAAGATGAAGGAGAAATACAAATAGGATGGCAATTATTATGATTTGTTGTATTTTTCGTTGAGTCCCATAAGATTTAACACTTGACAAAATGACGATGAAGATTGGTATAAGTTTAGTGGTAAATCCTTGAAATGGCATGCTCAATTCATCAGTTTAGTGGGCAATATTTAACAACTAAAAAAATCACTTATTATTATTATCAACATTGTTATCACAATTTGTAACAATTTGCCAATAAACAATAATTATTATTGTAATAGTCAGAAACAACAGATGAAATATGTCATTAAAATAATAATAATAATAAAAACGGTTTTTAAAATTCATTTGCACCAGGGATTCATTCCGTACTTCTTTTCCAATTCCTTAAGAGTCTTTTTGTACACTTTATTATTATGGGCTATGAATGTTGACTTAAGTTTATATTCTGTCACATTTTTCGTTTTGATGCCAGGACGATGAACGAGAAATGCCGAATCCAATATGGCTAAATCATAATTGAGTAGACAAAGCTCGTACATCTGAAAAAGAAAAGGAAAAAAAAATCAATACAAATTAAATTACAGTCACGATACATTTGTCAACTTATACAAAATGGTTGTTTAACGCCTTTGACAAATATGTAACAGCTTCAAACGGAAAACGTTCGTACTATTGATTTTTAATACGGTGAATTGCATGGTTGAATAAGAAATGCCTAAATTTAGCTTCCATCAAACTGTGAACTGCATATTATACTGTATTCAGCACATTTATAATAAAACAAAATTTTTTTAACACCATACAGCGCAACATTATATGGTCTTTACTTACGACGGCATAAAAATTTCAATGGTTTTAGTTTTTATATCTATATTTTGAGAAATATTTCTGTGAAATTTATCCCAAAAGTGCTTTAACAAAGGAATGCGAGTTTAGAAACATGGTGGCAAACATTTGAATGATCATTTGTAGCTTAGATAGAGAAAAATGCTGGAATTTAATAACATAAAAAAACCTCATGGGGAAACGGTATCTAAATTACAATTTACAACAATGATGGCTTTCTTTTTCTTTACAGCCGAGTCAAAATACAACTGTTTATAGCTTTCCTTAAATAGTTATTTAAAATTGTGTTTGGTAATGTTATTACATCTGAAATTCTGCATACACTAATATTATTATGACAACCGAATTTTATAACCTTGCTTGAAATACTTTTGCGATATTAGTAACTTGACCATAAACACTAAAATATTTTTCTTATTCAATATGCATAACATCACTGTTTGGCATAGCAGAAAAAATACCATAACGCATGAATATTAAAAATTGAATGCAAAAGTGAGTGATAAAGCAATGCCCCAATAAACACTGAAGCAACATAAAACATTCAATACACTGCGTCATTCTTAAAGGTAATTTACAGTATAATCTAACATAAAAAATCAATACTATTGGAATTGCTGAACGTTGAAGATTTTTTTAATTGGATCGGTGTTCGGAGATTACACCGTTCCAAAACCAAGACTTTTTTGTGCTTTTAAAGTGTAATTGAATTTAAAAATACTTGAATTAGGTTAGATTACAATAGGTTCCATTTGATATTTTCGGTTATTTTTTAAAGTAAATTTAATCTGGTAGTGAATTGCTGGTGATGAAATCTCCATAAACCATTGGATCATTGGTTTTGAAATGTCAATAAAGAAGCAAGACTAAATATTATTGTCCAAATATTGTTAACAGTAAATTTTGTTTCTTTCTTGTTATGAGAAACAAAAACTAAGTGTTCTAATTAAGAAATCACCCTGTATAGTGTATAGCAACTTTGATAAGCTCAAATAAAAATTATTATCATCGTTAATCGACGTTTACTTTGCCAGTAAAATAACACAGTAACAATTATCCATTAATGATGCTTTAAAATTGCATGCTACCGTAAAGTAAAGTAAATCAACTTCGGTTTCCAAGACGATTTTTCCAACTAATAACATATTCTATAATTTTTATAAAATAGAAAGAAATAAAAAAATAATGACTTGACAATAGTGTAATTTGAAGCTACATTTAAATGTGATACGGTTGAATAAACTCTGAAGCTTTGTTAAAACACATCTTTTAAGCATATAAAAAGATCTATATTTAAACCTTCAGACCCATACTTTGTGAACACTAAAATCTATGAGATGCAATGCATTTTCAAAGACATTGGAAATGCATTGCTTCTCATTCACTCTATGATGTTCACAAACTTTTGACTCAAAGTAAATTCATAGTAAACTTTTACATTTGGAAAGTTATTTTAGATGCCTCGATTCATTTGGCAGCCAAATCAGTATTTCTTTAAATAATATGGTTGTCTAAACTTGTAAATTTTCCACTGTGACATTTAAAATTGATGATTTTGTTGAACTTACTTGGCTCATTTTGTCTTGTTGCCCTTCCCATGTAAACTTTTCGTCATACGGAGGGTCATCGTTAGTGCCTATGTAAATGGGCTCCCACCGATTAAATGGTCGATGTCGTTTAACCGTCATAAAAACATCTAAAACTCCAGGCTGTATACGAGATGTTAACCACTTATTTAGTCTAGGAATGATATTGCAAAACGAGCAGACATGTTTATGAAAGTACACCACTTTCTTCTCTCTATAAAGCTGAACCAAATCTTTTTTGCTCGTTGGAACGCGTTTGGCGCTTTTATCCACTTCAAAGATAGGCAAAACAAAAACTTTCTTTGGCTTGGAATTGCTCGACAGTTTTGCCGGGCTACCAAATAAATTAGAAATTGCAATAGTTCCAATCCCGGTACTAATTTTGTTATTTGTTTGGTGTTGCTGATTGGAGATTTGCGTCATATTTTGCGGAAACAGCTGGAGTTTCTTACTAAGATTTAAAAACAATGAAATAACGTTAGCACTTGGATAGAGCTCAATATCCGATGCCAAAACAAAATACGTCGTGGCACTCAGCCGTGCTACATTGCGGCAAACATTAATAGGATACGGAATACCGTGCTGGTGACGGTATGACGTCGGCAACACAAAACTGTTGTCTTTACAGTTGATGGATAAATTATATAAATATTTTACAAATAATTCGTTAGCTACTTGAAGATGATCAATTGCTTGCGACTGATTTGACTGAACTTTGTTTTCGTTTTCATTCGGATAAACAAAGTGAAATGTCACGAAATCTGCAACGTTTGGGTAACAGTGGCGTAACCACAATGAATAATCGAATGCAACTTTAAAATCAATGTTTGGGGCATAAACCGCCACCGAGATTGGTCCCATCCAATAATGGCTTAGGTTAATTAAGTTATCTAAAAGTTCATAAGTTCCATGTGTTGTTAAAGTGATGCTCTGATTACTTTCGTATTCTTTGTTACGCTTAATTGCTTCGCTGAATACAGTAAAATCTCCACGTCGAAAAGTACGAAATTCCGTTTTAGCACGACTTTCACTGTCAACTTCATCAGTTGAGTTATTAAGAAATATTGACTGTACTAGTAGTTGGACTCCTTCTTCAGCCCCTTCAAACACAGGAACCGTTGGTCTGCGAAGAATTTGACCATCAACTTCCATGGCTATTGGATGGGCAGATGGGCGTATGGCAGCTTGTAAATGGCGGTTATTAGCATAGATGTAATTAGTTGATAGTAGATAGAGTAACCACAGCAATGGACCAACTACTAAAATGCAAGTTTTTAACGCCATCTTTGGACAATGACGTATCCAATGGACGATTCGAGGCTGTAACGGTGTCATCACCAATCTACAAAAATAAAAATTTCTTTTTAATAACGTCATAACAGTGTTTATCCCCAGTTATTTTATTTATCTACACTGTTCTACTATTCCAGATTAAAATTTGATTATTCAAATTAGAAATGGCTGTCGAGATAACTTACTTTATATTTTTATTATCAGACACACATTTTAATTAAGATCAATTAACTTTCTCGACCAAAAATTGAAGCAATCGTATTTCACCATACAAATGATAAAATAAAAATAAATAAAGATTTTATAAATATTTAAACGAATTGCATTGTCGGACAAGTAAACTATGCTCTTTTAATTAGATCCCCCATTAGTTATTAATACAGTGCTTAGTAATTACAATTTATTATTCATTAGCGCAAAAAACATTAAATGTAAAAATATCACATGTTTAACCAAAAAAATTGCATTAATTTATTTAAAAAATTGTCATAATTTTTAATTAGGGAAGAATTACTGGACTAAAATGATTAAAATTTATTAAGATCTACAAGAGACTGAATTATGTTAATAACTTTTACAGCCTTTTTATTATCCTTGTTAACACATCATTAACTTTTTATAATAAAATTTTATCCACAGTATATTTCAAAAACTGTATACATACAAAACCATAAAATACAATCCTTGCTGGATACCGGAAGTATTTCCCCCGAATTGCTTCTCAAAACATAGCTGGACTTATGAGAGCTCTGACTGTACGTCGCGCTATAAAATATTTTTCACTATTGTCAGTTGATTAATGGAGTCTTAAAGACTTTCACCCCCTCTTAACATAATTCAAGTACAGCATTCCTGTCATTTTATCCGCACATGTAATCGTTTGAGTATAAGTACAGTATTTGTGCTTACTTACACACAGCTGGATGATGTTTTTGTTGAAAACAATCACACCATTTGTAGTTTCAATTTTGCATCTACTCGAACTAAAGCTTATTCCAATCTTAATATATTTTTCAAGCCGTGCGTATGCTACGAGCAGCTAAAGTTTAGTTTTAAAAGTCGTAAAAATAAATAACTAGCCAATCCTAGGATTTTTTCCGTACATACACCACACCTTATTGTAGGTCAAAGTGTACACCTTGAACTCCACTGGAAATTCTATTGTCTGCGTATTACTGCATGTTTAATCAATAAATTTCAAATAATGAATAATTTGGACATTTTTTTTTAGTATTCAAATTAAATTCCTTGTAGGTGAAAACGTTTCTCTACATTTTCTACAGTCTACATAACTGACCAGTGGTCACCCATTGACCACAACATCAATGAGGAAAAAGCAGTGATGTGTACAAAGTAATTGACCTCATTTGGAAAACTGATTGTACCCAGGATGTCCGTGACTTTGTGAACTTTTTGGGTTTACATATGACCTTACTGTAAACGATTTTTAAAAACCGTTACGCATAGTTAAAGTTAGTAAAAGTTAACACAGAAAGTGTCAATTACAGTGTACTTATTCTTTTTAAATACAAATACATTAATTCTTTTTTACAGTAAGTTAAAACAATGCGACCTCAACCTTTCACAGCTTCACTTTAACAATTTCACATCGAAAATAATTATCAAATATTCGCTAAAATTATCTGCTTGATAAAATATAATTGTTCATTTCTTTAAACTTTAAAGCAAGTCGGTTGAAAACGTAAAAAAAACAAACCAGAAGAATAAATTATTATGATTACTGGTATGCCGTAAGGATTGTCTGCGAAAAATAAGTTAAAAGCGTCGATATATTGATTGGATTTTGTTTACGGATTTATTAGAAGTATTTTAGGCAGTCTGATTATTTATTATTTACGTATCGGTAAAAGTCACAATTTCACAGAGTGGATGCAGTCGATATCTATTTTTAAGTTCGGTTGTTAAGTATTAAAAAAAAAACCCTTTACCGTATAAATAACTTTGACAAAGCGAATAATAGATATTCAGCTTATTTTTATCGTGCATTTATATTCAGTTATAAGTTATAGAAATCCGCAGTCACGCACAAGTGTGTTGTAGACATCAAACAGGCAAATTGTATAGTATTAAATAACTTCAATGACATTTTTGCCATTCCAACCTAGATTTTAAAGTACACAGTTATTGGATAATTTTATCGTAAAAAAACACTTATTTTCCTCCATGACAATAAAGAAACGGGACAAATCGTCATAGAAACTGCTACGATTTAATCCCGTTTCTTTATTGACACTTTATAAATCTGTGTTCCAATTTGGAAAAAACCGAGCATAAACTATAAAATAAAGTTTGCATAGTCAATTAACTATAAATCTGTTTGAATTTATTATTAAATGTGGAAATTAGCCTTGTTAGTTGTAACTCAAACAAAAAAAAAAGTTAAGTTGATCTGTTGTCGTGGTTACCAATTAGAACTATGCCGAAGAGGGTAACTAGGAAGCGGCAGAAAATTCTAAAAGCGCCGCCAAAGGTTTAATGTAAAAAAAAAATAATTATGTAAACAAATCATGATTCTGGTGCAGAGTACATTAAATCCAGATAAAAAATTGCTAGATTTAACTATACATAAGCACTTCTTGTAATAGATAAGCAAATGAAATTTAATTTCTATTAATATTAACGATACTGATTAACATTACACAATCACTGCTTATAGAAGACATTTAAAATTTGACATTTAATTTCTTTTTTTTTTACTAAAAACTAATTTAACATGATTGAAAATCCAAACCAGGTCCGGAAACGTGTGTATACACATTTAATTTGATCCACCGAAAACGTACACATGCTATCGTGTACATTATGTGGGCGTTTTCATGACTCAACGGTTATTCTACAATACATTTCAGCGCTCTATTTTCACAAATGTACGATTTTCATGTTGAAAACGTAAAAGAAATCAATTTTTAAAAATCGACAGTAACTTCAATTCTAATATCGTATTTGTTTCAATCATTGACACACAATACAGCATCATTTGAAAATTCCCGCATGCATTTTTTATTACTTAAAATGTTTACTGTACCTGTTTTATTTTATTGGCAGTTTTGACATGCAGGGCTATGCTGATGTTGATAATGATGAACGGGTGTATGTCCTTCGTTTGCCTTCCATGTCTAATGAACAATACAGTTTCCTCTGCATTTCCTTTTCAATTTTTTCACAATCCTCTCCGCACTCGATTTCAAACTGTTCAATTCAATACGAAGGGAAACGCCTTTATATTTATAATATATTGTTTATAAACGTGAATTAGGATGCGTTTGATTTGACTAGCCACTTGGTGTGTCTTCGCATGGTGTTGTATATATTTTTAAGCACGCATCGCGCATTTCGTCTAAATGTCTATGAGTCTATGGCTCTGGTGAATGGTGAATTAGTGAATAGCGAATGCTGAACTGATGATGTTTGTTGCTACTGCATGTACTGTAATGCTATTGCTTGAAATTTGCTGCTGCTCTTCTTGTTCCCGTTTGCGTTTACATCACATTGATTTTTCTCCGCAGCAGCCAAGGCCAGACCTATTTTTCTTTCGCTCTCTCAGGCTCGATCTATCTATCTATCGATAAGCTAACAGCCTCAGTGTAGATTTAAGAAAGTCTGAATGAGAGCAGACCGTTCAAAAATAGATGCAACCAAATGGAAAGGAGAATTTCTAATGTAATGTAATGCTAAGTTGGCTAGTGAAGGTTTTCAAAATTAAAATATTCAAACGGTTTGCGATTTCTCCTCTATTTCAAAATGGTTAAATTTAAAACGCTGCCAATATTTTTTTTTAAACAAATACAGTATAAACTTCTGCAGGGCAATAAAAGCTTTAAAAGAGATTACATATATTGTAAGTAACGTGTAATTTTGTTGGTTTATTATCAAATATGCAAAGCGTTACCCTTTTACATTTATATTTAAGTACAGTACATAAATTATTTGCATGTTAAATAAAACTTAAAAGCACCTATACAGTATATATACCGGCAAAAGTTAGCCAATACAGTATTATTGCTAAATAAAGGTAAGTTTTTGCAATGCAAATAATGTTTTCTATAAAGTCTAAAAATAGACGGATGACGTAAAATAACAGAATTTGAATTTAGTTTAAAAGGATAAATAATTAAAAAATAAAAACAATTTAATTTGTATATTTTTAATTTTTCTAGTTAAAAATTTTAAATAAATTAATGCATTAAAAATATACAAATTCGTAGAATTAATTCACTTTATTTTAATAGTTATCACATCTGCATAGTAAAATGGTAATACGTGTACTACCTAAATTAAACGTTAGTTTGCGTGATCGTCAACGCATTATTATTATTACAGTAAATTCTTCTAATGGCGAGGACCCAAAAAAAACGTGTTTGTGAAACGTAAGTTAATACAGGTACCAAACTATAATGTCGGAGCTGCAAATGGATTTGTAAATTGCGTGCAGATAATTTTCAGACGCTGAACTTTGTAATTTATAAATGATGTTGGGAAAACAAATTAGCATGTACAGTAAGCCAGTGGTGTAAAATCACTAAAATATCGTAAATAGAACAGCAAAATTTAATGCTGTTTAATAAGTTGTGTTGAGTCGATCAGTTCCCTCATATCCGGTTTTTAACGATCGTTATCATTCAATGCAGTAGTTTGGGTGAAATCAAAAACTTTGAAAAACGCTAATGCACTACAAGTTACAAGTACTCTACTGTATAATTAATACAATAAAGCTAGCGAAGAGAAAAGCTTTTTGAATACAACTTATTTCAAATAAACCTACAGGAGCACAGTACCACATAAGTTCAAATAAAAATTTAATAGAGTACGATATTTAGCAAGAATAAAATTAACTGAATTTAATTATCAAATTTAACTTGCAATAATAATTATCGAAAATTGAAACACCGAAAATTTACAAATATTAAATCTTTTAAGATTATTCAATAAGCAAGAGAAATGACGTCAAAGTATTACATAAAATAATTGGATGCTTTTTCTCACAGCTGTTCACTAAGTGATTACTGCTGTTGAGATCTGATTTACTAATTTTAAATCTTAATAAGAAAAAATAATGGCGTCATAGGAAAACTTAGACTTAACAGGTGAAAATTAACGGTAGTAACCTTATAAAATATTTAATAGCCTTGCGAAAAAAAATGCTCAAAAAACGCGCCTACTAACCATATTATTCGTTACATACAATAGTAATGCTATGAGCTATTCATAGGGGACGCTAAAAGCTGACTACAACTTTACTTTTTTACAAAGTATAAAAAAAAATTCTAATAAATTAATTAAGCTACAATATTATGCAAAATATTATGAACATCTTTTTTCGTATCGCTATTGGCTACCTATCAGTAATGAATCTTGATAGTCACTATTAATTCTTAAATAAGAGCATCACACACCACTATGGCAGCAGTTTGGATTATAATCAATACAATTTTTTAAAAAAAAATTATTTTATTTTTTTAAAACATTGGCACAAAACATTAAACAAAAGTCAGTTTACAACAATTATTGTTAACATTCATTTAACTTCATTCGAACACTATATACAAAATAACTAAAAACTACAAACGCAAGTTCAATTAATTTTAATTTAAAAAATATTGAAAGTCAGATTAAAGATAATTTAAATATGAGTCAATACAAGTAATGTTACTGGATATTTAATTCAGCTATTTGAGCCATCACTTTTGTAGTTAATTTCAATAGCTGTTGTTTGAGCAATTGTTAATGTTAATATAATGAGCAAACGAGAGTGAAAATTATATTAAAACTGTTTATAAATAAATAAATGGAATTGAACACAATTTTTAAAATCATCTTGATAAATGATTTTCAGAGAGATATGAATGAATATAATACAAATGTGATTATGTAAAAAATGCAGTTAAAAAGAATAGCAATAATTCAATGATTACTAAGATGATGTTGAGGATGTCATTGCATTTTGATTAAGATTAATCCAGAAGTCAATTCGGTTATTTGTAACCGATTTCTGAATTGATTTCGGACTCATTTTACTTGTGATCATTAAATACTCAGCATTTTCGTTATATCTTGGTAGAATAATGTCGTCTTGAAATTTGTTTGGATTTCTGTAAAGAAGATTAACATACATTTAGTAAATCAAAACAAAACAAATTTTTAAATAAAATAATAAACAGTATTACTAAAACTCAACTTACCCAGATTTAGCAAAATTGGTCCACATGGTCATCATAGTGCGTCCCAAGTCAATTTCTTCTTTTGCAATGTTTCCCAATCTAGCATCTTCATCAACCAAACCAAAAACAAACAGAACTTCATCACCTTGAGCAGCTCCAACAAATTCTGGGTAGTGTGAAAACGATGGTCGATGGGCAAATTCATATCGATAGACGTTGTTTTCAGCAGGCAGAGACTTGGCCAATTTGTCAGCCAATTCAGTGACGGCCGCGTGACTGTACAAGTCACCGCAGAAAGCCAAAAACTGTTGTCTGCAGTCTTCTAAAGATTCGCTGTTTGATGTGCATTTGTACAAACTGTGTACTGCCTCTCTAAGTTCATGATCTTCATTCATTCCGTAGTAATTGTCAACATGAGAATGAACCAAGTCACGCAAATCGTCGCTGGACAATGTGTTGTTAAGAAATTTGTCCATGTACTCGGTCTTTTGAGCCAAATGTGACAATAGGCATACTGAACCTTCATGTTCGTTTTTACCCAACATGACGTCCATTTTAATGTCCATTGGTCGGCTGGCTCGTTTCAATGGTGTTTCAGTGAGAAATGAATTGTCAAATATCAATCGCCATGGTCGTGGTGATCGAATAGCCGTCTTAAGTAGAGTTTTAGCTGGAACTTTGCGAAGACAATTAACCATTTGTGTTGTGTTGATTTTATCGGTGTTTGGTTGACCACAGCCCATTCGACTGGCAAAAATTTCAGCTTGTTCCAATGGCTTTGTCTCAAATGTCCACTCACCATGTGCAACGCCACTTTGTAGGATGGCTCGTTGGAAGTATTTTGGGCCTTCGACAGAAGACATTAAAGCTGAGATGGACATAGAACCAGTGAGTCGACCAAAAAGTGTAATTCGTTCTGAATCTCCTCCCAAATTGGCGATATTTTTCTTCAACCATTTCAAAGCCATCAGCTGGTCTTTCAAACCCAAATTTCCCGGAGCTTCATTGTCGCCTGTGCTGAGGAAGCCAAAAACTGATAGACGGTAATTGACCGTGACTACGATAACTTGACCATAAACTGCCAATCGGGAACCATCATATTGGTTAGCAAACCCAAAATCAAAACCTTCACCAGGAAGCCAAACCATAACGGCCATTGGTCCAGTACTTTCATTAATTTTTTGACCAGGAACATAGATATTGAGATTGAGACAATCTTCGCTGACCAAAGTCTCGTCTAAGTCGCTGTGCAGTGGTCGATAAATGACTTTACGCAAATGCGGTGGTTGAATGCAGCTGTGACGAAATTGGCTGGCATCAATGGTCTTCTCCATCTGCTCATTTGACAGCTCTTCAGCCGGTGAGAAACGAATTGGCTTTTTGGCGTATGGGACCCCGAGGAATTTCATCAATGGCTGGCCATTAACTTCAGAAGTGGTGCCCTTAAGATGACCGGATGTTGTAGAAACCATTGGGCTTTGAGCATCACTCAAATGAAGAGCAATGCTCAACAAAAGAACAAGCAAATTCTTATACATTTTTCTTTACAATTCAATTGAAGAAAAAAAAAGTCTTCTTTTAAAAGATTTTCTTTTAAACTTTGAAATTTTTAAGTCAAGAGAAAACTTTGAGGTTCTTGTGCGAGTTTGTTATGAAGTTGTAGCCGAATTTCGTCTCCTTTTATACAGTTTTCTCGGTTTAAGCCCCACCTACTATATTTACATTTTAACTTGATGTCTATATGTCTCATGGCTGCCACTGACCTCATTCATTTCATCTTTAATGCAACCCACTCCTACTTGATGAGAGAAGGAAGGGGTGGACACTGGCAGTAGCGTCAATTGTTGCATCACTCTCAACCAATAGCCGCTTATGAGAGGCCGAAGGTCATGAACACAACAATAAGAGCACACTGCACATATTAAAAGTGGTAGCAAAACTTTTTCTTTATCTTAAAAAAAAGGTGGCTAAACGCAACCAGGGTCAACTGAAACATTTAAATTTCATAAACTTTGATTTATTTCCACGTTTACATAAAAACAACTCAAAACAAAGTTTGTTAACTTTAATAATTTCAATTGCCAATGAACTGAACTTTTATTTCGATGGACACTGGACAGACGGATGGAGTTTCATTGATGACGTTAAAAGTGTTACTGATCACTGAATACGTCACTTTGTCGTACAAATTAGATAAGAAATAAACTTACTTTAATAAAAAGTTTAGTGACGTTGGTAAATCATGACGTATTAAAAGAAAGCAGTTTAATGCAATTTGGAGAAGCCATACATCTTAATAAATGCTTATTAAACTGGATACAAACATAAATAACAGTTAATCTTAATAATTATTGTAGTCACTCAAAATGAGAAGCAGAAAATGTGGTCATAATTGCAGCTACAGCAAATAAGGGAAATGAATTTAGATACCCACAAAAATTAAAATTTTCCAGTTTTGATTCCAGAAACCAGCAAGTGTAAAAATTACTCGTAAAGTGGTTTATAAATTCGTAACAGTGCAAGTTCACATTATTACCGTTATATTTTTTTTTAAAATAAAGTTTCCTTTTTGTGTGACTCAATGAAGTAAATTCCCTTTCCCTTTTATTTAAAATCAATACGAATTTTAAGTCATTTTTATCTGGTTTTCGCCAGAATAGTTTTAAATAACAAAACTTTTTAAAGGAACTGTAAATCAAAATGAATGGACAAACAACACAATAACATAATGCACTAAGTTAAAGAAAAGCCTGGAAAAAGCTTGCTAAAACATGCCAAAACTTGCTAAACTTTCTGTGAATTTTAAGAGCTCTAGAGTTGTTCCTAAAATTTCGAATTGATTGTTTGTATTTTTAAATTCGTGTTTAAAATTGCAAACAAGCATGAAAATCTTTTTACCCCTTATCAAAATGCATAAACAAATATAGTCATTGATTGCATATACAGTAAATTTAAAAATTTACATTACTTAATTACTGCATACATTTTTTAAAAAAATATTAAAATTCTTGTAAAAAAACAAAAATTCTTATTTTAACTTATGAGTATCCTAACATATAGCAATTGCATATTTGACACTTAATCAAAATTATATTATGGTTATAATTAGTTAAATGAAATTGCTTTTTAAACTTCAAAATTTAAAGGATCCTTATTAATTCGATTCTTCAAAGAATATAAAAAATTAAAACCTTTCTCTAAATATAACAACAAACAAATAAAAAAAATAACAATTTCTCAACATGACGTTTTCTTAGAAGTGTCTGCTGTTGATAAAAATAATATTATGTTCATTGATTGGCATTCAGGTATCCAAGAATGTAGGGCGGCAAAGATTATTTGATAAAAAAATAATAATGTACTTTTTATACAATTTTTTTTTAAAAATCCAAACACAGACAGGACTAACAGAAAAGTGATTGAACTTTTTATGTCTATTCTCCCCTTAACTAAAAAAAACCAGTGAAGAGTCCCTGTTAACCCCCTGGAGCCTCATCCATCCCCAATTCTTTCTACCTGAACACACAGTAAGCGTTACACATTTTTTTTCAAAATAGAAGTACGGTAATTGTCTCAACTTTCACTGAAGAAATTCCATTTACAACTATTTTTTCATTGTGACCATTATTTTAAAGTCTGTTTTTTGTTTTGCTTTCTCTTTCAAGGAATAAAAAAATGTTTCTTATTTATCTTTTAAAATCTCCTTCATCTTCCACCCTCAATTCAGAAATGTCTGGGTCAGTTTCCATCCCAATTTCAGAATTTCCCATCCCCAACCTTTAGTTGATAGGGCATTGACACTTAAACCATAACACCTGCTCTTTACTCCCCCACTTTACGCCTATTTATTTCCCTATAAACAGACACATTCGGCACAATAAAAATCACAAGATGACTCTAAAAGCCAATTCAAACGTTAATTAATTTCTTATACAAGTTCAAACTGCAAAAAAAAAAAAAAAAAATCAAAAAACGCACGAAACAACGGTCTGGCTTGCAAGACGCCCTACAACCAACTATAATTAATTATTAACACACATGTTTATGACAGGTATTTTATAAGTATTATATTATAACATTTATTATTTTATAACAATAACACTCATTAGTCACTTCAAGAAATCCAATAATAATTATTATGATATTGTTCTATTAATAGGTCACAAAACATAAAATTGTTGTCATTTATATACTGTACATTACGTTTTTCGCACTTTTTTTTTTTTGAGTTTACTTTCGGTTTTACCCAAGTTTTATCATAATCCCTGATCCTAATTTTCAACCCCATTTCACCTTGTAATTTTTTTTACCTTCCCCTATTACTTTTGTACGGGAAAGTAAAGTGGTGGTTGAGGTCAATGGGCCATAGAAAATGTACAACGACGGTGAACTGTTGAGGTCAATGTGTTTGCAAACCGGAAGCAGCACCAGAGTTCAAAAACACGGCTGAGATTAACCGACTAGATCAGACTGTCCATCGGAGTCAACAAAGTATTTTCTTTCAAAGTTTCAATGCCTTTTAGCAGAATTTGATATAAGAAAATTGACCCCCTATATTTTATTAATAGTTAACCTTGCAAAGCACGCAATATGTATGGTATAATAATTTAATAAAATTAATATTGACGTCATCGCTAATGCATCATCTTAATAATTAAAGATAAATGATTATTCCAATAATACAAAATGCTCGTTTCTGGTTGACCTGATTTTTTTAACATCTAAATTAATTTACTATTAAATAAAGTTACAATATGACAGAGTGTAGACTTGTACTGGGCCATTACCACACCGATTACCAAAATCAAATGTATTTACTGGACATTGTTTTGAATAAATGCTTATTATTAAATTCTGTAATTGCAATTATCATTAAATGTTGACAGTGTAAAATAATTGATATAAACGCAATATAGAAACGACCTTGATTTAATTCTATTTTCATTATAAAATTTTAGTGTAAATATGAATATTGCACAAACAATTCAAGTTTTAGAATTTAAAATATCAAAAGGTTTCTGACTTCAACGTCAAGTTTGCGCATTAAACTGACCTTGTAAATTGTGTTCATTCAAAAGAAAAACATCTTCAACCATTTAAACGTTAATTGATAAAAAGAAAATGAAAATTTCGTAAAAAACGCAGTTTAATTGTTTAATAATTACAATTTATATTTTGTAAGTCATTTTGCTTCTATCATATTCATTTCTTTGTATTTAATAAAAATAAATGTAGTAGATATTCTACGTTGAACTTGCAGATAATAATGCACTGTACGGTATAGTATATGACTTGAATAACTATTGGGTTTTAATTTATTAGTTGTGGTTATACAGTATGATTAAATTTATTACAATATTATGCAATAGAATATTGTATTCCTTTTATCTAATGGTAAAGATCATACTCTATGAATGATGAGTAAAATTTTCCACGAGTAAAACTTTCTAAATGCAAATTTGTTGCTAAGTGGAAATGTTAGAAACTCCCGGACAAAATTTCAAGGGCAATTTTATTATTGTACAGTATTATCAAAATACTGTTTGGTGCTGGCTCTATCTTCTCAAGGGGTATTTCACAATCATAGTGTATCTACCATACAAAGAAAGATAAACAAAAAACAAACAAAATATTTCGAAAGATACTGCTCTGTTTTCCACCTAAACATCCCGCTGTAATCAGTATAGCGGTTTCCAACATACCAACGGGCTCCAAAGTCACCTTTACTATTTAAATTCATATTTTAAAAACTGTTAAGAACAAAATAGAGAGAATTACAAAATAATAACTCAAATAAAAAAGCTTATTTAATCATAAGGACTGGTTCCCTCCAGATTCAACTTGCAATTGTGGAAAACTCCTGAAAAACAAATGGTCATTTACTCTTCCTAACTTACCATTTCCCCCTTGGTACCATATTTCAACAGAATTAAATAAGCTTTGACATTAACTAGCACTTATTAAGTTATTCTATACCCTTCCAATTGACTTTCACTTGCTTTTTCTTCAAACTCATAACCGTGGATGCCTTTGAAACATACATTTGAAAAAGTAAATGTCAAATGTCACTTTCACATGTTAGATTTTGTAAACAACTTTAATTACCATAGGGTGATCACAAATCAAAAAATCCCAAAATACTTCTATTGATTTGAAATAAATAATATTAACTGTTTAGTTCTTTTTTAGACGAAAGTAATATTGTAACTGAATAATTTCTTGCATTGCGCTTAAGTTATATTGCACTCATACAGAAGAGTACTGTATATCAAACCAGATTTTTTAAGGAAACTACCTAAGCATAAGTTTCATATTTTGCATTATATACTACAGTAAATCAATTATACTGTACTGTACATAGTAATATAAACCAAAGACCCTTAAATTGTCATCTATTTTAAAATTATTTTATAAATTCCCTTTGCCAATGATACTTCAAACACAATGATAAAGAAAAAAAAATGAAATTGTGTCATTTAATTTCATGAGTTTCTTCTGTTACAATATTAAATTAAATTTTTTTAAATAACTATTTTAGCTAAAAGTCTAATAATTAAAACCAATAAAAAAATTAAACAGTAAACAAAGACAAAAACTTTAGAAAGTAACATACTACAGGGTTCATTATACGGTATAAACTATACCGCATTTTATTATTGGAGAAAGTTGCTATTATTTTTTTAAACTGTCAAACATTTCAAATAAGCTTGCAAAAAAAATATTACTGTAACTCACATAAAAACTAAGAAAAAAAAATTAAACAAAAAATGATTTTATAAACTTTGTAAAAGTTAACAGAAGTTATAGTCCTACTTATTGTAGCTTGGGTTCTTGCCCTCTATGTGGGGAGGAATATTTTTTTTACTAATAAAAAATTAAATGGCTTTACTTTCTATTTCACTGTATTCTGTAATTTTTTTTTTCATTTATAAAAACGTACCTGCCCTGACGAGAGGGAAAAATTGAGGACAAACTTTCCATCACACTCACTTGTGAACGCGTTATCACAGGCTTATATCTTTTTAAATATAAAAGTTTAATGTCATTAAAACATTAGCCTACTTTAAAATTTTTATTTTATATACTCTACCGTTCATAACATAATCATTGTTTTAGTAGGTTTGACGTAGAAGAAGTTGACGATGTAGTTTATCTTCGACTGACCTATATTTATTGATAAAATTGATAAAACATTGACCCCATGTCATTTATTATTAAACTTTGCTTTGACCCCTTTCGTTTGGCCACTTGATCGAGAGCTCAAAAACTAAAAATAAGGTTGAAATTAGATACAGTGCTTCTCATTTTTATATCCTATTGATTTGAAATTTTTAATCGGAATTATGGTACACTAAAAAAAAAAACTTCGTTGAACCTTACATTGAACTATTGTGTCGTTAACTGCATAACTTTTAACCCGGACTAAAAATTCCAATAAAAACATTTTCTGTAGGTTATCAGCCAGTTTTAGTACCGAATATAATAGTGTTTTCGTTGATTCTGTAACTGCAATATAAATGAATTTGAATTTAACCAAGCTGACTTGTGGTGAATTTGAATTTTTGGGTGTTGCACTAAAAATCGATGTTGTTTGTCACTCAAAAAGTTTAACAAACTTCAAGGTACGTGGTGTTAAGTGGTGGTCAAGGGCAAAAAAACAAAATTTCAAGGCTTATAAACTTATTGCCAAGTCGTCTGGACGCTTGACAGATAAACCCGATCGTGATTGAAATTTTGTTATTAGTTGCAGCAAAAATTCAAACAAAAAAATTAAAAAAATAGCAATGGTTTTCTTCAACTATTTCACTTGTAATGCACTAACACGTACAGTATATAGTTATAACTTTACAGTACGTGTACTAACTTAAATGGAAAATCCTGTTAAAAAAACTTTCAGGTATTAACCAGTTACGTCTAACATATCACTTGCACAGACATAGCAGAGACGAAAGAAACAAGAGAGTCATCAAATGGTCATTTACACTGAATAAACACTTACGGTATGTCTTTTACACTTTCAGGTTAACTCATACATTTTCATAAAATGATAAAAATCTTCACTAAACACTTTCGTTGACAGTTAAGCAAAATTTTGCAGTTTTGCAGACGTCAAAATGTATACATTTAAATAAAAAAGTAATTCTAATCGAAGAAAAACAAGAGGTTATTTACCTATGATGTCATTTCGTGTCACTTTTTAATTACCGTGGAATCTGCTTAAGACGAAACGGTTGGAACCGAGATTTTTTTTTTTCGTATTAAACGAATATTGTCTAAAGCGGAACATATGAAAACAAAATATATTCTCACTGAAACGACATTTCTTAGAATATATCATGTTAGAATTACTGTTTACATCATATTAAAATATAACTTTTGTTTTGATCATTTCTAATAACCATTGATCAATTAAACTATTTACAGTATGTCGTTGACTTTATGTACTGTAGTTACAGTTAAGTTTAGGTTCTTGACATTCAACCTAATTGGCTTCTCATAACTTTCATTCTGACAATGACCTTTATCATTATTTAATGTTTCATAACAGGTTTTTTTTTTGGTTTTTCGTTAAACCTTAAAATAAATCAAAAAAAAATTTACACATAAAATTTTACTATTCAAAATAGGTCAGTGAGCTATTGTAACGTAAAATAAATGGCGTCATAGTGAGAGGTCCAATCAACCCAACGGCGATCCTAAGTATCGTATTTCATAGACCTTCCTTGACCTTTTGGGCTGACGAAATCTTGTAAAAAAAATTAAACAAAAGCACAGTGCAAGTGCTCAATAAGACCACATATTTCTATAACTATCCGACTAGTACGAGTGACCTAAAGACCCATATGTTTCTCATGACTTTTACACAGGACCATTAGGACCAATGATTGATCTTAACAGTTCTTATTCTTGTTAAAAATAGCTTCTTTAAAATCCAATTTCAGGGACAGTAAATACCTTTCAACTCATTTGCTCTCAGGTCAACCTACTAAACTTACCCAATAAACTCATTGTACATTCAAGGGGCATCTGAGAGAGGTTGACAAACTAATTTTGAAATTTCTTAAAGATTTACGACTTCAAGTCTACAATACAAAATAGGATAAGGCATGCCAGTCTTTTGAGAGCCTCTCTCAACCAAGATAAAGACACATACCGGTGCAGTAAATAAAAAAAATAAAATTTTCTATTAAATTAACAAAGGCAAAAAAGCTCTAGACTTTTCTAAAAATACTTTAAATTGGCAATTTAAGTTTAAACAATTCTTTCTACCCTATTTGGAGGCCAATGCCCTTATATGACGTCATTTAGGATCATGGGGAGTAGCAGAAGGGAGTGACTTCACTACCTTGAGATTTTTTACCATTTTTATATGACCGTTTAAATAAAAAAAAATAAGTCTTTTTAAAATAAAAAATAAAAGGTCATCAGATGATAACAGAGTTCATTATATATATATATATATATATATATATATATCTACCATTTACACCTGTTCCTTCTCTACTGTATATATCCCTGTTTGAATTCCCTAAAGATGCGCCCAAAAGGGATCTGAGAAAGTGGTTGGGCTAATAAACTAAGGGTTATTGCTCTTTTCTACTAAATCTCCTTATTGATACAATGTAAAAGTTGTTTTTTACACTTGTCATTATTTCATAGGGTTATAATATTTTATGGGAAAAAAATTACTAACTACGGCGTCTACAAGTTCCTTTGGAAGGTCCTACGTGACTAAAAGTAAAACAATAATGTGGAAAACAACACCACAACAAACAGTTCCTCCTCATCAGCAGGTGAAACACTTCAAAGTTCAATGAATCCTGAATAATTAACAAAAAAATAAATTGAATAAAATAAAAGTAATATGGTGAGTGTGCAAGTTAGAAGTCGCCATTATAAATCATTAACCATCTTCTGATAATTTATTAAAAATATTATCCAGTTGTACAATACTGTATTATGAATTTGTTAATTTTATAATAATTAACTTGAATTATGTTATTGATGTAGCAAATTTTAAATAACTTTTTAAAAGTTAATATTTACTGGTACTGGTATTTAAAGTTTTAAGAATTTTTTTTCTCAATAAATTCATTAAAAAAACTGTACTGAATATAAAAAATTAAACCAGAATTTAAACAAGGTAATTTTTTTATAACGGTTTTAGCCCCATCATTTTTTTTAAAACATTTTAAAACCGTGTTACTAGGCAGTACTCTTTTTGTTGCATTAAAAAACCAACCAAAGTGTTTTTGTATGTGACAAGTTAAAGATTAGTTTTAGTGTATCTTCCAAAGCAATTTAATTTTTATAGAGCAACCTCATTGTTGCATTGCATACCGATTTCATTGGTAACTTACAATCATCCATCTAACAATTATCGTGTCAATTTCATTCTAACCTTAATTTTATTTTAAAATAGCTGAAAGTAACTGACTCTAGTTCATCTATCATTAAAAACTGTAACTTTCACTGCATTCGGGTTTCTTTACTTTAGAAACGATATTATTTTGATTGTAACTTCCATTTTTACTCTTATTAAGAAGAAAACACTTTCTATAAGCTATTTGAGATTATATACATGACACCTATGATTCATGGAGTCCAATAAATAGATTCTGTATTCCATTTATTTTACTTTATAGTTTATTGCAAGATCGATGATGACTGACGTTAGATTCAGGTATAATTTCAAACACTACTGAAAGTATATAACAATGCAGTATTATAATATTAAGTTGTAAATGAAGGGATTGTCCTAACCGAGATGCAGCTTATAATGCCCTTGTTACTTTTATTTATTTTATTAATTTACTTTTACATTTATCCATACTAACTTATAAAAAGTAATGAGTATGAGAAATTACAATGACTTTCGTGAGGAGGATATCTGAAAAATTAGGAATGGCGTAATAATAGAAGTAAATGGTTAAAATTTAAAACTTTTTAAACTCCTTAAATAAAAGCTGTATTCAAATCAACACTGAAAAAATCCTCAAACATAAAAGTAAACGCAAAAATGAGTAGAATTACTGATTGTGTAATTTATATTATGTACACCGATAAGTTGCATATAAAACCTTGAAAATAAACGTAAATGGTCCATGGATAATTAACCATATATTATACGGTTTATACTTTTATAGACCTAATTAGTTAAAATGGTTTTTATAAAGCAATCGGTTGTTTCCAGTCGCCTAGCAACGATTGACGATCGTTACTATGGTTACCGATGAAAACAAGCACAACGTCTTTAATTGATGTCAATTCTCTGCCACCAAATTCAGATCAACATAATTAATTTTTAATTGACAATGAGATGGCTAGCTCTTACAATGCTGACACATCAGTTCGTCTTTCACTCATCAATAAAGGTGAAACTGCACTAAATTCACGCAAGAAGTTTGGTGTTCCCATTCAGCCTAATCGTCCTCTATCAGCGATCATGTACGAGTATTTTGCATTTCATACTTGTCTACAGCACTAATTTAGTTGATATTTAATAAACCCCAGTTTAGGAAATGCATACAGACCATGTTCAACACCACCAGTAAGAAGGCTTCCTGCATTAAAAAAATCAAAATCAATGTCATCTGAAGATGTCTTAAACGATGAAGAGTTTGAGCGAAAAATCCAACTTTTGCTCGATTATTTCAACGAGCACCATATTGATGACATAAGCGAAGAAAAGGTCAAACAGCTAGAAAAGTTGATCGATAGTTGTTGCAAAGGATCACCATTAAAAAAATCCCCACAAAGATCCAAAATAATGAAAATTGCATTTAGATTATTAAATTCAAAACAACCCAATGTGCTCTTACAGACATCAAAAGTGCTTATCGATGTGAGTAAATTACTAAATCAGCTATCGTGTATATTTTTAACCAATTAATTTCTAAGATGGAAATTGGAAAGAAAAACAGAGTTCCTCTATCTAGAGTTCTGTTTTGCCTGGCAAAAGATGAACGAAATGACCAACATTTTCAACAGTTCAATTTTGAAGGTTTGGTGTTTGACAATAACTTCCTAATTATTCAGAGTGTTCTTTAATTGGTGTCACGATGCCACTAGAATAATGTTTTGTTGAATTCGTATTATAAATGTCAACTACTATTCAGGAAATGTGTATTGTCGGACAACTTCTGTATAAACATTGTCGGCTTCATGACACCAATAAAATAATACCCCTATAGTTATATAATAAATCTTTTAAATAAATATTGTAAAGTGTGTGAACTTTAGATCATTTGATAAAATTCATGGAACTAATGGAACCAGTTGACGACTGGGAAGCTCTTACCTATACGATGGGGACGCTCAAATTACTTTCCACTAACTTTCATTTTCTCCAGAAACTGTCTAAAGCTGGAGCTGTTCCTGCAATGGCATCTCACCTTCAAAACATCGTTCAAACCGTTTGTATACAGTATAATATTACCGGTTATAATAAATAAATTCGTTAGATACCACATTTTTTACAGGAAAACAGGGAAGAAGACAAATTCGGTCATATATTATTTCAGTTAACTGGTGGACTTCGTAATATGGCAGATATTTCTTCAAATCGACATCAGTTTATCCAATCAAATGCTCTTAGTTTTCTAGCGGCACTGTTAAATGGTCCTTATGCTAATGATGTTGATATCATCTTAAATGCAGCTAAAATATTAAGGTATAGCAAGTTGAATTAGTACAGTACATGATCAAATAATGTTTTCTTAAAATCAAACATTTTATTTTTCTTTTTAGTAAACTTACAATGTACTATGAGATATGCACTAGCCTCACCGAAAGTTCAGAGGATTTTTTCAATTTTGCCAAAGACTTGTTAGTGTCGCTAAAACACGAAAATGAAATCATTCTACGGTTATGCTTTGCTTTGGGAAACATCACAGCTAAAAACGAACAAGCTAGACAGATTCTATTTCACAAAGTTAACGTGGTTCCTACTCTGCTACCATTAATTAGTGATCAATCCTCACAGAAAAATCAAACGTATTCAACTAACTCAACAGAACTGTATAAATTCTGCAAACAAGATGACTACTCTGAAATGAGCCTAAATGATGAAGTAGAAATAAAAGCGATTCGTCTTTTAGCCAATATGAGTATCAGTCCTCAAGTTGGACCATTAATAGCAACTAATCCTGAAATATTTGACCGTTTGATTGATCGTGTAGCTGTAAAAAATGAGGAAATCTGTCTCAATTCTTTAGCCGCACTTAGCAATCTAACGTATTACCTGGTTCAAAATCAACTTTTCAACACCACAAATCTATGCAACTCGATTAAATGTAGGATACTTAAAAAATGAAATCAAACAAAATTAATTTTAATGTTTTTGAAAAGTTATAGCAGAGCAGTTAAATTCGTCATCGAATCAAATACTGCTTGGGGAATGTTTGCGTTTGGCTACAAATTTTTCACATGGGAAAGAGCCACGGAAATTGCTCAGCCAAAATAAAGGTATAACATTACTTTACACATTCTAATTTTTCATCACACAGTCAATTTTTCAGTTGGGATGATGGTAATCAGATTAATGAATGAAGGTGATCTAAATAAAGAGATTATTTACCTGTGTTGTGGTCTACTAATAAATCTTGTAGCTGAAGAAACTACAAGAAACGAGATTAGGCAAGAAAACGGAGTGAATTGGTAAGAGAGTTACTTACTTGGAATGTTTCACTTGTATTTTAAAAAATGTTTATAGTTTTATACAGAAGTTAAGCAAAACAGCGGACGAGGGCGACTGGCAAGTAGCTGGGATGTTATGCCAGATATTATGGAACTATCTATCCTATACAACATATTCACCTCAAAATAAAAATCAACGCTTGATTTCCGTGCTGGAGAACCACCTAAGAAAATCGGCACTTGCAGACCAAGATCTGTGGAAATTGGAGTTCTATCCAGTTGCTTGGCGTCTGCTCGCTAGAGTACAAGGGAAAGAATAATTATTGCTAGCGTAAACCATAGAAGCTCACGATGTTATAATGGCAGGGTCTTTCAATAGTCTGATTACTTAGAAATAATAAGTTAAATGCAAATGATGAATTTATCATCCATAGTTTTCGTACAAGTAAAACATGTACCAGTTGTTGGCATAAACATTTCAAATTCAAAATGTTTCCTAAATGTTGCATGTTAAAATCCTATCGTTTTGAATGTTTTTCATTAAATTTTATCTGTTTTTGTTTTTACTTATTACCTACGTATGGAATTCGAATTAAAAGTTAAAACTGTGATTACTAAATAACTTTGCTTGAATTTACGCATGTCATTTTAGTTACTTGGAAAAGTATTTACCAGTATATTATTATGATGTGCGACATAAACGGGAGTACTATAGTTAAACAATTTAATGTTCACTATTTATTTGCATTACCAAAATTCAGCAGCAGAGGTTTCAACAAATCTGTGCGTGACGTTCATGGTGCTCCTATCACAAACAGTTCCAACTGCCATGGTACAGAAATAAACAAATTGCCACCTAAAATCACATATACCATTTAGATTTTGTACAAGTTGTAACAAACTATACCACTTACACTTTTAGCAGACTAATACTGTAAAGAATTAATGATCACAAGTTGTGGTCATAATTCAGTACTACTTTGTAAGACCCAATGAGTCGTTCAAATTCTTCAGTCACATCTTACACTTAATAAAATGTCTATAAGTTAGCATACATTTCCAGATCATTATACAAGTAAAATCAATTGTTAATTTAAAAATGTTTTTTCATCACCAGTAAATGCACTTTTGAAATACAGTACAAGTAAATAAGTCGTCCAAAATATCGGATATTGGTCCCTGGTTTACTATAACTGTCGTTCTTCGCCTTAATGACTGCATGGTGTTCAATCATTAGATTATGGACGTCTGAAAATGCATAAATATAAAATGCCCTTCAGTTACGTTAATACAGTATAATAATTATTATCCAACGAATTACAGTATATTATTTGTAACAGTACAGTATGTCACATTCATTATGCTGTAAGTCGATGTTAAATACAGTACTCTATTAGATTGTACGGTACTATAAATTCTATTACAAAATAGTTCTGACAATAATAACAGAAGTAGAAGCGTTATTAAGAGTTTTTTAATCTCTGCAATTAATAAAATAATCACACTTACTTACAATACTTTGCAAGAGGAGATAACAAATTACAAACATGTTGACAATATGACACTGAAGTTAGAAACAACTTAATATTATATATCGATAGTTTTGTATGAATATCAGTGATGGATTCAACTGATTGAAATCCTATGTTTACTGTCAATCTCTATGCTAACTTACATAACTGAACTCTCTGTGCCTATGCGGTTTAAAAAAAAAAACATGCGAGCAAAACTTAAAGCTATTTCTGTTTGGCAAATAAAAATTTTAATTGTTCCACTATTGTTGATTTAAGTTTAGTAATGTACAAGGGTAATCCAATAAGTTTTTAAAAAATGATTTTAAAAGATTTCCTTAAAGGTCTATACATATTTTAAGCTTATAGTACACTTCTTTTCCAATTATTTTATTTCCTCTAAAAAATAATTTTGATCCAGATATGCAAATCACTCATCTACAGTACTAATCAGCTTTTTATTTGTTGAAAGTTTTTCTTCCAATGCAAATATTTTAATTTTTAAAGGGAAAAAGTCTCTTGGGCACAAGTCAGGTGGAACCAAGAGAAGAAGCAACTCAAATTTTGATTCAAAAGATTGAGAATTGCAAGATCTTTAATAGGAGTAATTAGAAGATTACCGGTCGATGTCGAGTGATTAAGACCAATTAAAATGATAAAAGGCAACTGCAATATAGGTTAACAGCTATTTTATACTGTATGCCAAAAATCTTTGTTGTATAGTATAATTTCTCAGTAAATAATGAAACTACATAGTATTACTGATCTTAAAACATTATTACTCCATTTTAAAACAAATTTCTGAAACAGTCTTGCTGTTGTTTTGTTTAATCAATTATTTCAATGTTGTTGTATTTAACTAATTGGCGTAACTAACTTAAACGTCTGTAAGACGTAATTTAGTAAAGATATTAAGTTGATATGTTGTGCTATTGGCCAGGGACGTTGTTAAATGGGAAGTTCAACTAAGCACACGAGACAAACATTAACCAACAGTGGAGATGGCTGCAAAGAGTAGATAAGAGAGAAATGTCAACATAAGAGTGAAAATCCCATTTTGAACGTCAGAGACAAATTGAAAATATATGGGAAGAATGTTATTATCAGAACCTCACCATATTTACACTTACACACGTGGCCCTATCGTTATACAGGGATTTTTAATACCACTGGTTTTCAATGTGCTCTGTTCATATTAAAACATTGATTGCATTACTATTATACGACTGCAACCTAGAGCAACACCAATTCAACATTTTAACACTTTGATAAAAAAAATGTTATCATTGTTTCCGATGGTACCGAGAGGCACTAAAGTGTGACCAATAAATACAATAGCAGAGACATAAATCAAAACTGTTAATTCTCTCATTTAAATTCAACGCACAATTTTAAAGAAAATAAATACGATATTAGAAAATGAAGTGGTCTTTTGTTACGGTATATAATTACAGTATTAATTACTAAACACATTAAAAATTATATAGTCAAGATATCTAGTCCAACTATTGCTAACACGTTGGATTAATTTTTTTCATCCATCCCTCCCTCGACTTATCTCAGTGAAGATGAAAATAAATGGAGGACAGTAAAATCCTCCAAAATATCGAATATATTTTTTGGGTTGAAATTTGAAAATAAGGAAGTATGACTGAAAAAAGGGGTTTACGGGCGACATGACTGAAAGATCCGTAAATAATTTTTCATATAATAATTTAAAACTATTTGTAACTTCTTCATTTAAAATCTCTATTTTCGTCTTTGATTTTTTTAAATAACCAACAGAATTTTTATTTCTTATTTACCTTAACATATCATGATTGATCACCAGAGGTTTGCTTGGTAAATCTAAAAAATTAACAGTTTTACTTTTCTTAATTCAATTTTAGGGGTTTAAATTCTTAGGGATTACCAAAAAAGTTCTATACGGAAGTCTAGCCACCCAAACATAGAAACAACATGCAGTCGTACGTCATTAACAATTACTGCATATAATACTTCATTAATATTAATAGAAATATTAAGTTAGTATAATACAGTCGAAGTAATTCAGGACTTCCTTCAAGTTTATTGTAGCAATTTATAAACAAATCAATTACCCAACCAATACCAGATTCCCAAAATTAACTAAATGCGACTGAATATTAAATTTTTTTTCATGTTTTGAGAAATTACAAGAGTTCCTTGACTTTAACTTTTAAAAAAATAACGGAGATCAATTATATTTTTAATTTTCTATAATATCGATTTACTATCTAAGTTAATATGGTACCGTGCATTATTCCTAAATATTCCAAAAAAATTGCATTCTAGTAACTGATTTTATAATAAAGTTTGCTATCAGTCGAAAATTTTAAACAAGTAAATTCACAGATGAGTAAATTCAGAATTAATTTGGAACATGAAATAGGTGGAGACCTCACATGACGCCATTTTAGCTCCTTTCCTAGTATACTTCCTCTCTTTTATGAATAGTGTTTGCGTTGTGGTTTATTTGGCGCCTTTAGTAATTGATATATTGAAAAGGTCCTTTTCCCACTTTGTTGAAAGGTCACGTGTCATGGTCGTGTGTGTAGATTATCCCCAAAAAAGTAAGGGCCAATGTGTATGGAATGATGGGAAACGAATTGATGGAAAATAAAAAATTAAATCGCTTTATATTAATTTTATTTGGACTTAAATCCACTCAGCTTGAAAAATAATTTTATTATTATTTGAAATTGATAAGAGAAGTCATTGTTATAAGGGCGGGAAAGAGGCAGGATGAAAGTAATAACGTAATAAATGACATGAACTACATTGATTTCCTCTAAGAAAATATTGCATGCGCATGCGTTGCAGTGCTCTTTAGGAGAGCTAGAAGTCGTGCAAACGCCTATTCAAGGGCATTTTACAAAAAGAGTGAAGACGAAAAGGACCCAACTAAACGTCAAGCATCAAATCAGGTAAGAAAGCATAATACGCCGTGTATAATGTAGATGCATGGGGCTTATTCATTTAAATTCGCTATACTGTATATTACTGCAACAAAACCAAACTAAAAAAACTATTTAAAAAAATCAAAATGTTATTTTAACTCAAATCCACCAAATTAATTAATAATAAAAAGAATAGAATTGATAAGAACGTTTTGGCAATTGGTTTCTTGCAAATTAAAATGCATTCAATAGATTTATTTTTTGCATGACTATTCCTGTTTTTACCAAATTGATAAATGTAAGAGTTACCATTTTTTAAATTAAGTTGTTGAAACTTTATTGATTGCAATTGCAAGCACCTTAGAAATATTATTTAACGATTTAAATTTTCTATATAATTTAATAGAATCTTAATTGTGTCTTAACCGGTAGTGAACATTTTAGTTTCCTCAAATTTCTTGCAAAGTGATTCGGAAAAAAATAAAACCTCTTTGGTTTAAGTTTCAAAATAATATACTGTACTTTACATCCCGTTGTTATAAGCCCCAATTTCCTGCTTTCTTATCAACGTCAGCGTCCGGTTTCTCAACTTTCTAATTTTTGTTTAAAATGCTTTTTAAAATTTAAGAGATTTAAGTCTTAGTTTTGACAATGGATAAAGAGGAAATGTACCCACCTGCACTAGATGATGATTACAATTCAGTTTCTGACGATTTGTTTGATGATGAAGATATTGATGAAGTCGACGATGAAGATGAGCCTGACCAATCGTCCGATTTGGATTTGGTTTCGGAATTATCATCCGTCGGAACACCAATTACCGATGATGGAAACTGCGCCGACGATCAAGCATGGATAACGGCATCGAGTATGCGGAATTCTCGCAATCCGCAATGCAAACGCTTCGGTGGAGAAATTAATTCAAACACCGTAAACAGCAGCGCGATGCAGTCGCAAGAGCCGGAAATTAACGCACACCGACGGCATGCACACCATGGCGGCCGTCGAAATCAAAAAGGTCGTAAAGTTGTTCGCCGGATGTTTACCAATAGTCGTGAACGGTGGCGACAACAAAATGTTAACGATGCTTTTTCGCATTTAAGACGTCTAGTTCCCACACATCCACCAGATAAGAAATTAAGCAAAAATGAAATTTTACGTCTAGCTATTAAATATATTAAATTACTGTCCAGCATACTAGAGTACCAAAACCGGACAGAAACTGCCATAACGCCCATTGATATTAAGCCTAAAATCGACAACAACAATATCGGATATCCGTTCAACAATGATATCAAATTAAATCAAATAAAATCGGAAAACCAACCTGTTTTAACAACCTGTTCAGCAGCAAATAATAAGAAAGATTGCAAACGGTATGGACATAAATCTTTTAACTGGCACATGTCTTTGGGTATTGTTGTACCACCAAATCCAGTAATCCCGTCAAAAATTGTCCAATTTGATAAGAAATCCATGGAAAAACCAAAAAAGAACAAAACGGTGTCTAAAAGAAGAAATAGAAATGTTAAAACAGCTTCGATAACTGATAGAGCCCATTCACCTGATTCAAGTTTATGCAGTGTCAACAGCAGCGATATTTCAGAAAACGAAACTCCAATGGGAAACTAGAATAATTTCTTTTTTTTACTTATATCGAATAATAATTATTAAAAACAAAAACTGGATTTAAGATCATGAGAGATAGGTGACCAAAACCTAATTTGTTGAAAAAGGTTCTTCTTTAAGCCTTGCTGTGTGAAATGTTGATTAGACCATGCATTTAAAATAAACACGGGTATTTTGAAAATGTAATATTCAATGCTATTAAGAGTTTCTGGAACTAGTTTTGAAAATATAGACAATGGAATTTCCACCAAAAGAAGACCTACCCTCCCTCATTTCGATTTTAAGTTAGTAATGAATTTTACATAGGATGATTTCATCAAATTGGAACACTATTTTTACACTTTTTCACAGAACCAATAAAGAAACTAATCGAAATTTGATCAGTTTTAATGGCGATTTGTCCGGTTTCTTTTTGGTCATATGAGAAGTGTTCCAATTTAGAAAATCACCCAGTATATTAGCGTTAATATTATATTTTAAGAATTAATCGAACTTTAAAATTACTGATAAAGCTAACTAAGTACCTAACTGCAACTTTTACCAACTTTAAAAAAGCTAGAAATAAATGAAAACATTTAATGAAAATTAAGCATTTTTTGCTAATAATCGTTCAAAAACTACCGGCTCTTCTGCAAGCGCCCACATACAGTATACATACTTTAAATAATAATTAAAATATGACTAACTCTTTGGATGACAAAGTTAGTTCCTGTCGGTTAGGGAATTGCGTTAAAATTTATTACATATTTTTCGGTGATTCATGTGATCGGCATTCACATGAAATTCACTGTATTTGTAAAGAAAGTCAAAAAGGAATTTAAAATTAATCTAATAAATTTTTAAACTTTCAGTGATATCCAAGTAAGAAAAATAAAAATTTTCTCAAAGTTATTTTATTAATAAGTAAATTTAAAAGCATACTGAGTGAGTATTAAAATATCACGAAGTGGGATTCCAATAATTCGTGAGTGTTGAGATTATGGTCTTTCGTATCTGTAGAGTAACGGTCGCCGTACATCTTCTTCGTCCTTAAACCTAACTAATTTTTTGACATTTTGTTTGACATTTGACCATAAATTATTTTCTGCTCGTGTGCTGAGGGTGTACTCACTGTGCATATCAATACTACTGGTATGACTGTAGCTAGCCATCACATGAGCGCGCTTTGATGTCCATAAGACTCGTTTATATTCTTTAGTCATAAGTTTTTCCTTTGGTTCTTTCTTGTATCTATTTTTACAAATAGGTGTTATCAAGAAATTAATAAATGGTGAGTTTAAAATGTCCAATCAACGTACAATTTAAGTAAAAGGGATGAGCATACAACCGAAACTGAGGAGGCAGCCATGGCAGCGGAGCCCATCCACGGATCCAAAGCAATTCCAAACGGCATTAAAAATCCTTTAAACTTCATAATTTAGCATTTAAAAATAACAACGTATTTACAAGTGTACTTGCCCGCTGCTATTGGAATTCCAATAAGATTATAAATTGAAGCAAAGAAAAAATTCAGTCGAATTCGTTTCACGATTTTACTTGATAATTTCAAGCAGTAAACTACGTCAGTTAAGTCATTCTACCAGAAGTCATTATCCAATATTAAACATAACAATTTTTTCAAATGTATACAATATTAAAGATGTCTTACTTTCATAAGAACAACGTCTGCTGCTTCAATGGCAACGTCTGTACCCGAAGATATAGCTATTCCAACATCAGCTTGAGCTAATGCTGGAGAATCGTTGACACCATCACCAACCATTGCTACTTTAAAACCTAACGTCTGCAATTCATGGACTTTTTCCACTTTATGAGAAGGCAAAACCTCAGCAAAAACGTTTCCAATGCCTACCTGTAGTATCACAATAAACTTTCAGTTAGAAAAATTCCCTTAAAATGGCTTCTAATCATACCTGTTTGGCTATTGCATGAGCTGTACGTCTGTTATCACCTGTTAATAGTATTGGTTCTAAACCCATTGATTGCAATGTATAAATCGCTAAGTGAGCTTCAGGTTTAACGGTATCAGCCATCGTCAAGTTAGCCACTAAAAACCCTATTTAACAAATTAAATAAAGTATTTAAAAACATTTCAAATTACATGATTTAGTATTTAAAATAAAAATTTAAACAATTTACCATTTATAGCACACAATATTGCAGTTTCTCCTGACTTTTCGTGTTTTATCATGTCTCGGTCAACTTCTGGGTCAATTGCTATACTATTCATTGTCATCCATTCACGATTGCCAATTAAAACATAATATTTCACTGTATTTTCTTCATTATCATCATCGTTACCTGTAATAATCTAACGTATAACAAATATTTTAATGTTGGAATTATAATTTAGATTACCATTGCCGCCAATATCAACTAAAGGAGTTGAAAGTGTAGATGCTGATGTTTGAGGTGTTGGATCTTCTTTAGATTCATATTTGGTCCATTCGATAATGGCATTTTCAATAACTAAACATCTTCTATTCATAATTCCAGTTGTGCTCTGTTGCGTTGCAATCTTTTGTTGAACTTCCTCCGAATTTTCAGCCGATTCAATTGCTTGTTCAATACCAGAAACCGTGCATTGCAAGCCATATCCAGGAACTGATTCAAACTCATCTACCGTTCCTTTACAACTTGTATCAAGAATCTAAAATTATGTTGACGCATTTATTATAAAGTGGAATCATATTACAAATATAAATTTACCATGTTGACAAATTTGGTTACTGCCGTAGCAATCGGATGCTGGCTTCCAGACTCAGCAGTACCAATGATGACTAAAAAACGAATGAATGACCATTCACTTTCTGGAAGCAACATGGTCACTTTAGTAATGGACGGTGCGCCATATGTTAAAGTACCAGTTTTATCAAATATAACTTTTTGTATCTAAAGTATTGACCAATTTAGAATTGATCACATTTCAAAATAATTAACCTTATTTTTCTACTATACTTTATGAGCTGTTTCCAAAGGCTCAGCACCTTTAATTAAAACGCCGTTTTGAGCTCCTAACCCAGTCCCAACTACGACAGCTGTTGGAGTGGCCAATCCCAAAGCACATGGGCAGGCAATTGAAAGCACAGAAAGAGCACATCTAAAGGCAAACTGAAATATGGCTTCTGTTCTACCATCTATTTCCTATTAATTTATAATTTATAAACAAGTGTTATATGATTTAACTTTGAACATTTTTTAACATAACAGCACCTCATAAAATCTAGCCACTAGGTAAAATTTAAAAGATCCAATAATTAGCCATCCGGCCAGAGTTGCCATCGATAAAATTATGACTATTGGTACAAAATATCCAGCAATAGTATCAGCAAGTTGTTGAATTGGAGCCTAAATGTTGAAAAACATTTATTACATACAACAACTCATAGCAACAAAACAAATCACTAATTAAAATAAACATTAAAATTACTTTAGACGTCTGAGCGTCTTCAATGAGCTTTACAATTTGAGCCAGTGTTGAGTCTTTACCAATTCTATTAGCTTGAACAATGACCACCCCATGCTCATTGAGTGAACCACCAATGACTTGAGAACCAACGTTTTTCACAACAGGCATTGATTCTCCTGTGATAAGCGATTCATCTGCTTCTGTGCTGCCATGAATAATCATTCCATCAACAGGGAATTTAGATCCAGGAACAACCTAACAAATATTTTAAAAAATCATTGCATTAAATATTTCCATCGTATATAAAATAGTCTCAAACTTTAAGTAAATCATCTTTTTGAACTAATTCGATATTAATGTTCTTTTCCCATAAAATTTCATTCGCTTCTCCAAGTTCTACTAAAACAGCTTCTTTGGCTTGCAAAGACATCAACTTAGATAATGCTTCGGAAGTTTTCCCCTATTAAAGATATTCCAATAAGAATTATGATAAAAAAACACGTTTTAAAATTCAAAAACCTTTGCAATGTGTTCTAGCCAACGACCTAAGCATATAAATATCAGTAACATTGGTGGCGTATCAAAAAATGTCATTGGGCTAGTGCGTTTCTGCATTACCATTGCAATAACAACAACTATAATAGAATATAGATAAGCAATAGTTGTTGTCATTGCTAACAACACGTCCATGTTCGCAGTGTTGTGTTTAATGGCCTTATAAGCTTGGACGCAAAAATGCCTTCCACTAAAAAACTTCAAAAAAACATATTTCAATTATAATAATTAATTAATAATCAGTTGGATTGTCAGTTTGTCAAGTTATAAACATACTTGAACTGGAGTAGACAAAATAAATAGTAATAAGTTCATTGTTGATAGACCTGGTGTCAAGTTGGCCATCATATAATCATCATCAAACAACGAGAAGTAGATCATCACTCCAATTGTTGGCAATCCAAATATAAGTGAAACAATGAATGCATTACGCCATCTACAAAATTTGATACAGTATAATAAATTTAATTTAAAATCACATACCGAATATGTTTACTTTTTAATTTCAACAGTGTGGTCTAAGTAATCATAATTTCCAGACTCTGTCATTAATGAAGCTTCAAACCCCATTTCCTACAAAGTTTTAATTAAAACATAAAATCATGTCATTTGTATTCATCGCATAAACGTAGTTACGTCAATGATATCCATAATTTCTCGGGGACCTATCACTGTAGGGTCATAGTCAATCTTCCCTGAAGATGTAGTAAGAGCGACCGAAGCTAATAAAATTCCTCTTTGGCGTTTCATGTTGCTTTCAATGGAATTAACACATGATGCACAAGTCATCCCTTTTATCTATTTGGTTTTGTATTATTATTATATTATACTGTATAAATAAAAAAAAGTTAACTTACGATGACATTAAGCTGTTCTCGATTAGATTCACACTCTTCTACAAGAACGCTGGCTTCAAAGCCCATGTCAGAAATGCGAGTGACAATCTGTTGAGCACTAATGTAAGATGCATCATATGTAATGTCTGCTTTCTGGGCCAACAGCGAAACTGTAATCGTTTCGATACCTGGACAAAAGTAAATATTATAAAATTTTGTTTAATTCACAAAAAGCAAATTATTATTTCACTTTACCAACAAACTGCAGCATTTGAGTTTCGATTGTATTCACACAGGAAGTGCATGTCATTCCACGTATTCGTATTGAGCATCGTTTAATATCGTGAAGTCCCCTAGAAGACCCACTCTCTCCCATTTTAATTATTGGATCAGCCATTGAACTTAAAATTGTTATGCTGATTAAGTAATCTTTTCAAAATATGTTTATCTGAATGCTTATCCGAATATAATTATGATTTAAATATGGTAATCATTTAAGTAACCAGTAGCTGCATTTGGTAATAAATTTGTGCTATTTGACATTAAAAAACAAGAATATCGTTTTCAAGCAATTAATATTATAAAATTTGAAAGTCCATTAATGCAATAATTATTATATACATTAAAAATATTAAAACCTTTATAATGACTAATGCCGTATTTATTCCATAAAGTGTAAATGGTATTGCTTTTACAGTATATTTTCCGTATACCAAATAATCGATGGATCCGGCATTATGTTTAAGTTTATTAAATTCCACACATTTTTTATTAGATTTCGTTTTGCGCACTAACTCGTAGTATCTGACGTCATGTTTTGCACACGACTTCATTCACTTGATAAAATTTCAGCCAAATATAAAATAAATATCTACTGCGTTTGACAAACACCAAAATAATATTTTTAACTTTCCCAAAATATAAAATTAAATACTGAACTTTTTTCTAAAAAATAAAATAAACGAAAAATCATGATAGCGTTAATTTCTATTTATTTACGAATCAAACTTACCCGTAGTTTCGATTATCCCTAATATTTGCCTGCGGTAAACCAGAAACATAAGAAGGAGTCCATGCCGATCCAATGATAAGATCTGTATGATCGTTGGTATTAGAGTACATCTTTCCCGTTCAACAACAGAGCAGCTCCCAACACGCCTACAAAAAACTAAAACATCATTACAAAATAATTCTGTATACAGCAAACTTTTATCATCGAGTAACTAAAACCACAGGGTCACGAACTGCCTTCTGAGCTTACAGTATATGTGACGTCCAGTTTAACATCAAAGTTCAAACTGATGTTGACTATCAATTACATTGAAATTATTTAATTAAAAAAACTCCCACTGTGTATTATAGTCTTGCATGTGCCAAAGCGACGAAAACAGCAATACGGGCACTGGAAAAATAATCATCATATAAATAGCGATATATAGTGAGTTAGGAAAATCGTAATTCTAACGTATTTGTATAAAGCAGAAAAAGAAAGCAAGCAAACACTTGTGGGATATTAAATCTCATTTCGATAAGCTTCTTTTAATATTTGTTTAAAATCTGACCTATTCATTCACGTATAATCTACAATTCACCGTGAACTCTATAGTAAAGGGTTGTACTGTATGTACAATATTTATTTTTTGCTCTTATTTGCTTTATAAGTACAGTACAAGGATTATCACAAAATGTCATAAAAAAAATTATTTCCAATTCTTCACATTTTTTTTCAACTAAGAAAAGCTTACAGTAAATAAGTTATTTAACATCAAATTTCCAGTGTCAACTTTCAGCAAATTTTTTTGTCAATTGTAAAGTCAATTATCTGGTAATTAAAAATTGATGTTGAGATATTAACACATTGGTAATGCGATTCTGTACTTTTATTTTATGAAATGAAATATAAGATCCATTGGTTGCTCGATTTAAACTTGAAAATTTTGAAACTTTCATTATATCGAATTTTACTGCATAAAACAAGTTACTTTATTTCTGTAAGTTAACGGGCAAATTTCAGATGAAGTTTTGAAGTTGAAGGCAAATGCTGAATGATGAGTCTGTACAATTCTTATAAAGCAGTAAATTATAATTTTTGCTATTATATTTCAAAAGTATCGAAAATCACCTGGTTTTCTTCTACATATGGACTCGATTTTCATTTTTCCGTTTTTATGGCATGAAAGAGCTGCTAAAGTAGCCGCACAAGTTGTTCGTATGCAGTTTGCGTTTGGGGAAACCAGAACCGACATTAGCACTTGAACAATTCCTAAGCTAACAATTGCGTCACAGAATCCACCAACGGCATTGATTAAACATTGTGCAGTACTAGCTAAATAATCCATAATGGTTGGCTAATTGGTTTAAATTTTAATCTACAATCAACTTACCTGCCAAAACAAACACATCCTCATTTTCATCAGTTACATTTTCACTGATTTTTTTGGCCAAGGTTTGAACACCGATCACAATACACGTTGCACAATCAGCATCTTTTATAAATGGAGCTAACAAGCAAATCTGATGTTTTCTAGAAAATTAGTGAATTTCATAACACTTGAATTGTGCACTATTAACCTGAAAAGCAGCTAAACACTGGTTACACTCGTTCTTGCTATCGAGCAACTGTTTAAAAAATTTGATTTCAAGCGAAATGGGACATTTCACACGTTTTAAATCTTTGATGAAATTTAGTATGTATAAAGCCAATGACATCCCAGCTAATATGCGAATTTCCTACAAAAAAAAAACACGTTTAAAATCATACATAAACACATTTAATATATCGTTTACATCATCTGAATTGTTAAAGTGCTTGAAAGCTTTCTCATAAATGCTCAATGTGCTGTCTTGAAGAGTTTTCATATTATTTTTATGCCGAAGCACAGAAGATGCTAAAATGTAAAGCGTTACAACTTCCAGTTCAACTTCGAGTTCTTGTCTGTCAATAAGATGAATCAGACTTAATATAACAGCTTGATTTGACAGTTCATTCTGAATTCCTACATGACCATTGTATGCCATACCTTAAAAAAAGAAATTAATCATGTTATTACATACAGTATTTAAAATGTATAGTCAAACCAAGACAAAGCGTGCTTAGAGTCTTTAGAACAGCCGTTAAAACGACTTGCGAAATGTGCTGGTCTTGTATCATACGAATTAATGGTTTCACGCCTCCCTCTTCCAAAAACTTCAGTTGTTCTTCATAATTCTCGTAAACGATTGCAGCGACAAGAGGACAACCTTAAAACATAACTGTTTTGTAATTCAAATACGATTTTAAAGCAATCAAAGCTACTTGTGCAAACTAAAACGGGTGATTTTGTTAAAAGCATGTTTATTAAGCAGTTGGTTCCAACATGTTTAGCCACTAGTTTTCTTTGAGCTGTACCACTTCCAGCCATTGCCCAAATCGCTTCAGCTGCCACTTCTTTTAATTCCACATCGCTGCCCTTTTATAAAAATTATTTACATGTCATAATCGGTACCAGTGATTTTTCTTAACTTAAAACTTACTTTTAACATGGAAATTGTTGGTTTTAGGGCGTCCATTTCTAATAATCTTGTTTGATTAGTTGGGTTTTTCATGACTAATTCACGAAGAAGTTCAGCCGATTTTTTTTGCAACTTAGGATTTCGTATTGCTAGTAAATATCGAATGTATTTGACTCCACCACAGTCAATTATTGCTGTTTGGTTTACAGCATGGGATCGAGCCACCGTCACCAAGGTAGAGCAAGTACAACTACGTATTTCATCTATATAAAAAAATCAAGAGTGTAAACCTGACAATTTGAAGACAAAAAACCGGCGAGTCTATAATCATTAGTCGATGATTTTAAAAATAATAACATTAACTTTTCTCGGTGACAAATTACCAGACTGAACAGATAGCAGATGAACCAAGCGTGGAATAACCGTATTGGTAGCAGAAACTCGGTCTTGGTTTTCTACATGGCCGTAACACACCGAAGATATGGCTTTCATCACGTTTAAAATTAATTTGGCTTTTAAGGAGTCCTCTAGCAGTTCCCCAAAAACAGCTATTCCTACAGCGTTTCAATAATCAGATAATTTTGCTTAAAAAGTAACAATAATCTGATAAAAAATTCTGCAATACTGACCTCCTTTAGTTCCAACTACAGTTCTGGAATCATCATCCACAACTACATCACCTAATATTGATGCCGCTTGAGATGCAGTTGCGTCATCTTTACACGATAGGAATTTAACAAGAACAGTTATTAATTTGGGATTTCGTAAAGCTTGTTGAACGGTGTGATTACTAGACATCTGACTTAAAGTAGCAATGACATGCGGTTGAATAATAGCAACATCCTGTAGTAGTCCAACCAGTGTTGTTTGCATTCCTATAATTTATAAAAAACATTCACACGTTAACTTACGATTACTCTTAACCACTATACAAGTAGCAAGTATGCAATTACACAAGTATATTCTCACCAGCTTTCACTATGCAATTTAAATACAAAGTTTCTTCAGACAATAAACGGATGCAACGAACAGAAGCAATTCTCCAATTGTCGATTGCTGACAGCAACATTTCTGTATGTTGAAAAGTATGGAATAACCGAATTTATAAAATAAACAAAAATCGTCAGAACAACTTTACCTGACATGCTCTTCCAAACGTCTATTTCTGATCGATCACTTATTAAATATTTTAACACGTGAATTTGAGAATGCAGTGTTGCTAAATGGACGAAGTTACATCCATTGGCATCAGTAACGTTTTGAATATTACTTGTTCCTGTCATTTGGTATTGGTCAAGAATCCACACGATGGTTTCAAGAGAGCCGTTAATGGAGCTGAGATGAAGAGGTATTTGTTTTAACCTAAAATGCATAATAAATTTAAAAACCTTTTGATTTAAAGCAGATGTAGATTACACATAATTATTTAACGCCTTTCAAACTTTAACTAAAATGAAAATGTACTTGTTTAATGTAACCAAACTGAGAAGATTGCAGTGTCTGTGCATTATTTCGATTATTGATAGCTGATCACAATATGCCGCTATATGAATAGGTGCCCAGCCTTTGTTACTAGTTTCCATTAAATTAGCACCAAACGATAATAAACATGAAAATGCCTGTAAAGAGCCGTACAGACATGCTACATACAACGCGGTATAACCTGTCATAAAAATGTCATTAAAAATGTTGCATAACCAACAAATTTGAAATTTACCATAACTTTTACTGTCATGGATGAGTTTTGATTTAACATCGACATCTAAACCACTTTGAATTAATTGATAGATTATTGATACGCTGTTACTCTTGGCCGCTGTGTGTAGCAAAGACCATCCATCTTTTGAATTAAAAGTTTCATTTATTTCATTGCTGTGTACTTCACGTAACAGGGCATGAAATGAAGCTGTCATCCCAAGTGCAGCCAATGTGTGAAGTTTGTCAACTAGACACTGCATTAAAAATTTAATACTACGAAAAATCCATATTCTATATTATTTATTTTTATTCATACCATAGCTTTCCATTCATCTTCGTTGATTCCACAATGGCTTTTCAACTGTTCTTCAATCTGAGAATCTGTTTTTGGAAGAGTCTTAAATTTATGCCATATCAACTCTTTGTTAATTAAGCTTATCCAGTATGGTTTCTGGCAGTTTTTGGGCAAACAGTTTTCCAGTGTTATTTGTATAACATGGTACCTATACATCATAAGTTATATTCCAAATTCATGTAAACTATGGATCTTATCAATGGTAATACCTTTTGTTGTCAGCTATAAATGAAGTAAGTAACTGCTCACTGACTAAACCTCTAGAAGTATTTAACTTTACATCTTCACTTTTTACATATGAAATGAGTCGTTTTCGAAAACCCCTAATAACATCCGTTGGAAAATTATCAAGTGCTGATGGCGTCTCAATGTCAAATTTTACGCCGCCTTCTAAGCTGTAATACACATTTTCTTGATAAAATATGTTTCTTTTAAAATATTCTCCAACTGTTACTGGAGGTAATGATTTTTCAGTCATACAATAATTTCCTATAGGCATGTAATCAAAGTTTAATAAGTGAAAATAGTTCATATCAAACAATTATTGGAGCACTTAAACTTACTCGCAATTGGAGGTTTTAGATATGCTAAATTTGGTATCTTTCTGTGTTTCTTCAGATACATCAAGACCGGTATAAGAGCCGTAACCAACTTCAACTTTTCTATTGCTTGACAAATATCATCGTTTTTAAGTAAATGCTTGTTTATAATATTTTGAAGTTCTCGCAAATGCATTTTTACATCTTCTTTTACTAAAAAAAAAAACCAAACTAACAAAACATGAAAATAAATAGTTTAAATTTCATACCATCGAGTGGAGCTCCATAACTGACATTAAACCCACTGTCAATTAGTAACATACGGTTCTGTTGATTCCATGATTTCACAGAAAAATTTAAATTCACGCATTGGTTCGTTCTGTTCATCAAAATTGATTTATCCTCAAAATTTAAAGTATCGTGATAAATTTCCTTGTAGCCAGGTATTTCAGAGATGTCTTGCAAACCTAGAGAAAAAATTAAAAACAATTTCAATGCGAAAAACCATTTAATTTTCAATAAGATCGATGGGTACCTTCCTTAAGAAAATCATTTAACATTGAGTATCTTGATGCTGTTTTTCGCTCTAATATAGTTTTCCATTTCGCATTAAACAATACACGTTTTTCCTTCACCATGAAACTACCCAGCCAAATGCATTTTAGCATGTAATCAACTTCAATTAAAGACTGACCAATCAATGTGTTTTTATACGCTGGGGGTAGCTGACATAAAGTTGACTTGTCGTAAGTAGCTTCCAATACTATCTCTATTAAAATAATAAGATTTTAAAAATTTGCATAAATTGGAACAGTCGATTTTACACTTTTGGCAGAGCAAATTAAGAAACGTGACTAAATCATATACGTTTGCTTGCTACAAGTGAAAAAATGTTCCAAGTTAGAAAATCTATTTATATAACGAAAATGTTACCAGGTAGTTGGTTAAAAACAAAGATTCCAACAATAAGTTCTCTCAATATTTGATGAGCTTCTTGCATTTTTAAAAGACAACAATCATTCAGGTTTTCTTGCGGTAAAAATATTATTAACTTGTCAGTGTCCCATTCAAATTGCAGGTCTTCACATAATCCCTTAAGAGATTTAAAAGGCAGTTTGGTATCATTATAAGACAAAATCCAATGAGTTGATGCGTTGGTTATAAGTTCTTGAATGTCTACTAAATCATAGTGGCTTAAAAACGATGCTGCATTGGAAGTGTATGAAGTTACGTCTCCCTCGGCCAACAGGACTTTTTTTAAGTCGTCACTTTTACTAAAAAAAAATTAAATAAAATTAAAAAAGACATTTAAATACAAGCATCGTATTACAACCACATACAGTGGATTTATTTTTGTAAGTGGAATATTAGTCCAAGCAAATTTAAATGATACTTGAGTTTCTCCTGAAAACGACTTCAATTTTCCATTTTGAAAATGCTCGATTAATTTTAGCCAATGTTTTCGACCGGTACTTAACTCAACATTTTCAGCCATATCATTTACGCTCACAAAATCAAGACTAATAGACTTAATAATTTAAAATTTCAATATGACACCGATGATGTTTACATCGATTATTACACAATACTATTGTAAACATCGCGGTTTCTATGGATACATGTAAACACAGATTTTGACAGTAAAACTTGCTGCAATACAGGTAGCTACGACCTATATATGGTACTGTATAAAACTGAGTAACAAATCTGTTTATATTTGATTTATCATTATTTCGACATTAAATAAAAATTATTTTAAAACTTTATTTTAACTAAGATTTTTCCTTACATATTGTATTCGAGATTTATATTAGAATTGTCTAAATACTTAATGGACACCCTGTATATCGATTAAGCATCTATGAAAGATCTAGAATGCATCATACAGCATCAGTTCAGAGTTTCTCACCAAACAATAGCGCTTTCTCTCATCTCTATCAAAGCTTTTTCAATATGGAGACTTGTTTACAATAACATAAAATGACAAAAATAACTCCAAAAATCGCATAACGTAACATTTTTTATATCTAAAAACAGTTTTAAGATAGCATTATAATTTAAGTTATAGGTAATATCACTATTTCTATTTTAAATAACAACTTTAACTTAATTGCTAGCATATTAAATGTATCAATTAACATTAGACATAACTAAATTAAATAAGATCAAATTCTAAACTTGTGAAGTAAACCAATTCACTATTGTATTTTTTTTTAATATTATAATTTATGAAGACTGACGACTTTAGTACACGTAAAACTAATTTTTTTTTTTAGATAAAACTAAAATGTTGCTAAAATGAAGTTGTGTAATTAGCTCCGAAGTCAGTGTCAAGTATGTACTGTACGTTGTGAAACTGATTCATTCGCTTGACTTGTGTTATGTATCGCCAGTGTCGTTTGGTCATCCATATAATCGGGTATCGACGTGTTATCTTTTCATAATCACACACAATCATATTATAACACGTAACACACTCCCGCGACACTTTTTTCTCTCTCCCCATACAGAATCATTTTTTCCTGAAAGCGAGTTATCTTTCTTTTTCAACATCTCTAATTTCACCACCCAACTAATAATAATAATATACAGTGTATAAAAAAAGTTTTGTGTATAGTGACAATTCAAGCGTCTATTCACTAAAATGGTCAATGAATCTACTGAAAACCTGAATAAATACACCAAGTTACATACAAAAAAAACCTCTAGCAAACTACAATATAGAAATTACTGTTTGCCGTTATTTATTTTTTTACTTCATGGGCATTGTTGCTTATGTAATCGATACAAATAATAAACGCTTCATGTCTCGCTACATACATTGCATTCCTAATACCGGTACCAAAAATAAAACAGTTCAAAGTTCTAACTTAGACAAACTTGTCAATAACTCGCAATAAGTTGTAAAACACAGAAATAGTGATATTAAAGCGTTCAAAAATGACTTAAAAGTTGTCAAAACTTTATTTCAGTTTCTAAATATCTTGTAGTATTACTTATTATATATATTAAATGACTACATCGATTTGGCATAAAAAAAACAATCAGTTAATGATTATTATCTTGCAATGAGAATTATCTTTTTTTGTGACTGTTTGTTCCTACAGTATTTCGTTTTTTTAGGAGGAAGTTGAAAATAAATTGGATGAAGCAAGTGTTTGCAATTGATATAGCCAACCAAACGCCATGCATACTTCCCAATAAAACAATCCACAATATACAGTATACTGTGCATAGACAATACCGGATGATTTTCCAAATTAGAACACATTTTTCCATCCGTCAAAAAAACCGGTCAAATATTAATTTCGTTTATTTATTGACACTATAAAAAACCTGTGATTCAATTTAGAAAATCACCCGGTAGAGAAACATTTCTGTATATCCGAGGCAATATTTTAGTATTCCGCACGCCACTCCTGAGGTCTTCCACAGCATCAAATTTGATTTGATTTAGAAGTTTGGGTGATAACAAAGAAGGGAAATCAGAGAAATTAGGAACGGTGTCGAGGGTGGTCCACTGGGGATCACAACAACACAACCAAAAAAAAATATTTTCCAGCTGATTTCACACGTTATTTTATTATAGTCCTTTTTATTTTCAACTTAATCAAAATTAATAAATTCGTCTAAAAAGTCAAAACGATAAAAACTACTCAATGATAAAATGTATTGAGAAATATTTAAGTAATTAAGTACACAGTATCTTCGATTGTCCTTCTATTTTTTATTTTTGGCAATTGGCCCGGCGTGGCATCAACTATCAACTAATGAGCTGGCAATTTAACAAAATTGGTTTGATTTTGTCCTATCTTTCTTTATAAATCAGTAATTTAGTTGTAAAAAGGAAAATAACCTAATTGTTTGTTCATCACACTGCTACTGGCCGTAATTGAACCGCTCTAACTTAGCTGAGCGAGTGATCTGAAAACCAAATGCATAAAATGAGATTGGACATGACCAATTGAACGACTAAATAATAGAAAGGCAGAAAAAAAACTTCGCCCAAACAGCTTCAATTGTAATGATATCATAAATTGAGCTTTTTGAACATTGTTAAACCCTTTTAAAACGATGCCACTGCTTTCTTTATTTGAAGTTTAAGTTTGGGATTAAATAGAAGCAATATGGTCACGGCTTCACAACATATAAAAACCCCATGCTTTTAAAGCCAAAGGAACCTCACTTTGAGTTATGTTTTATTTATTCCAGTCGTTTGTATAATCAAATAGAGCAATATTTTTTTATTTCCAAAAAAAAAAAAAAACAGTTGTTAAAGTCTCCAACATAACGGTTAGGTCATTTATTTCATTTTTTATTTCATTTTATAAAGTTCTACAAACATTACATCAAAAAAAAATATGTTTAGTTTAATTGGTTAACAGATGGTGTTGATTATGTGACAATTTAGTAAGTTATTGGAAAGATCAAAAAATTAGACACCCAAAATTTCCAATGGTTTTTTTTTTTTTTTGGGTAAAGAGTCTGGGGTTAGGTGATAGCAATCTGGCTATTCAATGTCCGGCCATACTCATAATTTTCAGCGTTTTGTCCAGCGTTATCATAAATCTGTCGACAAATTGCCTCTACAAAAGATATATATCTCTTTCTTTCTGATAACGACGCGTTTTATACGACATTTTTGCTCTCTATCTTAACTCTCTGCCATATTTTCCCTCGAACTTTTTCTCTCACTCAACTTGACTCGTAGCAATAACCAATCTTAGCAACAAGACATTGCAAATAAAAAAAAGTCAATTGCCAGTGTTAGGAATGAAAGACCAATCGAATTTGGTTTAAATCGAAGACAACAATCAAAAAAGTTTAAGTCAAAACACATTGATTGGGCTATTGAAAAGGAAATAAACAGGCTTTTAAACTTTGGGTTTAAAATAATTTCAACTTCAAAGTCATAAAATTCTCGAAAGCTTATAATACAAGTCGATTTCCTATTACAAAATTACAATAATTTAGATCCAATAGCTGGACTGAATTTCTTTTACAAACTTTTATTATCGTCGTTTTTATGCGATTTCATCTTCAAATACACTTAAAAAATTCTTAACTTTTGCTGTCAATTTGTTTATAAAATATTAATTGAATTTTGTAAGGTTAAAAAGTTTCACCCATTTTATTAATTCAATACCGAGTTATGATAAAAATCCGGTAGTACTAAATTATAAATCAGACTCTTTTTTTTTATTTTTACAATATTTTCAAAGTGGACTGAAAAACTTACAGTTTTGTTTGAGGAAAAGGAATTTACGATGTAAAATGGTGGGAAACGACGTGTTACAGAGAAAAGTCCCCCTATTGTCGTAATATTTAAGTCTTACATGTACACATAATTTAGTGAAAGATGGTTTGTCACACATGCCTGACTCTGATAATGAACTTATAAATCTCTTTTACTTAATATAATATCAAAATGCTGCTTGCTCCTTCAATTCTGATTCTCAGCTATTTTTTACGACCACACCAATCGTCAATACAGTATCGTGTCAATCAATAGGAAAAATACATTGCAGCTGAATTTATTACAATCACTCACATTTCTATCACTAACATTTCTTAATTTTTTTCCCAGTTTATTAGTGTGCTTAGAAAACACTTCTCATCTGATATAAAAGCCGGACTGTCTAATAAAAAAACTATTTATTTTAAATTAACTTAAGCTTTTAAAAAATAGCTTCAAAGACGCTTTAAAACTCTTAAGATTACTGTGAAACATGAAACGTAAATAAAAGATGACAATAACTAAATACAATAAATTAATTCCAATCGATGTACGATGGTTTAGCTAATTATTGCAATAAAGATAACGCTGTAATTTTTTTAGATTAATTCTAATTTGTTTTGTGACATTTTTTATATACACTGTATAGAGAATACTATTCTAAGCACCAATACAGTAATAAAATACACTTTATGTTGTATAATGGGATTCTACCGTATTATTTTTTTAATTCAAAAAATTGTCATAATACGTACATTATAGTGCAATAATCTCTTTAAATTAAAAACAACGCTATTAAATTTTGAGAATCGATGCTAAAGAAGTTTAATGCGCTATAGTCCACCGAATCTTAATCATTTTTTACCCTCATATCGCTCACTCCCCATCAAAAAAAAATGAAAAAAATTTTTTTTTAACTTTAAATTAACTTTTACATATGAAATACAAAATTATGGAAGATTATAATGTTCCTAGGGCGGAGTAATATAGCTTAGTCTGCGGAAAAAAACTTCAATTTAACTGCAAATTTTACACTATGCAATTTTAAATACTGCACACTTACTGTAGATAATATAAATTAAAACAATGTATGATACAGTTAACAGTAGTCCTTTTCTTTTTAAGATTTCTGACAGTTCTGCGTGTTAGAAACCTTAAAATTGACCAAAAAAAAAGTACCAAATGAAAAACTCATACATTAAATACTGCGTCATTTACATCGCAATTTCATAATAACTATATTTTAACAAATAAATGACTGAAATTTCAAATGATTTATAGATTTTTCAAAAATAATGCGTAGTTTTCTCGTATAAATTGAGAAATCTACGCATTGGCTCGCGAGTTACTGACTTAATAAACAGTTCTATAACAATGTCATGATATTATATTAGAAGCAAAGCTATTTTTCGCTTAATCTAAGCATTCGTTGAAGCGTAACGAATATGATTTGCCTATGTAGATTCGCTATATATAAAAACAGACGATGTTTATACGCACTTCACATGTTTGAATGAGATCATAAGAATGAAAAAAAAATGCAATTTGTCGTAATGGAGGTGACCAAACCACCCACGCACACAGATATGCGCACAGTAGGCTGAGAGAGAAAAAAATGCCCTTTCCCACCAATCTCATCATCAAATCCAACAACAAACAGTACCGCACTGCATAATAAAGACCTCAATTTTAGTATCATGCATAAATATGTTGGACAGTCATGCATGTGATAAAGTTTGACCACTTGACCATGAAAGAATGCCATGAAAATGTTATAATGGAGTCAGCCGACGATAATATAAAAGCCCATGAAATAAAGATGGAACGCCATTCGCTGAAAACAATTTTTTAAAACAAAAATTCACTGACTTAATAAAAAAAATAAAGTTTAAATTTAATTAATACAAGTAAAAGTCAAATTATTTAAAAACTTTTAAAAAAATTAACAAATATTAATCTTTTTAAAATAAACAGAAAAAATTTCATTGAACACCCAATTTAGTTTTTGTAAAACAAACGTCCTATTAATTGACCAAATTTAATGTTAACAAGTTCTTATAAATTTATTTTAACAATTACAAAAACAGTAAAAAAATAAAAATAAACAAATAAATATCTTTAATTGTCAGTCAGTCCAGGTGGCGCCACATTTAATGTCCATTCTTTGAAAACAACATATTGTCTGATTATGTATGTGTCCATCTTAAAAAGATGTATGACTTGCATTAAACTTTTTATTTCCATCTTCCCCATGCCCTACCCCTTTTTGCAATGCCGATGTAATTTAAAGCTCTTGGACTATCCATACAATTTGTATGGGCAATTTGTATAGCTGCCACTACTGGGGGTGAAGGAGGGACGCTTCAATATTGTATGTGCATGTTAATGGCCCAGAACACTTGACGAGATGAAATTTTGGACAGTGACCATCATATACAAATCTTTAATATAGTTTTTAACATAAAAATAAAAATATAAGGAAATTCGATTTAAAAGATGGGAGAAAAGATACAAACAAAATGAAGGGAGGAGAAAATACATTTTTGCTACTTTATTTTTTTCATCTTTATGGTGCTTTATGTCGTTCCAGGGTGGACTTTAATAATTTTTGTCAGAATTTTGTCTTATTTATAATTTTGGCCGGAATTCAAATGATAGTTATACACTTTGTTTATTAAACTTTTCCGGAGGGTATTTTATTATGCTGTTCTTATTCTAAATTTCTTATTTTGTAATAATATACAGTACAATCGATAAAGACAATTAGGATTTAGGAAGCAATAGGGATCTTACCAACTGTATTGTCTCGAACTTAATCAACCTTTGTTCCCTCAATTATGCTTAAACACGTAAAACAAGCAACTTTTTAGCCAATATTGCCGCCTTTAACCTTGATCTAAATTCAAAGATGGCTTTTCGAATTAATTTCAGCTTTGTTTTGAATTAATTTCTACAACGATTAATACACCAATGACGTCTTAAATTAATTTCAGTTTAGTTTTTTAGCTTCTTATTTTATACCAACTTATTTTTTTCTCTTAACACTCCCGTGTTAATTGAGAGTACCCACGTATATTTCGGTTTACCATTTTCACTTTTTAGTTTTACCAACCACAAACAACTCAATACAAGTTTCAATTGCAATTAATTCGTTCGCAAGTGATTGCCATATGCAACAACCCGACATCAAATGGGTATAAGTTGAATTTAGTGTGAACATAAAATTAAAATTTCAAAAACTAAAGAAAGAAAAATACAATAAAAAAATTTCTGGCAAATGTTAAATAACTTGCAACTCAATAACCAAAGCAACATAAAATAAAATTCAGTGTGATGTTATTTAAAGTCAACTCCCTTCATAATGTTGATAAAAGAACGCCACAGACTCAATAAATACAGTAACTTCACAGTGTATAACAAAATATGCTTGCAACGTGTATTGAGTACTGTAATACTGTATATAACATGCATTTCGGTTTCAATACGTTAGATTAAATTAACACTTCCCAATAGTTACAATACGTTATGAATGTATAACTAATATATTTGGTTAATAGACTAGTACTTCAATAAAACCAAAAACGTATTTGCACAAAGAACATCACAAGACGTTTCATTGTAAAACGTCACAATATTTTGTACAGATGTGCATGTTTGTAAAAAGGTTAACGAGTACATTTCCTTGAGCACACTCGATAACAATAGTGCAGCCTAAAACGCAAAATGATTAAGTTAAAATACTGAATTTTTCTGGATTTAATCTTTTATGCAACTGGATACAGTGTAAACTAGATAGTATACAAAGTTTTACTAAATCTACTAAATTTCTATGTATATAATAATACGTTCTTAACTTATAATGGTAATACCAAATACATGGGAAACCAAAGGAATTTGTTTTGATTTGTAGTTAATGTTATAAATGCATAATTAATTGATATACCGTACATTTTATTGTCCAAACAATAAATGTAAATTTAATGTGATAGTTTCACATCCCAAATAAATACAAATTTAACTACTGTATTAGTATAAAGATGTCGATGTTTGCATCTAGAAAAAATAAAACGTTGTCAAAATTAGTGTAAATTAACGCCAATGTCGGCAACGTTTTAAGAAATGAATTTAAAAAAAATAATGGAAAATAAAACCTTTACCAATTGGTAAAAAGTTAACCTATTTGGATTAAAAAACACTATTTTGGACCATTAAAAATAACCTCAATAAAGAATATAAAGTTTAAAATATTACACACACAAAAAAAATAATTTTTATGGTTAATTATATTACACGTTTAAGAAGTAGAGACATTTAAGGCATTAAAATATTTGACTTTCAAAGTCAAAGAGAATATCACTATTATGCGACACTTTTTATTATAAATTCAGGCACAGACTACAGAACGGTATACCGGTATGCTTGTCTTGAGAAATTTTTATTTACCGGCACTCTTAAAAGTTAGTTAATGTTGCTACGAAGAGTGACGTCAAAGAGCAGTTGTATTCTAATATGATTATAACGTGTCATTGTTTTTCTTTTTTTAATATTAATTATGTATGATAAACTTTAAAAAAAAGTACGTGTGAACTTTAAGTGACGTTAGCGTTGCCATGAGTGCCAAAAGCGTTTTAGTTGCGGGTGACGCACAAATTGCTTTTCCTAAGATCCTTCTCCTAAGATATTCATCGCCCCCTTCAATTTCTTACTAAATTTTGTCAAAGAGAAATCCATGACACGCCCACCCACATGATACGAACCCCTTCTTTCCTCCCTCTCAGCTCCCGATTCCTTTTCAACAGGTGAAATAACGTCGTACTAATTTTAAACCTTATGATTTGCCGCTGAACAAAAACTCAGGTAGCAAATTTGCTAAGTGACGCTCGTACATGCGTAACAACGCTTAATTTGACGTTGCTGGTCATGGTTCACTTTGCGACAAATGTGACGTCATTTATTATTTTTTCTGTATTTTTTGAGTTTTATGTCGGCTAAATTACACAAATATCTCATACTAAATACGGTATACACAATATGCGCGACTTAAATATTTATTATCAACGTTTTATTTAGAAAGCCATCAATAATAAAAATGATTATTTTTAGATGCAGGATTTAAAAACCGCAATACACATAGTAAGTTCAATACACATAGGTAGTTCATTGCATGACTTTAATCTTATATCTTACATAATAAAAATTCCATTTCTTTTAACTATGTAAGTTTATTAAGTAGACTAAATACTAATTCCGTACACCTAAAAACAAAAAGCGTCGCGTTTTCAAGCGTTATTTCGATTGTTATTGTCGTTATTAATTAATTAATTAAAAATAAAGCAATATACTTCATAAAAATATTAACTTAAAGAGTCATTATATTAACTTGTGATTAGTCTAGTAATGATTAATCTAAACGTGGCATTTAACCAACTATTTAAAATCTGTATTTAAAAAATTGAAAACAATAAAAATAAATATAGCTTTAGAAGTAAAATTTTTCTTTTCTTCCACTTATTTATAATTATTGAAGATGCCTGACTGAATTAATGTGACTTAAAAAAAACTTGAAATCATCGTGGTAGATTCAAATGTCACAACGTTAAAAATTACCATGGCAACCAGAAGACAAACCACCATACAAGTCATGTTGCTCGAGCAACTTCTTACGTAACTTAGGACATCAAAGAAAGATTTTGTGTCAAGTGTTTCCTTTTGCTAAAAGATTTAAAGGGGGTATTTCCCCTAAGAAAAATAGTGGGGAAACTAATAAACTAAGAAAAGGAACTGACGTAAAAGTTCAATCACTTAAAGCTCAGTTACCATGAATACCGCAAGTTAAATTAACAGGAAAAAAAGAGTATTTTTTGTATCAAAACACTTAAAGTGACTATTTTTTTACCTAACTAAATGTTGATCAAATGTATGTTATGTGTATGTTTATTGGTCGGTACAATAGCGGAAGTGTCAGTATCTGACAAGTCCATAATGTCCACGTGTACAGTGACGTGTTCCCCAAAGTCCTACTTGACACACTACCTTGAACAAGTGTTTCAAAATGTGTTTGTTGACAACTGCTTCCATTTTTATATTTTATTATTTCTTTTTTTCTCTTCATCTTCTTTCACTACCATATGCGTTCTTTTGTTATTACGCCAGTGGTAGTACACAGAGGGCGCTTATTTTTATCCCATTCGTCAAACAACAGAAAAGAAAAAAGTTCTCAAACTGACGTGCGGTGTCATATGACGTCAGAACGATGCTTACAATCTCCATACACGCCGCATTTTTGTTATTAATCTCTTAATATAACTTTTTGTTTAAAGTATTATCAAGCCCATTTTAAATTAAAAGTAGCAAGTTGATGATGATAATAATAATAAAGATGCTATTAATTATTTTGTTAAGAGAGTTTAGATAGATGGCGCCTCCGTCATTTATCTATAAAAATGTATAAATGGAAACGAGGTTTCAAACATGATGATAATGGATGTAATGAAATTGAAGAGCCTAACACACGTGCTACATATGGAGCACATCCAGTCAAAGTTAAACTCCAAAGGATTCAATTCAATTACGTCAATTTAACATTTAATGTGCTATAACTAAGAACCATTATTAAAACAGCTGCATTATTATAATTTTTGCTTAAATGAAAGCAAAATAACTGTACAAATGCCAAAGACATTTCAATTTCCATGTATTTTTTTTTTTTTTGCACTATAAAAATTAAAATGTTAACCGTTAAATTGACGGTATTTTTTTAAACTAAATATTATGTTATGGAGTTTCAAGACTTCTTTATCGTCCTTGAGTAACTATTTCTGAGTCTAAAGACACCAAAGTTGTTATTTTCAAGTCGCTCAAAGAATTTAAGTCAAGTTCAAGTCACTATACAAAAAAATTCCAAGTTTAACTCAATTCTTAAAAATTCTTTTTTTAAAAAAATTATATACAGTATATTTTATCAATGGTTCCGTTTTTGGACATGTCGGTAATAATTGACAATTGAACTGGTTACTTTTTAAAGTAAAAAAAAAATTGGTATCTGTTTTATTGTTTATAAGTTTCTGATTTGTTTTAAAAGTAAAATACATCTGTATTTCGATGAAAACTTGATTTAGTTATTTTGAATGTGTGTTTATGCTTTATGGATAATGGATAAAGATGCCAAGAAGACTAAGTTTAACTTTGGAGTTCAACTGCTAGATATTTTCACGGTCACTTTGCGTGTCGTTTATCACGACCTTGCCAAACAGCGTTAACTTTAACCCTAATGGATGAGTTACCCGGATGTCATAGCAAACACAAAAGCCCAGGCGAGAAAGTTTTCAACAAACTTCTTTTAACCGCAGCCCAGCATCCCATTCATTGACGTCATTTCCGAAAATAAACCACCTTTCTATTTCACTCCAACTATGTGTAAAGCCTGTGCGCGCGCGTTTTTCTGTAAATATAACTGGTTGTAAAAAAAAATTGCAAATAAAAAACGAAACGGTTTATATTTTACATTTCAAATATTTGCTCGTAAGCCACGCCTGTTACACACAAACACAGTGAAGCACAAATGATTTAAAGCTGAAGAGGGAGATTTATTAATATGTCCTCCAAACCAAAGCAACAATAGCGGCTGTGCTTAATGACGTCATTGCGATGAACCTGGGTAGCTTAATGGCGAACTCATTTTAAATTTAAACTCGTGTTTACACCACTTTTGACATCTTGTTTTTACGCCAGCCAACACTTCACGCTAAAACCCCCCGTTTCCACGGGCTACAATTCATATTCAGGAGCGACTCATAATGTAGAACTAATTTAGCAGTGAAGTTCTGCATACAAGTCGCTTCAACGCAGTCATACATTAGAGTTCTTAACTGTCAGTACAAATCACATCTTTGTAGATATATATTTTCTAACGTTATACCTAGTTCAAAAGTTCCGTTAAAATTTAACTGGTTGTGCAAAATCAATGCCAAGTTACTGTACTAGTAAATTCAGCTGTTTTAAGTTCTACTAAATTAATACCATATTAAATATTTCCACATTTAAAACATTACTGGTTATAGTATTCAGTTAAAGTTGACTAAATTGTTTATCTTTTTATTTACCAGGTGCAACTAGCTTTACAATGACGTACATAAATTGACACAACCGAAAAGTGCAGACTTTGTGAGTAATTTCTGCATTTTATCGGTTATATACAGTACAACAACTAAAAACGGTTATAAAGTAACTTCAGAAATAAATATTATTGTGAATTTTTCATTGAACAAAGTTGTGAATTGTCATTCACTCATATCACATAGTAAATCGTCATTTTTCCATTTTTAAATTCCTAACTACAATCCTAAACTACAAAAGAAATTATTACTGTAACTTTACAATACTATTTTACCAATAAATCTGATTTTTTTTTGTACATTATTTTTGCCTTACTTAAACGTAAAACTAATACTACAAAATTTGATGCTTAATTTCGCTATTTACAAATAATTTTCATGGTTAAGGTATTTCAAATAGCTCAATCGTGCTTTCAAATTCGTTTTAAACTTTTTAAGCTATTCTCCATAATTATAGCATCAAATTGTGTGCCGTGATATTAGAGTATTATTTATTAAATCATAATCTGGATAAGATGCCATAAAACCCAATGACATAACTTGCTAATATAATAGCCGTATTTGTGTTGCTCGCTAGAAGATTATCGGCTAATAACAACAATAATATGGATTTACAATTGAGTAATTGAGGGAATGAGCTATGTGACGTCATGATTTTCAGACCTGCCTAATGTCTCGAATATTTTCCCGCCATAGATTTTTGTCTTCCCAACTGAGCAGCAGCTGTTTGCATGAGGTGCCAACAGCAGCATCAACCAATGCGGTTGTTAGGTGGGTGGTGAGGAGAATAGGGGTGGGATAAAAGCTACACAGAGAGAATATTGTGTGACGTAACATGACGTCATCCTCTCAATAAATATCATGGTAATTCGACATTTGGAAAGGAAAAGGCAGCAAAGCATCGCGTATGTCGCTCGCAAACAACGACGACGACCACTGACAAACTTTGACTCACAGCCAAAACTTTCTTCTTCTTCTGCCGCCGACGTTAATACCTCGGCCGCACACATTAACGCTCTCCCGGCACCGTCAAAACTAAATTCACCAGTTTATGTGCAATTAACGCGTATTCGTGAAACTTTTGTATGAAAAAAAAATGTACGGTTTACTGTAACGTCAGGTGTATGAAGTGATCTTGATTTTTTTGTTGTTGTTTCAACTTGGATTACAACTGAGAAAAAAAAATTCTTCTGAAAGTTACACCGGTACAATCGATGTGAATCTGGACCATGGAAAACGTCGTAAATACAATTCCACATTTTGAAGATGATTATGTTAATGACTTTGACTTAGATCATTTGGGGGAAATGGTAAAGCTGGAAGCTGAAGCCAGAATGCGATTTGCAGGTGTCAATATTGGGTCGGTATTACTCAGCATGCGTAACGCCAACAGTCACGGTGTCACGCCAACAGTTCCTCAACAACAGCCCCCAACTTCCACTAACACCACCACAAACCAACATGAGCCGCCACCACCACCGCCGCCACCCCCATCAGCTACAACTACTTTTTTAACTCCTTCAGCTACGTCTGAAGCCAGTGTTTCGACACCTTCGCCCAATTCACCCCTACCGTCGCCCGTCAAATTACCTTCACGAGCTTCGCCTCGACCATCAAATTTGGCCACATTAACACCGTCGCCACCATCCAACTCAAATGGACAACATCAGTTTATCACTAACCAACAATCAATAGCCGTCCCTGTTAATTACCAAGGAGGACCACAACCAAGTACTCCGGACAATCAAATGCAAGTTAAACCTAGTAATGGCCCAGGGCTATTAGATGACATGATTTGGTTAACCCAAAGTATGCGTTACAATGGTCTTACTCAAGAGCCGTTAGATTTACATGTAAAAAACCACGAGCAAGATTCAATGGGAGCGGAGGACAATAATAACAACGAGGAAAGTGACCACCATCATCAACATAATCGTGTGGTACAATTGATTGATGGTCATCAGATTGATGCAATGGTCCAAAATGATACTTGGGACGATGACGACGATGAAGATGACGATTTAGACGACGATGACGATGATGACCATCCAGATATACGAAGAATCTACACTCCACCACCTCAACATCCACCAGGTTCTTCCACATCAGCCGACCACCGTGCACATTTGCACAATCTTCAATCGTCACCAATTGGTCAACGTCCAGGCTCAATCAACCCGTCACATCTTCAACACATTCCAACAGGATCTTTATCGCAACACCAGTTACACTTAGGGTCACCAGCGTCACCCATTGACGATGTTCATCCATGTGTCCTTCAACCTTTGCCTCCGCTCAACGAACACTTTCACCCGCACCACCACCACCACCATCACCACCACCACAGTCACCACTTGGGCAGTCACGGTGGAAGTGGAAGAAGTTCGGTAATTGATGATATAATTGACGATGAACTGCTCATACGATTGACTGTGCGCGAATTAAACAAGAAGTTACACGGTTTCCCCAGAGAAGAAGTTGTGCGTTTGAAGCAAAAAAGAAGAACGCTAAAGAATCGCGGTTACGCTCAAAACTGCCGATCGAAACGATTGCAGCAACGTCACGAATTGGAAGGACAAAACCGAGTGTTGCAATCGGAAGTTCTGAGACTGAGACAGCAATTGTCCCGAATGGTTCAAGAGAAAGAAGCCTATAAACAAAGGTACGATATGTTGAGAGGACAACGTGACGGTTCACAGGGATCTTTGTCAAGTGTGTCCAGCAGTGGCGGTGGAGCCAGTAATCCCAGCTCACCAGAGTATTACTTGTGAATGAGAAAGGCTTAGTCAAAAGTAACCCAGGCTAGATATTACAAAGTAAGCCTAAACTCTCTATAGGCTTATCCGTTTCAGCTAAAAACGCAGTGTGGGTGCACTGGGGAGAGAAGGGTTGGGAGACACTGTGTGCAGATAATCAATTAATCTTTTACCAAACTATTTTCAATTCATTTTGCCTTCTAATGAAAATTAATATAAAAAAACTCAAAATGTAAAATGCACTTCAAATGGCGAGAAAATAATCTAACACGCAGAATATCACATAATATTAAATATATGCTTAAGTTTCAAGATTCATAATATTAACAAACTGAATTTCTGTTAATGTTAAATATAATCTTAACATTTATATTTATTTTATCACTTGTTTGTGTAAAATTGCATGCACTTTCAATTTGATTAAAAACACGATTACACTTTAATATCAGTGGCAATTTTGTTTACATTTCTGCTCACAAATTTGTGTCAGAAAGTTGAGTAACTGCTAAATTATTAAAAAATGTAAATTTAAAATTGTCAAAAAATGTGCACTGCAAAACAATAATCAATTTAGTATAATGTTAATTAAATTAACTGTTACAAAAAATATGCATTGTTTATTTAAAGCTTCTTAAAGCATTTGTTCCATTATTATAATTTTATTTTAAAAGTTTGTCAAAAATAAGTGCAAATTGAGCTCGATAGTGACCATTTTTCAGTCGCTTTCTCATAAATACATTAATTGTTTACCATTGAAACAATAACTACAAAGTTTGTTAATTATGAAAGTGGCAGCAACCATGTGATAGTGACGATAATGATTGTAATTAAACACTTACACGTCTGCCACTTTGCAATATTGTATAATTAGCTTAAACTTATTGCAACGATAAAAAAATGTGAACTTTTCGATTATAAATCGATGTAATTACTAATCATAACGCCAATGTAATTAAGCATATTATAAATTCGCTCGCCATATTCAGAAAAAAACTTTTGCAATTTCTCGAAATAATAACGAAAGATGGCGCTTGTAATATTTGTAAATATATAAATACATTATATGCCCAATATTTAAATTGATTCTCTAAGCCTCTAAGCGATATATAAAAAATGAATCTCTTTAACTATAATTAATTATATAAGAATTATATTAAAGTATATAATTATATACCTTAAAGATTATATTATATTGTATATGACGTTTTTAAAAGTGGTCACGTTTATAATATATACTTGTATGTTGTGTATTGTACATCAGTTCAAGTGCACAAATTTCAGCATTTGGATGTTAAAAATGTTTTGCTGGCAAAACGCCATTAACGAGCATGCGCAGTGCACTGATTTTCTTTTCGTTCAAAAATCAACGTCATCATTGATCTCAACTAATTTTTAATAAGAAATCGAAAATTTAAAATAAAAAAAAATTGTTTTAACCTCATAAACTTGCGGCGTATCATTAGTAAAAGTTGAGGTTGCGTTTGTATTCACTCAAAAACTGTTATAATTATGCAAAATAAGTTTAATAAAGTTTTACTATGCTGATTGTACACAATTTCATTAATCGTTATTCAAATTTACAGTAAGATAAGAATACCACAATCACATCTTCATCATGTTTTATTTCCAGTTTCGAATAACAACTTTAGCAATCAGATGAATTTGGCAAAAATTAAAAAAAAAATAATTCTTCATAAAAATCAAAGAACTTTTTAATACTTCTAGTAAAAACATCCAAAATAAATCGTTAATATATTATCAGTAGTTACAGCAATAAAAATTTAATATCTCTGCATAGGTTTTTGAGCTATAAATATAAATGCAACGTAGATAAGTCTGAGCCTACAGTTATTTTTTTCTTAAATCGATGACAAAGATTTGGCAAAAAGAACTTGTTAAATAACACTGAAAAAGATTTTCTTTTGTCATGGTAGCATCATTCTAATCAATCCGTGTAATTCGTTTTAATTTTTAACTATTACACTTTATTTTCTGCACAAAAAATAATATTTTTTTAATGTTACGCCACTTTATTAAGCCTTTCAACTAATTGGCAATGGACCAAATATAAATTGCGTAACAGACAAAATAGGTCCGATCGCCCATTAAAACGTCGTAATTAACTGTTAACGTTGTTATTAATTAGTCGCTTAAACGTTTAACGTTAACAAGTAAACTAATAATTACTCGCTGTTGAGAAATTGTCAACATGGCAGTGACTGGTGTACACATACACAACCTATACACAAAAGAAATATTATAAAGACCATTAAAAGTGAAATAACTCGCCCACCTCTTCAACCAAAGCCCTCAATTTGTATAAAACAATGTTTACCTGATGGATTAAAGTTAGCATCAAATAATTTTGGCGTCGAATGGGATTGTGTGTTGAGCCTCATTCATATGCATTGAGGTTCAAATGGCCTTCAAACAAACTCCTAACAACTACAAAGTCCAAAAAAATAAAAAAAAAAAAAGAAGAGAAAAAAAAACACGTATAAATATAAATAAATAAAAGAAGAAAGTATGAACAAACTCTCTCATTCTTATATGTGGTTTTAACTTTCAGTTAGTCTTAAATTAAACACAACGCAAACGTTAACATGCACCGACTTGCACATCAATAAACATTATAAAATTTGCACTAAACTGTTAAAATGATAATCTAACGTGCATGTGAGTTACAGCACTGAATGACGTAACTTAGCATTTATAACGACGATAATGTTTGTCTTATGCACCTACAACGTTACCGTAAATATTCATTCGAGCGCAATTGCAACATACTTATTGAATTTGTTTCAATATTAATAACGTTGTATCGTTCAGAACGTGATTTTGAAAGTATTTTCGCTTTAAAAGATTTCTCATAACAATATTACGCTTAAAAAAAATACGCGCCCAACAACGCTAAACGTTATTTAAAGTCTAATGACTACTGCACGTCAGTTGTTTAGTTAATAATAAGCAATCAAATTCCATTATAAACATGTGACCAACATCAACTGCTTGTTAAAAGTTTACCACATATTATATCAAATAAGGCTTATTGTTATCTGTACCTGTTTTTTTTTTTTTTTTAATTTTTTATTATTTTTATTTTACTACTGTAACCTGATTACCTCGTCGCTGTCGCGTTTGTTTGCATAACCAATAATGTTAACCAACTATAGCTAACAAAATTCTCTAGCTAAATAACAATGCCATATCTAAACATGATTAACCTTAAAATATCCCTATGCCAACGGTTTACGTTTAATCCACTAGTTAGAACGCATGCGCATAAAGGACCCTTTGCAACCGTTACCTAAGCCTAAACTTCAACATCACAGGTGTAGTAGGTGAGTGGCAGTTGCAATATATAGTTTGAATGGTTAAATTGGGGTGGATGAGGGTGGTTTGTTGAAATAATAATTCAAAGACACAATTGAGATGTAGTCGCAAATGGAGAATAATGACGTCATTTAGTGCTCAAGGTCGGAACGGTGTTGCAACAACAAAACTGTTAATTGAATGTGTGAACATGGTTGAAGCAACTAATCCGGGGCTGGATAATTAGCAATTGTAATTAATTCACGCAAGCGCATTGCAGTGAAAGTGAGCGCTATTGGTAAATCAAAGTTAAAACATAATGGCACTATTGCAGTTATAAAATCGCATTAGTAATAAAACGCGCAATCTGCTGTAAGTTTAATAGCCCAACAAATATTTTAAGCAAAAATGAAATTTTTTTCTAACTTTAATGGCAAACAATTTGAGTAATTTGCAATTGAGTTTTCAGAAATATAACTGCAAAATTTGACTTTTTATTCATTTTTTTTTACTTTGATAACAGGAGTTTACCCCATGTGTAAGTTAAAGTATGAAAGTTAAAAACAAAATACAATTTCTAATTAAATGTTTATTAACATTATGACATTTGAATGCTAATTATTTTAGATACAATTGCATTTCACCTTAGCCATGCAGTACAATACAGGATGGTTATCTAAACTGGAACAATATTTTTCTCCCCATGGCAAGATTTAAATGAAACATATTGTCATTGAAACGAATAACGTTTAGTCTCGTATAATTATTGGCATCGTAAAAACAGTGTTCCAACTTAGAAATTCACCCTGTATACGTTGTCTAGATGACATGCCAACCATATTGTCACAAGTATTGTCCCTACACACTAATTAAGCCAGTAAAATCGCATATTCCTTTAACGTAGTTGAAAGACCTTTCTAATTTAAAAAAAAATATATATTATAAAAATAAATTCTTTACAAAAACATTGTCGTAAACTTTTTTTATAACTGGCATTATTAAATAACCACATAAAAGCCTTCATTTTTTCATTGAAATCTTTACTGTCGACGTCGTTTGTTTTTCATTGAAACTTTACCAAAATAAACGTCCTAAAAATGATATTGTGAAGTTGTTGTGAGTTTTTAAGTTAGATCAAGTGGTTGTTTACCTCCTCACCCTTGTTAAAATATGGCAATTAAAAAGTTAAGTAGCACATCACATACATTATAGCTTGATAGGAAAGACAGTGTAGAGTAGGGTGGGGTGGGTGTGACATTCAGATGAGATTGAAAGTAAGCATAGAGGACGTTTAAACCAACATTGTAAACACTATGGAGTGTTATGTTAACATGATGACCTCTTTTATTTTATTACTGTTAAATATTTTAACGGCTTAGAAAAACAAAAGCAGCATATTAAGTGTAAAATAAAATGAAGTACATGCACAAGCTAAACTTTTGTCATTTTTTTATGTTGGCTATGTATATCAGATTAGCACTGAATGCCTTCAAAGAATCTGTCATGGAATTAATAAACTTTATGCGCATGCTCGTACACTCTCACTGTTATAAAAAAAAAAGAGAAAGAAACCAGGTTAACTTAAAACTTAAAGGATCCAACTATGAAAACAATGCTAAGCTAAAAGTGACGTTTTCTTCGGTATAAAATAATATATTAGTTAATTTATTGTTGATGCTTTAAAAGTTTAAATATGGTTGGAAAAAGGTGGGGAAAACACAATAGGGGCAAAAACAATAGAAGGTGATTTAAGAAATTCAAATATAAAGATTATATTGGATGTTGAGAGATTAAAGTGGATAGTAAAATAAAAGGGTGGTGGGCCAAACAACGTGGCGATGCACTAATACTTATTAAGCATTCATTAATAATATTAAAATGATCATTTCAATTGATTAGAATTTTTTAAAAGTCAACACGTATTTATTGATATAGGCAAACAAATAACCAATATTGGCAACTCGTCACATAAAAAAATAAGATATTGTGTTTTTGAAAAGTAGTTATATGGCACTTTTAGTCCACAAATGTAGTTACTAATAACTAATTTTTGGGTTTTAGATGCTTTATCGTCATGCAAGTCCAAACATTTACTCGACACCAAATTTGATTTCTGGTGGCTAAATTAAATAATTTCAAAAACCAACGGAGATTTTCTCATTTAAGAAGTATGTAAATTTAACAAAATTTTAAAGTTCCAAAATTACGAGTCACTAACTGCACTCACTTTAGTTACCCAGTTTTGAATTTATAATACTATGAAAACTTGTATGCTAGTGCAATTTTTAGGCAGTGCAATAAAGTGTCAATGTAGCACATCACTACAAAAAGAACTCGGGATAGTCCCGGATTTAGTGAGCAAGTGAGTTTAAAAAAAAAAGCAATTGTTTCTCAATACATAGAGATCAAATCGATACAAGATTCAAGCGTTAACATCCAAGTTTAATTGCTTTTCTTTTGATGTCTGTACTGTTTAAGTTTAATAACAAAAGTTTTCCAGATTGTACAAACAAGTGCGCATGCGCTGATTTTACAGATGTGTTTATTGACATTTGCATCAACTTTGGCTTTTCCATCTCTACTTTCACTTTATCACTAAAGACAGTGAAGATTTTTCATTGGGTAAGTCTCAAGGTGATTTCGCAAACAGGTGATAAATTCAACAGTTAGCCAACAAAATGGCGGAACTATATATAAAGAATCGTCTTTCTTCTCAAATAAAAAAATAAATCTAAAAAAAAAGTGTGAGATTGCATTGTAAAAAAGGAAATTCGTAATAAAGTTAGTTCGAGTTATAGGGAGATATTCTTTTAGATTTGTAAAAACAATTTGGTGCTGCACACATTTAACTCGCCAAAAGTTTTTCAGTCAGTTGAATGCTCACATAAGTTTGAGTAATTAACGCAATCCATGACGTCATTGTAACATCTGCGTCAGCGTTAAGTTGACAACAGGTGAATTAACTTGGAAATCAATTTCAAATGTAATTGAAAAGAGTACACTTTAATATATACAATAAAATATTTTCTGTCAATCATATACAAAAGTCAATAAAAACATGGGCTATGGCCTCTTTATTTTTTTTTTCCTATACCCAATTTTATTATTTGTTTGTTATCAGTTTGAAAACACTTTATGTGTATTTTGTGGCACCACCTGTATTTAACAAGGTCTTTTCATTATGCGTCCACAAAATATGTGTAACCTTTTTTGTCATGTCTCAAAAGGACCAAAAATTCAATAATAACGATAAAAAATAAATAAAAAATTAAATAAAAATCTAATCCATGTTTCTGTAAATAAAACAACGAAGCGGCATCCTGCTGCCGCCTAAAATCACTTTGACACGGCAGAGTAATGGACCACTCTCAGTGACCATCGCGACAACCGCATTCGTAAAATGCATGCCGCATCCAGTTAGACTGAGACCGCATGACTCAACCCTTCACATTAAATTTTAATAGTATTAATGAACCGATTTCTTTTATCAAACAAATACTAAAAATCGCTTATCCTATTGTTACAAAGATCTATTATTATTAAAAACAATTTTCTTTTCACCCTAGGCTGGGGTTTATGTGTACATGAAGCACTATAAAAGTTACATCACGCTTGGCAGTCAAAGAGTAGCCGTGCTAAAAACGTAGCTTTCTCGATTTATGACTAACTTACTAATTGATTCGACTAATTAATTAACACATATCTGCTATTTTAGTTGTTGCATCTGTCAATGTGAAGGACCAAGCAACCCGAACTTGACCTTGCACTGTGCACATTTCTTAATCTATCATGCACACACACCTTGCTGTTATATTTATTACAATTACAAAAATTTTGCAGTTAATTGCGCAAGTGGTATCGGTGTAACTAAACTAACTTAGTTAATTAGTAAGAAAACCTGAATGCAAGTCTATTCATGACTTTGAAATAATTCTTAAAAGTAAGTCACACGACCAATTACGATTGAGAAACAAAATCAGGTAAAAGGAAAACTTTAACCTAAAACTTATCACAAAAGTAATTGCACCATTATGTGCTTAACCAATAAAAAGAAAACACAATAAATTTTTATTATACATTACAATTAAGCAAAAAACATCAACTTAATTGTGTCAATCTAAAATTTAAACAAAGTTGTTTATGCCTGTATCTGTGAAATCTATCTATTCAGTACTTTTTAGTTATTCAAATACTAAAAGTGTAATGTACTGTACTTGATAAACATCTTTTAAATAACCATAACAATATACTAAATATTACTCAAACTTATTTAAATTTTATACTAGTACAACATTGCATGGTTAAACGCCTTGTTATCTGTAAATATTTACTTGAAATTTAAGCTAAAAAATCCCTTTAATGCATAAACAGCTTAGACAGACACAATTGACGTCAAAGTAAAGCTGTAATTCCCAGTAATAAATTCCAAAATAAAATTTATTATTACATCTACAGTATATTATAAACAAATATTTTCAAGCGCGTTTATAGCCTTAATACTGTAGTTATACTTTAATATAACTTTATTTAGGAACTTTTGATTGTCGGTAACAATCAACGCCATCTAGTTTATCAAAACGAAAATAGTAATGTTATTGAAATCTTTTTACATATTAAGTTAATATTTATAACTTTAGCCAATTCAGTTACAATAACAAATTAAAATCCTTCAAACATTTGCATTTTATTACCCTACTCTTTTACGTCATACACAATACTACAAGAAAGCATCAATCTCAAACAAATCAATGCGATTCCACTTTCCCTTTTTCTTCTTCAATATGTTTGTGAATTTTACTCATACAATGTTTCATGCAGTGTCCACGACATCATTGTTCGCAATCTTCAAGTGGACAATGAAAGGGATGTCTTTTCCTCCTCTTTCATCCCTATCCATGACCCACCCCACTACCCATCGTTACATTACACATGGTCTTTCAATATCCCAATTTACAAAGTATTCACTACTCCACATCCACGAGTTAAATTATAAACGATTATACACTAAATTATCTAAGCAAATGTTTAAAAGTAAATCACAAATAAAATCCGAATCAATAAGTAAATACTTTGAAATGTTAACTATCAATAATCAAAGCAATATTTTTTGTTACTAGGAACCCAATTTTGCTGTTAGTTAAAAACAGAAAACTTTATAAGTTAGTCAGTTCTTTCATTAAAGTTTGCAAAAAAAATCTTTGTTAATATGGGAAATGTATTTGAAGGGTAAAGGACGTGTATAACTGATAAGAGATGGTCATATTGGGTGATAAGGATGTAGGGTGGTTGTCTGACAATTTCCCTTATGTCTGGCAAAATGCCCAATCTCAATACAGGACCTTACATCCCTACCGCCCATCTCCTCCACACTATGTACGCCATACAAACTCTTATTATTAAAGAGAAGAAAAAACACTTTTCATTCTTATCTTTTTTTTTTTTTTTGTCAAGGTCCAATCCAAGATGGACAGCAACGGGCTTCCTTTCTAAATAGCTGTGGTAACCCGTGCTTCCGGTAATTTGTGAACCTCTGATGGCAGTGGTGCCAGATGTGAACGGACATTTCCTTCCGCTTTTAAAGAAATACTGGAGCAGAGCAGAGCAGTCCAACGCTCGAATGGACAGGACACAGCGACAATGCACAGACCAACTCCACCGAAATATACACACTCAAATATAATATTTCCCGAAGATAAAATTTTAAAACTTTTTCATTACAACATTTCATGGCTAATAACTCCTTAGTGATTCCAAATTAAATTCATGGTGTGCAAATTATACTGTAAACTTTGTCCAAATAACATAAATAGCACTTGTTTTGAAGTTTTCAATTGCATATAATCAAACTTTGAATGTAGTGCATTTTCACTCAATTTGAATGTCTCTTAGTAACTCATTGGTAAAAGTTACATTCAATTTCTTAAAATATCTGGTATTGTATTATTTAAATGAAAAGTCAAAGAAAATATTGTTACAAACACCAATAGCCCGCTTTTGTATACGAAATGAATACATTTGAATGCTTAAAGATGGACTTTTATAGGCAAAACTTTAAGCTTGTTTATAAGTCAAGATTCAGCTTATTACTGTAATTTGTAAGCCAAAATAATTTTTTGATGATATAATATTACGGTGACAGTTCAGATATTTCTTTATTAAAAGACCACCATTAATTTCATAAACAACATTAAAAAAAATTTATTTCCCAATTTAATTAAACTTTTGTAATTTACTTTTATTATTTCTCTATTAATAATTAGCCAGGCGTTGAACTTGGATTTACATTTACATAACCTTTCCTTCGCTTTTATCGGAATTAAATTTCAATATGAAATTAATTTCAGTAAAAGTAAAACATTTCAACTACTTAAAATTCCATGGTAACCGAATTGTCGGATAGATCTTTGTCCGTAACCATAGCAACGTATGACTACATAGCATAGGAGGGGTTACAGATAAAAATAGAGGAGTTAATTTCATCCCCATATACTTACTAAATAATAATAATAAAAAAAGGAAAGAAAGAAAAAAAAAAGGGAAAACACACACTCACTCTTACATTAAATTCCTCAAAATTAAAAGCCATCATCTCTAAATAAGATTGAAATAAAGTCTTGGCTAACCCCTCACCCTTCGCCCACCCTATCGCCCCATCAGCCCAAAACATTTTTATTTTCATCACCCAATTTCTTTAAACGACTTTTTACCTACTTTCATCATTTTAGTTTTTCTCCATAGCTCAGTTTCTATGCAAATGTGAGACGAATACAAATTCATCTCCACCCAATTTCTCCCACTACGGATATATTACCCCCATTTCCCTCCCTCCCCCACCATCACCATTTAGTCCCTCCTTATATCCCCCTCATAGCTGATAAATCTCCCTTCAACACACATGATTTTTACAGTTGAAAAAGGAAGAATCAATACACGCCATTGCTTAAGATGAGAACATACAGAGTTGTACTGTATGCAGTTTAAGGAAAGTATTTGTGGGGGTTAAAGCGTAGATGCCATAGACTACTGTACAACAGGGATATATATGTGTGTGGTTAGAGAAGAAAAAGTATAGTAGCAATATTTTTTTTCTTATTTTTTATCCCACAGAAACCACCCCTTATATATTTTTTTACTTTGGAGAAATGCCAGACAATCGTGATAAAAATTTTACTATAAATCTACTATTTGGTGGTGTGAAAATGTTTTTTTATCCCCCACAAACACACACACACATTCTCTTACAAACTGTTCACCGACTTGCCCTCTTCATTTAACCCCATTTAACCCCTCCCAACAATGTTTTAATTATTAACTTTAAAATTTTTACATGTCCAACCTGCACCACTGTCTCCTAAAGTGGCTGTTAATTTCAAGCGAGGATCAGCGTTTTGATGTTTCAATTTAAACATAAGGCAGACTTTGAATTTGTAAACCGGATTGAAAATGGGTTGTTATATCATTTTAAAGTGTGACCACGTTCAGCGGTTAAGTTTGGTGACTTTGGGTCCTTTGAAATGGCTCCCAAAGGAACGTACCATAATTTTGATATGACATTTGTTTAACGTCGGTGTGGCCAATAGAGAGTATTGGTATTGGTACGCGTGTTGGCGATTTAATGTCTTTCAATGAAGGGGCTATCGAAAATCCTTTCAATTAGAAAAAAAAAATTATTTTTCGTACTGTATTTTATTTTTTTTCTGTTGAGGTAAAAATGTTTGATGGAAATGTAGTGTGAGTGGGGGGGTGGGGATAACTATCCAGCAGACGTCATCTAAATTGATAAAAAGATGAGATGAAAAAGAGGGAGGGGTGACGGATGTAATCAAAGTGATTTCCTATATTTTTTTTTCTTTAGAAAACTTTATTTACAGTTAAATCGAAAATGAAATTCAATTTAACAAGAAATGAGGCGAATGTTTCAGTGTGGGTGTTGAATATATTTGAACTATAATTGATCAACTGTAACGTTTGTGTTTTTATGCTTTATATATTATGCTATTGTTGTCTAAATAAGTTAGAATTTTGATAACTAAACAATTAATTGGAGTCAATTGATATAATGTAATGGAAAAATCGTGTATGAAGTTTCAAAACACAAATACAATAGCTACCGCATACAAACTTCTTCGATATTATTTATAAATACGATTGCGCAAATTTAATAATACTTTTTATCAAATCAAATTCGTCGCATCGCCAAAAACATTTATTTATAAAATCTATTTTTTCTCTTAAAGGTGAACAGAGAGATTTTAATGTTAGAAGTTTTACATTTAGTGCCACTGCAACAGTATCAACAATTAATCGATTATCGAACGATAACCATAATAATCGATAAACCTTCAAGAATCATTATAAGTTACTCCCTAGGCTTATTCTATCATAGAAGAACAAGTCTTGTTACTACACCATTGTATTATTATTAGTTTTTTACTTACATTTTTTCTAAGAACTTTTACTTGGTCACGCCCACTGTAGTTTAAGTTCATCCCACATTCACTTGAACTAGTTCTGAAAACTTCTTCATGAGACGAAGAATAGTTTTGACATTCTTGAGGGGACAACTCAACCCTACAAACGGTAGCTGCCGCCGACTGTAGTAAACATTTTCCTGGATCCTGTACCGAAACATTTACATTTCCCGACATTTAGTTTAGTCACAACGTAATTTAAACGCGACACTTAATCCTAATGACACTGTTTTAAGTATAAACTAAGATTCTTAAGAGTCAATAAGTGCAGTAAGTAAAAATAAAAGAACAAGTTACGGTCAGTACGCTAAGCACGCTACCATTACACAATACTATCGAAGTTAGGTAACTTATCGATATGACAATTATTGTAACTCATTTCCATTTTCAGCCCATTACATAAGTCTGCTTTCAGCCCTTCAGGTATCTCAAAAAGAAATCGTGCAAATAGTTGAACACAATTCCTGTATAATTATTCTTAAAAACAGTCATATAAATGTTTTTTCTTCTTGTAAATTATATATGTGAGTTATAAATACAAATTTTACCAAAACCACTAAAATAAATGTTTTTATTTTATTTAAAAAAATTATTATAGAGATGAAAATACCGGTAATAACTGGTGTCGGATTTAAAAGATTTTGAACTTTAAAAAGTAGTGAGACAAAATTTAATGTAAGACTAAAATTTAAACACAATATTAATTTTCTGAACAATTTCTATAGCTTTATATTAAACTGTTAATGCCTATCCAGATCTTCACCATTTGAAAATCCCTAAAATTAATGCTACTTTATCCCCATCTTCTTTAAACCAACTTACCCCCATCTCTCTCTTCAACTTTATTTTGTAACATTGCCAAAATTACCACCAGAAAAAAAAGCGAAAACAAGTGGAAGAGAAAAAAAAACTCCCGAAAAAAGATAACAGAAAAATAGGAAAAGAGTATATCTATTGGGTAATAGTCAATTGTCTTCACATATATACCGGTACATACACATACTGTATACCTACCAAGTATAACATACCCAACCCTCATAACGAGACACACTGTTCAACAGTGCGCAATGTACTGTAACTTGAATATAAACAAAACTAATGGCTTTTAAACGAGTTACAAGACATTGTCATCACAAGATTTACAATTGCTTGGAAATTAATTTATGAGGCTAATAAATTACCAATATGCTATAATTATTTTTTTCTTGTCTAAATTGCATTGGAAATAACTTATTAAGCTGAACACGATAATAAAATCGGATTTTTTTACTTTGTAAAGTGAGAATCAGTGCATGTTATGCTATAAAAAAAATTTTTTTGCTTTTAAATATTATTGCAGAACCAAAAAAAAAATACTGTACGTAAAATTAAAATTGTACAGCCAATTTTATTTGTACAAATGTTCACCTTTGTCCTGAACGTTGCATGCAAGTGCGCATGCGTTTGCGTTACTATCAGTGAATAGATGAAATATGTGTGTGAGGAAATCAGCCTCAAAGTGTTATAATACCCAAGGCGACATTTAATGAAACTCCAGTCATTTAGATTATCGCACATTTTTTTTACACCCACAACCCTCACAACCACCCCACAACCACATATTACACCTTCAACCACACATGTACACATACTACTCCACATCATCATCATCATCATCGTCATCATCAGCTTCCACCACATTTTTTTATTTCATTTTCTTAGTCTGTGGATGTCTGTTACAAAGTGACGCTCAAATAACGACCACAGTAACGTTAACAATTTACAAATTATTGTGAAATAATCAAAGGTTTGCATCTGATTTTATTTGGAAAAAAAATAGTTTAATAACGAATTGGCTTTTAAATGGTTAATGAAATTTTAAGTTTTGAAATAAAAATTGTAGTGATGTTTTTACTATTTTTTAATGAATTTTTTTTAAGGGAGATAAGTGACTGTTTTTTCAAGCCACATTGTAAGACTTCTATTCAGTTTCGACGAATGTGATTCCCCTTTGGTTTTTTATTTTATTTTTTAAGAATTTTTTTCTTCTTTTTGGGTGCAGGCGGAAAAGTATGAAAGTGTTCCTGTTTCATACACCCAACCACCTACCCATAAAGCAACTATTTCAACCCTATCCTGATATTTCTTAACCTTGTGTTTTTGCCATCAAATAAAGACAAAAAAAATTTTATGCGACTGAAACTATGAGAGAGAAAGTGAGAAAATATCAAATAAAAATTTCGCCCGTTTCAATCTCCGTTGGGAATCGGCGTAAGGGAAAAGAGAAGAGAGAGAAAAAATGTTAAAAAACATTTTTTTATATTCTTTTATTCGGATCTTTGAAATGATATCAACGACACAATGTAATTACAGCGTTTTTAATTAGCCGCTAGGGGTCATACAGCGCTGCAACGAGACATTTTATAACGCTATCTATGGAAAGTGTTTGCACATTGTTGGCACAAATTGCTTTATAAAACATTAATACCTATAGAATAATAAAAAAAATAAGACGTAATAAATCGGTGGTTACCTAAATACGTAAAAGCATTCGACGTTAAATAGCGAAAGATGACTTTAAAGCGACGTCAAATGCAGCGTCAAATAGCTGCTAGGTAGACGTGAACGCAAAGTTTGTTTTTCTAAACAAAAAGTTTGCACTCATATTTAAAAATATAAAAAAAAAAAACAACAAAATAATAAAAATGTAAATTTTAAAAGCGCATGCGTGTTTATTAAAAGGTTTGACGTCATAGGGTTGTTTGTAATAATGATATTGTGGGTGGTGCGCATGCTCCAAGACTGCCAAACATTTCGCAATGAGAAAAAATCCGTCGTTACTAAGTGAGACTGCTAAATTGGTCTTGTTTTACGTTATGACGTAACAGAGCATAAATATAGACCATGTGTACACGTAGTTTGACGTTGCTGGCGTTGAGTTCAAGTTCAAATCAAAAATTTTTATTTACGTTATGGTTAGATTAGACAAAAAGGAAAAAGTTAACTTTTGAGTATACATAATGCGCACATGGCTTACTATATACAACGAGAGTAATCATAGTATTTACGGTACAAGAATAGCCAAACAATAAAATCTTGAACATTGCATTAAAAAAGACTCATTTTGAGGTTTAATAAGTTTATTTATTGTGACAATACTAAATGACAACTTATCACTGCTGATCAATAACCACACTTAAACTCCATCATGTTAAAAATCAAAATAAATAAAAAATTAAAACAGTTAATTTGTGTACATTAATAAAAAGTGTGTTTTACTTATCTAATCCATAAATTAATAATTTTTAACATTCACGTTTTAGTAAATTTAATGATTTTTTAACCGCACTTACATGACAGTTGAAAAAATTAACTTTCTTAATGGACGGTAACTTACATTATTTATAACAAGGTAATTTTTTATTTTAATAAATTGATTACTTTATTCTTGCACTTCCTCTATCAGTTTATAATGGATAAAAAATTTAGAACAGTAGTTTTAAAATAATATTTTATGATTACCTGGTATGCAATAAAACTTATAAAAATATAAGAAAAAATTAGTGTAGCATTTATCCAATAGATTAAATTTAAAATGTATGATTCATACTAAAATATCACGTAGATTTGATGTAACATTATACTTCTAAAGGAATAAATTATGTACTGTAAGTTCACATAGGTTAATTATTAAACTGGATTAAAAATGATGTCCTCGTTCGTTACAACGTAAAATCAGTATAACATACACATTGCATTGGTTTTAAAAATTCTTGAGTACAATATAATTTTTAAAATTTTTAATTTTTAAGAACTCAGTGATTTAAATAGTAAAACAAAGTATAATATTTCACCTTACTGGTACAGTAGAGTCTCCATAATCCGAGGAGACCGAGGTAGGAACCGAATTTCCTCGGAATATCATTAAAAAATGGAATTTTAACCAGATTAACAAACTTTTTAAATTAATCTATTTTTACTGTTTTTGTATTGCACTTTTTTATGCAGTATACAAACTTTATTTCAAATGCACTGTTTGCTTTACTTTGCTTACTAAAAACTTATCACAACACTCGTATAATAAAAAAGTGACTCCAAAAAGTGCATGAAACTCAAAACTCGAAGTACTGGAGCTCGGATTATGAAGGCTTCACTGTATTTGAATTTAAAATTTTAATATCTTAATTACTGTCCTAATTAAGGAAAAGAAATTAGAGGAAGAATTTATTTTATGGTGTGAGTGCCAATGTACCTGTAAATCAACTTCAAGCCACGTAAGCCACTTGCAACAATAAAATAAAAATTAATTAAAACAATTTCGTTAATTTTTGCGTATAAATTAACGTAAAACTGATATAAGTGTTTCCCAGTATAACCAAAATAATACAATAATTTTGTTTTAAGCCGTCGTTTGGGAAACATTAACATAAAAATGTAAAGCAAACGACGTTTCATCTCAAGTCAAAGACACAACATGCACTGTATAATACAGTTGTTGTAATAAAAAAAAACTTTTGCTTAAATTTTTGCGTCAAATTTTAATTACACGACCAACAACATTGAATAAACATCCACAGATAAATGCGCATACAAATTGAGAATAAACAAACATTTGATATGTGCAAAAGATAATACAAAATTTCACCCCCAGTAAAACTCTCCCCATCCAATCCACCCCTTCCCCTCCATCCATTTCTATATACTCTTACAACTCAATCTTATTTTTATCCCCCACCAACCCCACCCCACCTCAATTTACCCTCCCCCTCACATTTCACAGTCGTCGTTTGCTTTCTCAAACATTTCACAGTAAAACGTTCAAGTAGACCGTTTTGTGGTCGTAAAAAAATAACCAAAAAATTCTGTTACTTCCATCACCCAACCCCCCACCAGCATCCCCACTGTGTTAAATAAGAAGCAAATCGACGGCATAAATATACACACAGACGCCATAAGATTTACATCAAATTTGCATAATTCTCTGCCACTCATTACGTCGATATGCATCTCAACGTTTCATATTATTTTATTTCTTTCATTAATTTCTCAGATAAATAAGCTTAAACACTGAGCAACAATTGAATTGTTTTAGATTGTTCCAAAATGACTCAATTAAACGCCAGCAGTTTTGGGAAATTCAACTAAACATAGGAAAAATGAGTATGATTTCAAACTGAAAAACCGAAAAAAGAAAAGGGAAGAAGAAAAAACATTTCAAAATTATAATTCAGGCTGCATATTAATTACCAGAAAATTTTAATTTTATTCAAATAAAACGAATACAAAGCGATTACGCCAATTAAGATTAAAAGTTGTATACACTACACTGTATTTCTACCGTTTCGATTTTTATAGAAAAACCTAATTGAGCTACTTGACAATAAAAATCCACGTACAATCATAAAAATATTTCATTTGGGAATCAAAAATAATGAGTTTAGACGATGTAAAAGTAAGCAAGGTGTTATACAAGTCATGCTCGTGTTTTTGTAGTTACATACAGCATTGTGTAATGCGTAATATTTGACGAGCAATGGTTAATCAACCTAAAACCAACCGCCCAGTACAAGTGAGAGACACAAACACTCCGAACAAAGTTCTCAATTTATTGTAATAAGTGGGGAGCAACACTGGCTAAGAATTCCTAATCAACCTCACCTTCAAACACAAGAATCTTAAAGAGTTGATTGAAACCAGTACACTACAAGTCACCCACACCCCACCCAACCCCCTTACACCTACACCCCATCCACATTTTCTGATGATAAAAGCAATAATAGATTAGAATGAAGCAACGTTATCCACATCTCTATATTATATACAAACACAACACACGTATATAATATACCGGTGTATAGAAGTTGTAAGCGTCTGTGTTTTGATTTCAGACAACCACCCACTACCCACTAGCCTAGTTGCCACCCAGCCACTAACCCACTATGATAACTTAATAAACGCATTAGCAGCGTGTGATTAGTTGTTTAAAAGAGATTCCACCATCATGGGATTGATGCCAACACCGTCAGAAGTGATGCTACTTTCAGCTTTTGCTCTTTTATTTTTTATTTTTTTTTCTTCTTTTTTTTTCCATGCCTATATTATGCGATTGGGGGAGTTTGAAAGGAGCACCATAAATAACAGAAACGGGTGCTGCTGAGTCAAAGTGGGCTGGTGATTGAGTTAATTATGTCGAAATTAAGTGTGAAGACATTAAAGTAGAAGGTGAAAATTTTTCAATTAAGTTAAATAAACTTGTCGTTACATAATGGTTTGTTTTGACTCTTTTCTATTGGTTTGTAATATCACATGTAAATACTATTTTGAAGTTAACAATATTTTTAATTACAATGAGTGATTATACAAAATGTGTTCATATATAAGTTACACTTAGCAAAAAATAAAAACATGACAAATACTATTGTGATTTATGCAGTTTTTTTATTGATAATTTTTTCCAATTAATTAATGAGACCAATATCTATAGTAAGTCATGCAATTTATTTTCGTTTATTTATTTGAACTTTTAACTTATGAAATTATGTAACTTATTTCGCATTTACAAGTATAATTTGTAGTAAGAGTTTCAATTGCAGCTATTCTTAAATTGAAGGTCTCGAGTTTTTACAAGATGGCCATGCAAAAAATGCATCTTATGATGAACCAATTAACCAGAATTTTAAAAGTGAAAAATAATCTGCACTTTGTGCTGTGTATTGTCAAGATTGCTAAGCGGTTATAAGTTACAGTGCCAGTACTTAAAGTTAAAGCTAAGTCAAATGGCTCATCTCATTTGATTTCGATGACGAAGAACGCATCACATCTATTAATTACTAAATATAACATACATAAACGTTTGACTAAGATGGAAAGACATTTTAATTCAGCTTTAATGTGTGAAATATGACAATTTTTGTGCACACGCGTTAAATAAACACCCCACACAATAATAAGTTAATTTCACTATTACTTTTTAATAAGTTTATTGTCACTGACTTTAAATTTTGATGTGGAAAATTTCGCGACATTAAATCAATATTATAATGTTTATGTTGAATAAAAAATTGGTTATTATAGTAGTGTGGTAATTCATAATGTAGAATTTTAAATTAAGGTCATTTCTAATAGTTACCAATTATTTGTAGTATTTTAAGTTTTACTGTATATTGATTAAATTAAAAAAATACAGTATAAAGTATAACATTTAATATTCCTGTAAATCGAAGAATTCGGATTATCGGTGTTTTTAGTTACTACAGTACATTACTAATAGCGATAATTTGCTAAATGAGATGTTCATAAGTGGGGTTGTGGCTCCTAGTAACGATCAGCCATTAAAAGTCATTATACAAATCACCAATAGACCCAAAAACTAATCAAAATAAGCCGAAGAGTTGAGTCTAGTTGAAAGTAGTGCGCTGTATTAGAAGTTCAACTGATTACTCGTTTGGTCTAAGTAATTGAGAATTGACGACGTCATAATGAGGGATGAGGTGATGGGTTGATTGGGGTGGGGGTAGTCGTTGGTGGGGGAGAGGGGTAGAATGGGAGAGAAAGTAAGAAATCGAGAGAGGTAAATTGAGCTTTGTGATTTTTGTTAAGGTTGAATTAAGAGATGAACGAAACGTGACTCGACTGCGCTTTCTTGCTAACAATGTTTTAGCCTCAGGGCCTACAACCACTACCCAACCCAACCCAACCATATCCCCCCTTACCCCTATTCAGTTTCAAAACTATACAAACGGCAAATAGTCCGATTAAAACGTAAAAGAGAAATCTTTGGAGACCAATAATAAGTGATCAATAATAGTAATACTGAAAAGTTGAGCAATGTAATGAGAAACTGGTTAAATTTATCGCTGAGGTCAACTGCCCATTAATACGTCATCGAGACGCTTTATATTTTGTCTCCGAAAGGCTTTTGCACTGTATAAAGTAATTTTTTCATGTGTTTTAATCAACTTTTCAGCTATGGATGATGCGCATGCGTTAAAGAGTACAACAAAGACGTCAAAAGTTTTAGCTGCCAGCCAGTGCCAGTGCCTATAGTCTATAGAACGGGCATTCAAATAAGAATTGAAATCTGTAAACCGGCCATGCGCCCAACTGGAACGGATATCCTGTGTTTTCTTAGCTCAACAATGGCGACACAAGCAAGATGGCGGCCACGTGTGACGTCGTCAACGTATGGGCTGAAAATGCAAGTTTACAAAAGGGTCAGAATAAGCAACGAAGCCCATCAGCATTTTTTTTCAAAAATAAAACAAACATTTGCATTGTCTTGGCAATTTCCGCCAACAAATCTTCAAAAGACCGGTCAAACTGCACAGGTCCTCTTCACAAATAAATCTGTGAAAAATTTGTACAATTGAACTAAAATTCAGTATAAGTTATAGTTAAATCTTAAAACTAAAATTCACATCTATGAGCATTCTTCTAAATAAACAAACAACCAAAAAAAATCCTGTTTTATTTTTTTAGGCTTTGCGGGTCGTTTTGCGTTTGTTTGACCGGTCCATTTTGATCCCAAAGTTTTTTTTTAAACATGCCCTTGTTTTAATACCGTTTAAATTTCAATCTTCTTAACATTTCTCTTTTTTTTACTGTGATAAATCTTCGTCTCTATTTGTTTAAGACGGTAAATCTGTTTTTTTCTTCTATTTTTGATGCATTTTTTTTTGGGAATGTTATTTGATTTTCAACAGTGGTATTATCATAGTTTTATATCTATTTTTTTTTTTTTGGGTGTTAAAAGAGAAAGGGACTTTGTTTCGTTAGGTAAAGATAAGGAAAAAATATAATCGGACTGTTGACATTTGAAAATAGATTGTTTTCTGGACGCTTTTTTCCTCCATCTCCAACCCCCAACGTTAAATTTCCCTGACAGATGAATTAAAATGGAGAATCGCAAGCAAGATGCTGTCAGAAATTTATTTATGGATTTTTAAAAGCAACTTTTTGATTGATGTCGACCTCTTAAAGGCACTTTCACTTTTATATTATCCGGAAATTACAATTTGGACATCAATAGATTTTCCTGCCTTGTAACAACGTAGTTCAATTTACGCAGTTTATACCGGTACTGCTTTAAACAATTTGTCGCAGCTTACAGTATCTCAGCCTGCCAAAAACCAATCAAAATGTTGTTGAATTTATACATGTATCACTTTAAAATATAAGTAGAACTATAAAATTGTTAATAATAAAAAATCACCAATAATAAGCAACAAAACCATAATTAATTGCTGTGATGACGCACGTTTATTAACCTGATAAGCTAATCATCATATTACAATATTATGCTGATAATAAACTCTTAATGACTATTATTTAATTTTATTGCTATATTATGTATATTTGCCTAATAAAATAAAATAGCCAAATTAGTTAAAATCCAACAAGAAAAAGCATTCTTTTATTCATTAAATTGTATAGTTCAAGATTTCATATTTTAAATAAATAATTTAATTTTTAAATAGATAATTAGAATTATTAGTTATTTTGTTAAAAATGTGTTTATTGTACTGTAGTTAGGATAAATAAATACAGTGGAATCCGTTTAACGCGAACTCGCTTAGCACAAAAACTCGGTTAACACAAAACAACACGGTACCGGTTTTTCGTCTTAGAAGCAGTAAAAAATTACGCTTGCCAACGCGCCATAACGACGCTAAGTGCATTCTCAGTTTAAAATCCTTATCAATCATTGGAGGAATAAATGCATTGTTTTTTCATACAGTAAAAAAGTCAACAAAAAAATTAGTAAACTGAAACTATCCAACACATCCTTATAATATTGTCTTAAAGGAAAAAAATCAGAATTTACCATATTAGCTTTGGTTCCATTATTTTATTGACAACATTGAGTTAAGTTCCACAAAATAATACAGCCGTTTATATTAATTGGATATTGTTACATTTTTTATATTAAGTTTCCTTTTTTTTGAATTACTCACAATACTTTATCACTTTGTGTTTAATTTGGTACGTCATTTTCCGTGATTACATACGCTTCATTTTGGTAACCAGTACCTTGAATTTTGGCAATTTCTCTGCTAACTGCTTCACCAATTTCTTCCATTTGTTCGGATGATGTACGTCGACTGTGTTCAGAACTTTTACGTAAACTAGTCCGACTTTTACTCCGTTTAGTGGACGGTAAAAAGAGAACTTTTTCCAGCTCTGACATGGGCGACTCAAAAGCCAGAGTGAACACAAACGACACACTCATCACGAGCACCAAGAATCCACAGTACAAGATAACCTAGCACACAGAAAACATCTGTAATTTGAACTAACTTAAATAGCAAAAGTTTTAATGTTTACCATGACATACTCCTGGAAATAGTAAGCTATTTCCGCCGAAGCAAACATCAGATTTAAAATGCTTAAATGAATAAGATATCCGCAATAAGTAAGCCGTGACAAGGGAATCATTCCTTTCCATGATAAAATTTTGTTGACAAAACCTAATTTCAACACAAGAAATTCTTAGAAATAATAATAATATTTGAATTTAAGAAGTTGTACTTACTTCCATTACCAGTTACACAAACAAAAACCACCCATGCGACACAAAGGCCCCACGCAGTACGTGAAAATGCCCCATATACGGAATTTAACGCATTGTTCATTACTTTTTCTCCTTTAAAATAGTCAAAAGTTCCATAAATTAACGTCAACCCAAGTCCAGCAGCTAAAATCCATCCAATTAAGTTTTTCCACTAAATTTTAAAAACATACATTTGAATTATTAAATCAAAATCAAATTTTAACGTTTTTCATCGTCATAATACCCAATTTAATTTGATTCGAAGATCTTTTTTATACAAAAAGTACCCCAGGCAAATTCCTACTATGTAAGGTCCCATTCGGCAGTAGGGCTTTATGTAAACATTTGATTGATAGTCAAGTCCAGCAAGAGAATTAGAGTGAAATCTATCAATAAAATGTTTAGTATTAATTTTCGATGTATAATGATCTTGTTTAATGCATTATATGCTGTAGTAATGAGCAACTTACATTACTGAAGGACCTGGATATCCTGGAATGTCATGATAGTGAATGTAAAGAGCAGGTGTCAATGTTGTTGCAATGAAAAGTAATGCAACAAGACCGTAACCCAATAACGGAATTCTGTAAAAATATATACAATTTCAATATGGCATAAGCATTTTTAATAAAATTACCTTTTAGTTATAATATCTTACTTGAATAAAGACAAAAGTACAAATGGCATTAAAATATAATACTGCATGTCAATGGAAATATACCATGAAACGTCAATACACTAAAAAACAAAAGAAAAAACGGATTAGTAATAATTATTGCCAGACTAATTTATTAAAATAATATAATGCCATCGATTTATTAGAATAATATAATGCCATTAATTTATTAGAATAAAATCCTAATTTAAAATTTTTATAGCATTACACAATGAAAGTGTTTTATTTTACAGTATCTTATTTAAAGTGCATTGGTCTGTTTTGATGTTTGTGCACGTATTGTGCAACTAATATCATTGAATTGAAACTCAGTGATAAATATTCGCGTTTAATGATTGTAAAAAAACAATTCATATAAGTTAGTTTTTATATGCTTTGTAACTTTTAATGTTATCTTACTATGTGTGCGGTGTCCCACAGATTGTTTATGTAAAGTAAATTTCTCCACCAATAAGTCCTGCAGTTTTGTTGAGCTGATTGCATGACTGGCCACTGTGGTCCACTTCCCAACATATAATATGGTCCAGCAATAAACGCAATTATCATTGCGTAAAGTGGGGTTAACCTGAAATACTTACGAGATAACATATAACATACAAAAACAATTTTGTAAAAATAGTTTACAAAATTTTTACCTCCAATATCTGTGAAAATAAAACATGAAAATGTTTAGTTTTCCACCGCTCTTTTTAATTTGTTTAAGTCCAAGATATGTAATTAGAAATCCACTAAACATTCGAAAAATTACAAATAAATCTTTTAATTATAAATTTATAATATGTTTATTATTAAAATTTCAAAGCTACCTCAAAAAGTAAAATGTGTCCACTGAGTAAGTTCCATTCAAAATTACGTTGGATGCAACACTGTTTACAAACTTAGTAATGTCCACTGGGTTTTCTATGGAGTTTACAAAACTGGCATTAAAAAAGCTCCATACAAGTAATAAATTAAAATATTACTTATGGGCATCATGCTGGCAAAGTCATACGTATGACCCAAAACGACCCAAAAAAAGCTGATCAATCGCAATCCATGGATACATGTTAGAGAATCACTTCCAGATTTGGTGCCCAAAAGTCTTTTACCATTTTTGATGACTGAGAATGATGTGATGATCTTCCTTAAAATTCCTATAACATGAAAATACATTTTAATCAAAAAAGTAAAAGTCAGTTCAAATATTTTCAACATTTATATATTAAAAACATTTACCTGGCTTACGAAATTCTTCTGTACTGTGTCTTTTACGTGTCCCAAAAACATCAACAAAAGTACCAATTAGCATTATCATTGCAAAAAAGCAAAATAGAACTCTGCAAGGAAATTATCAATAGTCAAAATCACTTGAGACGATAATTAAATTTAATAAAATATTTACATGACTGCAATGGTTGAAGCATCAAATTTTTTTGGCTCATCAACTTGACAAGAACTAGGTTGAATCGATAATGGCAAACCTGCATACAATTCATTATCAAGTTAGATAATGTCATTTGTGTAGTAAACTAAATTTATTTTACCAGCAACATTAATCAGTTGTTGCATTTCAGTTTCGTTGCATGAAGAAGGCCAGCACAGCCCGACGGTGACGCAATTACAAGACAGTAGTTTCGATAAAGAGTCCTATTATAAGAACAAGAATAACAATTTAAAAAATTAAAATTGTTAAATTAGATTAGTGTTGTTCTTACTGATGCCAAAAGTGATGTTTCAAGTCCGGACGATTTATTGGTGAAAGTAGCTGTGCAGTACTGACCACTAAACAACCCTTCATTGTGAATTTTTAAACATTCACTAAAACTACCTAACCATTTTAAATTTCCTTCCAAAATTCCTGTTGGAATCTTGGCTGTGGCATCAAGCACTTTAAAAAATAATAACATTATATTATTAAAAAATATTAACTGCATGTTGGAATACTTACTTTTCAAAGCCCATTCTTGAATCTCAGATGAGTTAGAATCAAAAAGTTTTAAAACTTCAGTTAAAAAACTTTTTGAACTTTGAAAACAATTGTCGGACACTTTGAAGATGGTCGAGTCGTTAATCCGCGAAATAGCTGCCGGATTGAAGAAGGGTAAAATAGCCGGTGCGAGACCGAAGGCTGGTTGGCTCTCAACTGAATCAAAATGTGTGCACACCATTAGAAGCACTGTTAAGGCCCAGACAATTGCTCTACAGTTCGACGACATCAGTGCCATGCTGTTTATTGAAGAGTTTCTTGGCATTGGACTGAAGTTTTCAGACAATCTGATGGGGTTTATATATCCTCAGACTTTCTTGTCAAGTTCAAAAGCTTCAGGTAAATATGATCCAAGTGCGTGATTAGAAACCATTAACCGGCCATCGATCCCAGAGTTGAAAATCGGTATCAATTGCTGTTAGACTTGGCGAGGACACCTTAGTACATTATATCTTGATACGCTTTTAAGACGAATACAAGATTATCGATAGAGTTAGAAATAAAAACTGATTACAGATACATCATTCACGTTCAGCTACATTATAAATAATAATCAGCAACATGTGAAACTCAATTAGAGAGTTTTATATGAAAATGTAGGTCGGGCAGTTTGCCAAAAAAACCGCCTTGTTTGCTATATCTTAGATAAATCAGAATTGGTTGGAGTTAAAATTCTGATCGCAAACAGCTGTATTTGGCCTCGTTTAATGAACCACTGGTTGATTACTAACCACGGTTCCTGTTATTTAATGTATAGTGTTACTTAACTAACAACTAACTTGCTATGGCCTTATTTTAGACAACTTATGTTGATCTCTTTAAGCTTTTCTACAAGTGATTTTTTTTGTGTTGTTTTAAATATAAATAGTTTTTTATCAACATATTCAATGCCAAATTAAATTACCGTGCAAGTTATTTTAGCTTTGTCATTTAAATTGTTGAATAGATGTTTGTTGTGTCTTATTAGGCCTTGGCATTTGTAATATGTCACGTGTTACATTCTGACAGGTTTGAAGGTTTTCCAGGTTCAAAAACACGGAACACAGGGTTAAATAATAATAATAAAAATGTGCTTTAGAAACCAGTCCAAGTATTGAGTAATTACATTTTGACTTTTGTACAACTACCAGGCGTACATTGTGCAGTAGTTGGAAATGTATCATTGTTGTTTTTAAATTCGGAATCATAATACAAAAGGCGATTAACCTCATCAAATCGCACTAATCTTTCAAGGTTTCATGTTAAAGTTTGTGGCAATTGCAAGGCTAAAACGAAATCACAGTACAAATTACAACCGTGTATGCTATTAAAAAAACAAAGCAATAAGAAATATCAAAAAATCTAAATCTCAAGTGTTTACGCTTTATAAGTTTTGATAATTTCATGAAATACTATTCCAAATTTGTGTCAATCACATTTGACATTTAAACCAGAATTATGTCACTAAATTTAATTTTGTCAAGATATAATGCAATTATAAATGATACAGTAATAATTAAGAGTAAGTTTTATAAAAAAAAGTTTCATTCATTAAACATTTAGCGTCATAAATACGTCAGTGATATTTTACAATAATTGTTAATTACTGTATCTCGGATAAAATTACTACTTATGGTAATTTATTTATTTATTTTATTATTATTAATTTATTTAATCGCCGAAACAGCAGAAATACAGTCATCAATCATACAATAACATACTCCCATATCATTATCGCAATAATACACCAACATTTAAATTAAAATCAAACAATCTCAACCACGTCAAAAAATGTCTACAGAATCTTCTCCCCATACAACATTCAATGGTCATTTTTTTCCCCCCCAAAATCAATCCAATTCCATATCTTAGGGAAGATATAATTTTACTGCAGTGTACCGATACAGTGTGTCGTACGATTTCATCTAATCTCATGTTATAATTTGTTAGTACAGACGCTGTGGAATTTAATTTTAATAATCATTTTACATTCTGTCTGGCTGATACAGTATGTATATTTAAATAATATCAGCAGATTACGCAGAAATAACCAAATGTGGAAAAGTTTCCTGCACTAGCAACTGCAGGGCCGGCCTTCTATGGGGTGCGGCGGGTGCGCCGCCAATATCCTATATGCCAATATCGAAATGAGACTAAAACACATGTGATTTAAAGACAAT
>JAAFCF010006680.1:15178324-15191157 GCA_013389785.1 Helicorthomorpha holstii
TTTAAAGACAATTTGTCTCGTTTATTTCATTTTGTAAAACAAAAAATTCCAATATCGAAATGAGACTAAAACACATGTGATTTAAAGACAATTTGTTTCGTTTATTTCATTTTGTAAAACAAAAAATCCCAATATCGAAATGAGACTAAAATACATGTAATTTAATGGCAATTTGTCTCGTTTTTTTCATTTTGTAAAACAAAAAATGCCAATATCGAAACGAGACAAAATTACATGCGTTTCAGTGTCATTTTGTCTCGTTTTTTAATGTGTATATGCAAATAGTGAAAATAAATAAATGAGACTAAATTACAAGCGTTTCAGAAAATAAATATGCGTACAAAAAATAGTGCTGTACAGACAAAAATTGTGATTAATATAGTACAGAACATCATATTAGATGTTAACTTGTTACATTTGAAATTATCATAGATTTTGTATTAAACTTTAATATTGTAGTGTCATTTTAATTTTTTTTGAATAAAATCAATAAATTTTTTATTGATTTTAAACTTGAAAACACTCCTCACTGAAGCCCAAAAATTGCCTATGATGTGGGTATTTCAAAGCAAAGTTAACTTCCTTTTACACGACACACCAGAAGTCGTGTTTAATGAGAAAATGTTTCTTTTTGAAGCGAAAACTTTGCGTGTTATACAGTTATACAGTAGTTTAGTCGTCAGCTTTTCATGCAATACTGTCTATAACGCAGTAGGTCATTGGACCTTTATTTACTTCACATCCTAGTACATAATACAAATTTATTAAACACTAAAGAAAGATACTGTACTCAACGTGTTAAAATTGTTTGTTGTCATAGAAATAATAACTTTGGAAATTCTACTAGATTACGGTACCAGTCATTCCGATTTCATTTTTTTTTAAATACTAATTCTAACATGTTAACAACGATGTGTATTATCTGCAAACACTTACTGTAAATTGCAATATACAGTATCAAGTTAGTAGATTAAAGTTAGTCATTTCTAAATTAGACCGTTTAGTTATTACAATGACTTAATGAACCTTTTATTTATCACATTATTCAGATGATGACTTAAATTATACCGTGAGAGTATTTAAGATTTTATTACTGCAATGTATAATGACCATTAAATTTACATTGATAAAAGTTTATCATCAATAGAAAGTTCAAAATTACAGAATTGATACTGTGAAAGTTAATGTTCGTTAAACTTTTTGTTATTGACAGCCATGGTTATCAAAAACTATAAAACGTGTTAAAAATACCGCGAATATCGTTCATCATTGGAACTTTTATCATTAAATAATATTTTTCAGTACAGTATAGTTTGACGTACTTCAAATTCCCTAAGTTAATGACCTTTGCAAGTTAAGTTTATTAGCCTGATGGAAATTACAATTCAAATTTATTTCTAGAAAACAACCAATTATCAATATTTATTCATCAACAGGTACAAATCACAAGTGCAAGTGATGTTTTGAAGGTCGCACGCACTGACGAGCAGAACAATAATAATTCTCCATTATTACACATTTTAATTTGTTGCAATTTTTTCAAAATTAAAGAAATATTTTTTATGAGAATGCAAAATTCAAATCAAAATATTAGAAGAAGTCGACATAAAAATCAACTTACCATTCACATTAGCTTTTAAGAAAGTTGTGTTGATATTTGAATGTCAAAATTCACCAAAACGTGACCAACTGCAGTTTCCTGGTTTTTGTAAATGCTTTATAAAGACTTGAACAACATACAAGGGTCGTAAAACATTTATTAGGAAGACCCACTAGCTATAAAGAAAAACGGTAACTGGTTGGTTGAGTAGGGCGAATAGAAATTTAGGAAATGACATTTAGGTATTGAATGACCTTAAACAAAACTGACTTTTCGGTGTACAGTATAAATATTCTGTTATTGGTCATGAGAGTGAGAATTGGCTGACTTAAATATGTTTGCGATCCTAAAACTCAGCAAGGTGACCTTAATTAGTTTAAGCATAAACAAGAGGTAAATGCACTAGAGTCAAAGGAAAAGTACCAGAAGTTCTGCCATTTTAACTTATAAGAATGTATTTGCTAAAGTTTATAGCACTTTAGCTGAAAAAACAGTCCCGTACATGATGTATCTTAGTTTTTAGAAATGTTAAATTAAAATTTTGAATGAATAAATCACTTTATTTTAGTTTATTTGAAATGTTTTAGTTAAGTTTTGCTGTTAGTTTTACTGTGACCACATTTTAATAATGTTATTAACTTTTTTAAAAGTATTTTCACCTACTAATGTTAAGAATATACAAATTTAAGAAAATCCTTAGAACAGTATAAATTTACAATAGATTTTAATTGAACTTAGATCATTCAATTGCTAATAATTGAATTACAAACATGTTTGTTATTAGAAAAACATTAAATTTTAAAATAAAACTTCTATAATCGTGATTTGAGTTTGTAAACAATCTGATTTTGTTTTTAACAATTGATAAACTTTATTTTAATAAAAGTTTTCGAACAATTTATACCGATAAATAAAATTAACGATTACCGGTAAACTGATAGCAAATTATAAAAAGATTTAACATTGATAAAATAAATACATGTAGAAACTTAGCATATGCTTATACTTAAGATATGAAGATGTTCCTGTTGATCAAGTTCCTCATATAAAACTGAAACATGTCAATACTATAATCATGAAAATTTCTGCTTAAGCTATAGTGCTTTTTAAATGTTTTTTAAATGACTGAATCGTGATACCGATTACTTTGAATAAACTTCCATTTCTTCGCCATTTATATCAAAAGCATCATTAAACTTGCTTGGTTTATACTGATTGTTTAACGTTCCAGGTAAGCGTAACGATGTGTAGCGATTAAGTTTCACTTTATTAACTACAATGTAGCAGATAAAAAACAATATCAAAAACGTTGAAATTATAACCAAGACCAATAGGAAAGTGTAAGATGTTGGCAACTTGGGTGGGTCTCCTTCTGGTAAAATGTCTGGGCAGAACAAATATTCACCTTGGAAGGATACATTTTTAATTGAATATCCATGAAATTTAGACGGAGTAATACAACTACAATCAAGACAACAAAAAATCCATTAAAAAAAATCAAATGTTTGTAAAAATTAGATAAGTTACATTGTTTGATTCAAATATTTGGTGAATCCATATTTAGCAGCTTTAACAACAATCCAATAAGATTCGCAGGAACAATTTAATGGGTTTCCTCGAATGTCCATCAGGGAAATGCTAGTTCCATTAAAAGCGGACTCGTTCAAGTGTGTAAAGCTGTTGTTCCGCAGTTCCATCTACAGTAACAAATTCCAAACTTAGTTTAAAAGAGCTATTTTTGTTGAATTTAACTTACGTTATCCAAATGTTTAGATCCATAACCTCTAAATAGATCAGATTCAATTGTCGTTAATTTGGAATTGTCATTGCAATTGATTGATTTTAAGTTGTGCAAAGGTTGAAATGCTCCTAAAAATTAAATAAATTTGTTAGCTTTAATGGTTTTATATTGCAAAATTGAAATTAAATGACCTGTTTTGATGATAGTAAGTGATTTCATTCCACTAATGCTTAAATTTCTCAGTTGGCCCATGCCCAAAAAAGACAAGGCATCTAAGTATTCAATTGGATTCTGGTCCAATGTAAGATAGATTAGTTTAGATGCATATTGTAAAACGGCAGGCACTTCCTTGAAATTATTCATGGCTAAATTCAACGTTGTTATGTAGCATATAGGGTTGCTAAGACCTGCTGGCAATTGCGCTAAGTTATTGTTAGACAAGTCCAGTTTTTCCAAGTTTTTTAGTTGGTTTAAAGCTGTTTGGGTGGTCGTGTCTAATGAAATAAATTGATTTTTAGAAAGTATAAGTTGTCGAAGGTTTGGAGTGCACTGGAACAAATCATCATCAAGTTTCCTTAAGTAATTTCCGGTTAAATCAAGAACTTCCAAATTACTGTCACTGTCATCTTTTCCACAAAAAGCCGACTTGTGAATTTCCTCTATGAAATTACTAAATAGACTCAGCCATTTCAGGTTTGGGAGCTCAGAAAAAGCGTTGGCTGTTACAGTGTCGATTTTGTTCAAGTTGAAAAATAACGCGTCGATATAGATGTTGTGTTCAAACGGCGGGACAATGCTAAAATTGTTGGAACTGAGATCCAAATGTATGTTATCAACGTCATTTAAATATTCGCTCCACTGCGGAACGTAGTCTAATTTAAGTGATCGGCAGTCAATCAAATACGGATTTTCTAATTTACGAATGCTGCACGTGCAAAGGTTACAAAATTGGTCCTTGCTCATTTCTAGATTTGTTTTTGAATCGCTGGAGTTGGAAGACAAATTAAATTGAGCTTTCTGTTCCTTATCTAATTGAGCATCGAAATCTTTTTCCGGTTCTTGTGTTACTTCTACGTCATTTTCCTTTTCAATTCTAGAAGTCACATTCACAGGTGCACAAATGGCGGTTGATACGAGCAATAGCCACAAAACCATCGACAATACTTTCAATAGACACATTTTACTGCAAATGAAAATATTGGAAAATTTTTAATAATCACATTAAAATGTTTTCTGATCAAAGATACACCTAATATTTTTTCGAATTAAAAAAAAACTTTTATTGACAAAACTTGGCAAGCCGATAATTAATCTCACAAAAACGTTTTTTTATTTTTCCTAGGAAAGTGTTTAGTCATGTTGCCAGGTGATAGATATAGCTGATAAGTGGCAATAGTTACATTAATCATTATTAATATAGGCTCATCCATGTAAATATACTGTAATTTATCAATTTAAGTTATTTTATTTGCAATTAAGAACCATTCTATTACACTAACTCCTTTTAAATTTTGTCTGAGAAACGAGAATCTTTACTCAAAAAAGAAATAATAATTTATCAGTAGTATTTGATTTTTTTTTTATAATAACTTGGCAATGGTAATGCTATAAGTAAATATACAGTAGCGTTAAAGCCTAACTTAATTTACTTTATGATACGAAATTAAAGATAAACTCAAAACTTAATAACAATAGTAGTTACCGGTACCAATCATTTTACCTTGAACTTTATTGCCTGCCACGTAATTGACGTAATTTTGACGTAACATTCCGCACTGTATATTTTCTTAATAATTTAATATAATAAATATCATTGTTAAGTTATTACTGTAGTATAATAGCTAGGCATTTAGCATATAAAAATGAGAAAATCAAGTTTTGTAACTTGAGTCTCAATCACACGAAAAAAAGGTGCTGAGCAACTATCAATAAAAACTGGTTACCTGGCTTCGAGCTTAACAACAACAGCTCGTAGGCGTATTGAAATTGTAATTTAAACAAATAATTAATGAAACTAAGGCTTTGTCAGCACTGAAATGTTAAAACAAATCTTACCTGACACTTTGGCGTCATCCAATAGTGAGGAGCCTCAATTAGTTTGTAAACTTAAAATTGTTCACAGTTAAAACTATATTTTGATATAAGACACTGTATAGTTTTTGCGTTATAATTTTGGTACAGTACTCAGTAAAGCTCGTTAAAAAGTGTTTTGCCATAGTTAAATGTAATCGTTGCTACGCCTATGGCTGATAACAAACTCATATTTGCTCGATGACGTCCTTTTGTACACATACTGTAGCTAATCCTGATTTATCGCAATATATTTATCGACTGTGCTAATACCAACAGTTTATCTTAAAAAAGGAGAAATAAACTGTGTTTATGTGAATTGTTAAACGTGGATGAGTCTAAAGTTGCGATTGAAAGTGGTGTACTTGAAAGTGGCATAATTTAAAGATATACTTGCATACGATAGACAAAATCTTTTCCTTATTTTATTTAGCATTGTTCATTTACTTGTAAGTTTATATTTATTTAATAGCGTTTTGTGCTATTCAGGATACAATAGTATCGCTGTGAATTTGCAAATAAACTTACAGTAGCTAGTAGAAATATTTATTTTACAGAATTTATGTTGATATTTTTAATGGTTCCGAGCTGATTGTGAAAATATTGAAATGAATTAAACGCCATTCGAAAACAAGTCTCATTTCACTATTCATAAAAAATTGAAATTAAACTAGTTTTGTTTATGGCTTTTTATTCTACTGTAAATTAAGTGGCAATTGTAATATCAACGTAACTGAGAGATGCTTATTAATAATTAGCATTGTTGACAATAAGAAAAATAGTTAGATACCGTAAATGTAAAAATTAAAATCATTTTTATTAATAATTATTGTAATGTACCAAGCTATAGCTTGGTACATTATATATAACTGATCTAACTGATCTAAAACATGATTAGCAATATTTGTACACCCTGCATTTATCCGTTATCTCAACAACTAATGCAACTGCCATTACCTTTTATATATAAAAAAAAAAGCGAAAATACATTTTTTATTTTTTAATTATTTTATGTAACATACCAAGTCAATGCCATTGTACTTTTATGCCATAAACAATAAAAAACTAAATTAAAACAACAAAAAACATTCAGACATTTTGAAGATAAATGCTAGTAAAATTTAATAAAAACACTGAAATTTTACAGACGCTTTTTCTTTAAAAGTTTTTTTCTTTGTTTATTATTAATTGACATAAACCTAAGTGGTAATTATAATAATTGCACAGTCGCTAATCAATTTCTTTGGTTTTTATTTTTTTTTTTTTTGTTAGTAATAATGTTTTTATCATAACATTATAACGTAATTTTTAACCATTTAAGTTATGGTTAAGTGCACATACTTGGTTTGTTACACTTTAATCGCAGTTACATTATTTTGGAAAAGCAATTACACTTATTTTAAACCAAACAGAGAGGCATTTGGAAGATCGCACAATGTCTCGATATTGGTCAGTTATCATTGCCTCAATCAAAAAGCATTATTCTAAAAAAAATATATAAAAATTAATTATTTTTTCTAACTAAAACTTTTTACGAATCATCACGGTTTGCACTATCACTTTCTATTTACAACCAGAACTACGGTAACCTTGGATGCTTCTCCACTATAATACAGTAAGGTAGCCTTCAATGGACACGTTTTATGGGTAATACAGTAATAGATATTTTATACTATTTTAAATATAAAAATTAAAAGTGCTACAAGTCTTAGTAGCAAATTCTTTTATAGTCATCTGTGCTTATTTCAAATTCCCAATCAATACCAGCTCAAATGTCTATCAATAACAGTTAAGACGTAGTAAGGTGCACTGTGCTTAACTCCAAAGCTATTTTTGAAAAAAAAAATAATACAAAATTATTTTGCTGACTAAATACTAAATAAAATTTATAAAAAGTTATCTCACAGCAAATCTCCAATTATCCAGATAAATACCATTATTGACTTTAAATATCATTTTTGCTCCTAAAAAACTAAAATAAAATGTGTTAATGCATAAATTTATACGAAATTATCACGTCGTTTTCAAAGTTTGATTTGTATTCATAAGCAAAATTAATCTCGATTACACCATAATTTCCGTTAAAATGTGCGTTTTGTTACAAATATTCAAAGCATAATTTACAATAATTAAGTAGAAATTTCTAGATTTTGGTTAAAAAGATAAAATACGAAATCTAAAGTGACCAGAATAATGTTTTGATTTTCAAATACACATTTCATAATACGCCAATCGAGATTGTTGAGATTGTCTAGCTGGCTTCTTGTGTCCTTTTGTGGAACTTCAATAAATCCCAATTCTTCACTGTGCAGAATTACAGAAATTTGTTTCACCAATCCACATTGCCAATAAGTTCATACCTTATAAGTTACGCGATATGTATGAATGCAATTAGCTGAAGTGATCTCATTTCGTGTCATCAGAAGGTAATTCGGTTTCGGCCTCGTTAATTGTGGTCATAATAGTGTCTCCAGAGTAATCAACCGGTGTGGGTGGGGTCTTTAGTCTTCGATAACGCCTTTGAAACATGGCTCGACATCGATTAAACCAGTTTAATTTCCAGCAAGCAAAAATACAGCAGCCAATGGAAACCACCACCAACGTTGACAAAAGAAGAGCAATCGAAGCTGCCAAATGGCCATCCATGCTATCTTCACACAAGAAACTACGTATAGACACGTTGTCAATTGCACGACTGCGAAGTGTTCGAGGTGCTGCACATCTTTAAAAACAAATATACAAAAATTAATACAAATCATTTGTATACAACCTTCAGGAAATAAGCAATCGCATGGTAACAAACCAATTTCATTTAAATTGCAAACTGCTGGAACTAAAAATACCCTTGGAGAATTATGTTATGACAAAAATAATTGTCTGCTTTGTATACAGTGACATAGATAATGCATATACAGTACCTGTGTATGGGAATATAAGCAATTTTATGAAGCTCTATTATTAAGATCTATTGTATTGTTGACTTTAATGTTTTGAATATAATAACAGAATATGTATGAATTTTAATGTGAGATGTGTTGCTAAAATTTTACCTTAACACCAAGAATTTCATTGCCAATGTATTTAATAAGTATTGTGTCCTCTAATTTTATCGTGAATTCAAAATTAAATTTTTATAGCATAAAAATAAGTCAAGGTTATTAATAAAATCTTACTGCAAAGATTTCTGCAAGTTCCATCTGACTGTTTTCATCCATTTTAGACGACAGTCGCAGTTCCATGGGTTTTCGCCTAAATCAATATAGCGAATTTTCTCCCAGGGTAGCAGTTCCTCTACCAATGACGATAAGGCGTTTTGTCTTAATATGACTTCCTGAAGATTCCATGTGGACTGATGGATGTGGCCGGTATAGTTAGAATGCGGAAGAGGAACCGTTGCTATACCCCTAAAAGCACCCGGATGAATGCTATCGAGTTTAGGGTTGAAACTGCAAGAAAATATTTTCATATGTTTTAGGGAATGAAAAGCTCCATCGTGTATGTACATAAGGTGATTAAGTGTATTGAGATATAGTTCCTCCAAACTTTCCATATTATCAAAATCTGCTGCATTCACTTCGACTATGAGATTATCACTTAAGTCGAGGACAGAAATAAACTTGAGACGACTTAAGGCCAGCGATGGAACCTCCTCCAACTGGTTCCCACTTAAAATTAGAGTCTTTAAGTAAGACGTTTCCAGAAAGATGTCTCTTGGAAGTTTTTGTAAATCTAAGCCGTGCACATCCAGCTTTTCCAACATAGACGTGGCCGACATTAGAAGGTCCTGCAATCCCTGCAGAGTAACACCCGAATAGCGCAAATTTAAATCACGCAGCGATATGCAATGGAGCAGCACATCCATATCAACAAATTTCACGTTATTGTAACTTAGGTCCAGCTCTTCCAGCTGTCTTAAACCATGAAACATTCCCAGCGTTAAGTTAGTCAGTCGATTTCTTCGAAGAATCAATTTCCGAAGACCAATAAACATTTCAAACGAATAATCGTCAATCAAGCTGATGTCATTGTTGGAAAAATCCAACTTGGTCAAAGTTGTGGACATGTAAATGCCCTCGAATGTGTCCTGTCTGATATGAGGAATTCCACATCCACTCAGATCAATTTCGGTCGCGTCAAGTGGGACGGAAATCAGACTTGGTAATAAACCATAAAAGCGACCGTTGCAGTGAATTGTTTTGCGAACAGTTGTATTTACACACGTGCAGTTAAGTGTCCGACAAAGATCCGTTTTCGACTGAGTTAACATGGCATCACTAATCCCCAACTCGAACACCAAAATGCACATCCATCCAGTAGCGGTTAGAATTAGCCACATTTTAGATAAGTCCATGGCTAACGACTAGATCTGAAAAACAAATTAAATTAGTAACAATAAAATAGATCAACCAAATATAAAGCTTCCATATACCGGTAGCTTTAAAACTTTGATACATAATAAAGTAACACACAATATACAATTTACTTGCAACCTTAAATGTCGTCCTTGAAAATCGAATTGAGTTCCTCTCTATTCAATTCAAATATTGAATTTAAAATCGCTTCTAAGACAGTTTTAAAAGCTTAATCGTAAGTTTGGAACTGTAATAATGTTATGCCCTGTATGATGTGCCGATGGTAACAGTTGGACATTGAATAAATTTGCAGGTGTTCAAGAGGGATGAAACCAATTTAGTCATTACAAAAGAGGTACCAAACGGGTGAATGAGTGAGATGTATGACGTCATGTATTAGTGAATCAATCTACTATTATTACCAGATTTGTTTCCTACTAATTCATTTTTTTTGTTATACTTGTTTACCCTCATGGAATTCAATAAAATAATTTTTTTTTAAATATTAATGGAGTTCCACTTGAGTGCAAACGGTGTAATGTGAAATTCCGGATTAAAATTGGTACCATTTGGTAACTGACATTTAGTCATTAATTTTTATAATAAAATTATATAACGTTAACAAGTTACTGTTAATGAGTGGTATTAGTTACATTAAATAAACAATTATTTCGTTAAAGCTGAATATTTAATCAAATTATAACTGAAATTCCGCATGAGTTGTAAAAAGACTATAATAATACACTATCATATTTGATAAATTAGAAAAAAACATTTTTTTGTATTATTCTTTTCAAAATACAAGGTGATTTTCTAAATGAGAACATGTTTTAACAGTGCCAATAAATAAACGAGACGAAATCTTATCAGTTCTAATGTTATTTGTCCCTTTTTGTTTTTTCCACCAAATAAAAAAGTGTTTCAATTTAGAAAATCACCTGTAATACGCACTGTAGTTCAGTTTATTGGCAAAATTATGTGGTGTGAAAAAAGATTCACAAGCGAAACAATCAAAAATGAACTGTTTTTTTATTATTACTAGCTGTCCCGTTCGCGCTTTGCTGCGAAGATTATGAAGTCCGTTCCCGATTTGCCCCGTTCCCACCCGTCCCGTCAATTTTCTATTGCGTTTTTGCCTTCACCATAAAAGTTTTATCGGTAGCTCAAAAGATGGCGCCAAAGGTTTCCCAAGTTCTGTCCCGCGAACCCCAAAATTTAATTAAAAAATTTTATTAAAAAATAATTTTAACAAAATTTAAAAACTTTTTTAGGCCCATAGGTTCGTCTGAGTACACAGAATAATGTCCTAAAATTTCATAGCGATCGGACGAATAGTTTAGGAATGCATAAAGGACAGAAAGACACACACACAGTCTCTTTTATATATATAGATTATATTTTTTTCACGTCTATTTTTGCCATGTTTGCGTGGAATAAGGCAATTTAATCGTCAGTTTCCTGGATGAGAAAGACCAAATTAAAGTCTATACATGATACATCTCCTCTTCCCCACTTTTATTTATTCCCAACCTAAGGAAATTGCAAAATCAGTCATCACACAAATGTTGTAAAAAATAAATTTACTGTAACACAAAATTTCTATTCATTACACTGAAAATCTCCATCAAGAAAAAAAGTTTGACTTTTTATATTTTAATTTACTTCATTAACATTAAGTTACGAACTGATGCATTCAGTGCAATGTCTACCATTAAAATTAATTGGATTTTACATTTTAGGCAATTCACCGGTTATTTTTAATGAAGGCAATATAATTTTTGTACCAGTACATTTTTGATAATTTAAAAAAATGTTTCACTAACTTAACACATCCTGTTGTCTAGTCCTGCGTACTTTTATAGTTGCTTTAAAATGTTGTGTGCTCAATGATGGAAAAACTATCCGACTGGATGACTCATTTATTGCTCAAAAGTAATACCACTTGTGTACAGATCATGTTTCAATGTTGCACACATTATTCTTTTGAGCAGGATTGGGTTAGCTATTGGCTAAAGAATAATTGTTGATGTTTTGAAGACCAGCTAAGGTTTATGCAAGGCTTCTCAAGAGCGGTATTAAAAAACGAAAAAAAAAGTGTTTAAATGAAATTGCTTTATTTATTGCGCCACTGGTTAGAAGAGATTTCAACATCAGCAAAGGCTTGGATGACTCGGTGACTCTCACCTGGCGTGTATTTTCTGCTACAGTGACTAGGGAGTTGGCTGGATGTGTCATATTTCGAAATAATTGATAGAGTCACAGAGGATGAGATTGTGTATGACTTGCACGCTGCACTAATTTCTAAAACGAATGACTTTACCCAATTCAAAATCTTTAATGATTGAAATAATGACCATCACATCCATAAAGATTCATTGTACTTTTAAGACGTTGCAGGGGTTTCAAGCACGCGTACACGAGATGACTTGCTTTGCCAACTTTCGCACAAATTTAATCATAAAAACTTGATTATTTAAAGTTGACTACTTTACTATCAATCTTAAGTGCTCTGTCTAAATTTTTTTCCCATTAACGTTGTTAAGTTGACTACAAAAGAAAGAAATACCGGTAAAACAAAAAATCAAGGCTAACGGCACTCCAATTGTAAAGCAAATAAAAATGATCAAAGTCATAGCAACAGTTCCTGTATTTGCGTAGAAATGTCTTATCTCGTGTAACAGTAATAACAGTAGTTTTGTTATAATCTGTAACATTTATGGAGGGCTTAACATTTAAGTTTGCAATCTCTTTACTTTCTAAGTTTTAATCCTTTCACACCGGTATTTGTTTTTTTTAGTTTAACGTTTGTCCTTCAAGGCTTCAATCTTAAACTTTTCAACTTAACACCCAACTGTTTTATCATTTTCAAGCTTTGTCCATTTAGTTAATATCGAGGACACGCAGTTCAAAACTAGTAATTTTTTTTAATGCAAAATGCGATTTTGCAGAAATTTCTTGTTGGACTGCTACGTTGACAATGTAACGCAAACGAGTTTCATAAATTGGCATTTTTAATTTTTAATTTGCGAATTTATTATTTGAAAATCTTGAAATCTGTATTCAACTTTTA
>JAAFCF010006680.1:15191167-15206941 GCA_013389785.1 Helicorthomorpha holstii
CGTGTCGTTGTTACTTAAGTTATAATTAAATGAAATTATCATTTTAATGGGCTCTTATGAGATTATTTTATTAATTATTTAGTAACAACTTCACCTTGAAACGTATTTCAAAGTTGTAAGTAGTAAAACCGGATTTACTCATCATTTGCATTTAAACTTTTGTAAAAAAATTATATTCATGTCAGTCCTTTTAATATGCCAGTCGTCTATAAAGCAATTTAATTAATGCGTCGTCATTTTTAATTTCAAATTTCTTTTCTTTAAAAATTTTAAATAAAATAAAATTTAGATTAATGCCCGTTATTACTCGTATTACGTTGCAATTATTAAGTTAATGCCAGTAAAGTGTTTTTATGTAAACCGTTTTAAACCACTAGTTAAACCGTTTTCAAACACTTTTAACGGTTGTAATTATCAGATTACGAATTTTTTCAGTTTCACTGACCCTTTAAGAATTACCTGAACGTCGATGCAAATCGCAGTCAAGCATAAATAATTTGTATGCATTTTTTTTTTTTAGTTTTTGTTAAATTTTAATTTAACGGACGCAATTTTTCTAAAATTTTGTATGCAACAATAAAACTTTTATAAATATAATTTTATTAAACTTTAAAACAATTGCACTGAATGTTTAAGTATCCTAACTTATAATAACAGTATAATTAGATAAATTTCCGTTACAAAAATCGAAGGCCTCGGTAAATCTGATTCATTTGCAAATTTAAAACGCAAAATTTTCACTACCAAACTATAACGACATAAGCATCCACTAAATAATAACCTGAGAACCAACGAGTTTGTTTACATTATGAGCTACTCATAAAACAATAAGTACTGCACTGCAATGTATAAATAATGCATTACGTGCTGCTGATTATTTTACAATGACATGTGTCAATAACAACGCATTACTGATTAATAAATGATTGCAGGTGTTGGAGATTGTTATTATTATTTTAACATCCATTTTAAGTGCGTAGGTATTTCACATCAATTCATGGACACGTTTCGAAATTAAACATTTAAAGGTAGGAACAAATGAATCATTCAATGGTGATTAATCATCATCATAATGAATTAGTCATCTAACTAAAACTACAAGAACTTGTAGTAAATATGGTAGCTAAAACGAAACATTCACAATTACAAAAAAAAAAAACTAGTTTAAAAATATATCATTTATATAATATAGTTACGGCAATGGATAATGTGGTTTCTGACATTAACAGGCGTGGTAGATGTCAACAAGTACACTACACTATGTGTCGCGACATTATCGATCGTGAGGAGGGGTTTGGACACCGGTTGAGTAGTTATAACTCGAGTTCATACCCCGAATAAACGTCAATAACTAATGTCGTATCAATAATATATCAGTACAGTACGTCCACACTATAATCAATGACATTACGTACGTTTATACAATAATAAATGACATTAGTTCAACTAAAAATAGTTCTCAACTAAAATTTTCATTTATATTATTTAGTTATCTGCCTAAACACATTAATGTTATTTAACTTTGTTAATTGCCCATTATCCTTTCAAACGAAATAGGTCATGAAGAACTACTGTGTAAACACCGGCGTAATTATTTTAATGAACAAAACAAGTCATTTAATCAAATATTTCAAGCTTCCAACAATTCAACGAGCAGAATATTTTACTCTATACTGTACAACTATAAATTAAAACCAATGTAATTATCCATTAAAACAGTATTTATCATGATCATGTTTGAAATTCAAGTGGCATTAGAGATGGTCTGCTGCACAAATAAAATACTACAGTATGTAGACAGAGTAACATCTTCAGATTTTACAGTAAAGAAAACGAATAAAGTTTCTATGACAAAACATTGCACAATATGATTCTAAGAAAACAGTAAACATTATTAGTGTTATTCATTAGTTATTAGTGTTTAGTGTTTTAAACAATAATATAAAAAGTGAATTTTGAACTTTGACTTTTTCTCCTGTAAATTATAGAGCAGTAATATTTATTTTACGATTAAAAAATCGTACAATTCAGATAATACTCAGTAAAATAACTAAATTACTGAATTACTGATAGCTTACTTACTGTATTTTAAATGATTGTTGACTATAATATTATCAGTATCCCCAATAAAAAGTTTTTTTAACAATCAAGTAGCGAATTTTGTGCTACAATCAGTAAAACAGGATTTCAGCAACGTTGAAGTCTTTAATTTTGTTAAACAAATTCAGTATAAGCGAGATAATAAATCCAATCTAAATTGGAGTCCTAATTTAACCTGATGACATACAGTACATTTACTTTACAAATTTTATAGGCAAATAACCGCCTGAAACAACAATTTAACAACGCAATTTTTAAGCTTAGGATTAAATTACAGTCAAGCTAAACCAAAATTCTTAATTTACCGGTATTACCTCAGGCAAAAGTTTTACCAACGTATTTACATAAATTTTGAATAATATTACATATCACATAAAAATGTATTTTTAGTTACGCTACGAAACTTTTAACAACAAAATGTGCATTAGATAATGTAGTAAAAAATAAACTAGCATTTTTAATTTATAGTAAGTTGTAAAATATTCAAATCAGAACTACATTGCACTAAGCACACTAAGTTAGCTAAGCTTACTACAGCACATAATTATTATAATCATTTTTTATTATTTTTTAAATCAGATCTGACCTTGACAAGTTGTGATAAAATGAAAGTTTGATAAGCAGCAAAAATTAAGCTCAGCTTTTCAGCGTTAACAAACCTGAAGCACAACCGTTTTTTGTTAATATAAAAACTTGCTCCTATTAATCATATTCATACTGAGCAAGAATAATACGTTGCATAATCTATTTTTTTGCATCGTATTTTAGTTATACAAGTTGACATGCAAATTTCTAGCGATTATAAAGTACCTTCAAGGCGTGTTTTGACGTATTACCATAAGTTTAAAAAACAAATTTATCATTCGGTTACTGGAAAAATTCTGGTTTGACAATGTTTTAAGTTACTAGTAAGTTAGCTACATACAGTAGATAGCAACATTCAAATATAGTATTGCATTACACTGCGTTAAAGTTTCTGAATACATTTATTATTGCAAGTTACACGCATTTGAGGTTATAAAATCAACATTTAAAAAATCAAGGTCACCTTTAATCTTTATTGTTGTTCTTTAACAAACTTTTCAACCTGCAGCCATTTTCAGATTTATTTTTTAAACAGCTTTTTCTAATGTGTAACTCAATCAATAGTTTTGTACTTTTGTTATTTGCAGATAAACAACAGAAAGTTGCATTATTCTCAAAATATTGGCACTACATTACAAGTTAGCTCAATCTAATAGCTCTAATTACAAGTCGATGCGGATATATTACACAGAATCAAATATATTTTGCAATCTATTGGCAATGGAAATGACTTGAAGAAATTAGCTATTATGATTTATAGTGGAAAACTTTGATTATAACATTATTATTTTGCAAATGAAATAATATTAAAATTCATACAAGAAGTTCACTTATAATAATTCTTGTTTTACTTTGGGAGAAAAATAAAAGAGAAGCTATGTATAGACAGGTTTAGTTACGTCATTTTGTGTCCATTAAATTTAGGTTAATCAAGTTGACTGGCAAGTGTGTAAGTGTAAAGTGTCAACTATGAGGACAGCTGAATAAAACTATTAACTTATTAAAATTCTAAACAATAATTTGAATATCACAGTCTTACATTAAAATAATCCATTACCGGATATACGCTTATTATTTTAATTAATATTTTTGCTTTTAAGAAAAACGTCATTTTAAAGTTGGCCTCTCAAAATATCATAAAAAACCGGTTAAGAAAAAAACAAAATGAAATGCAATGATGATGTTGACCCTATTTCTTAACACCTAAATATGAAATTTCTTTGTAAAAAAATAAACTTACAAATTTCCTCAATAGCTGACTTGATTGTTGCTAACTTTTCAAAACATTTTCCCCTTGATTGTAAAATAATAGATGGTCAGTCGAAAACTTTTTTATGCTTCATTCTCGATTGGCAATATAATGAAGAAGACCGAAAAAAAAGGTTTTGTAGTATCATTTGAATAGAATTGCCAGAGAATAGTATGTCCTGGTTTTATTTGTCGTATTAATGCACATTTTATATTAAGTTAATGCTTTCTTGCTCCCCGGCAAACCACGACAACTCACAGCAGAAAATCCAACACGTACAACGTTGCAAGGCTAAATAAATGCAGCAACCCACTGATAGATCATCTCAACACACCTATTTTTTTACCTGTCTGACGTAAGCTGACGTCACAATCAAATTGGCCAACAGTTTATAAGCGAGGGTTTTTCCTCCGTGCAAAAAGCTGTTTTCCCACTAGTCATTTTAATAACAGCAAAACAGTTTGTTGTAATTTACTACAGTGCTCAGTGCAGTAGTATAGATAATCTTCTGTAAATTTTTGTCGCTACATTTAAAAAGTTTCACGATTGGTTGAATGCGAGTTTTTATAATTTGTAGACAGTGATTAGAACGACCTTGAGTGATTCAGTTGATGAATTAATATGAATTGAAAATACAATGTATAGTACGTACAGTAATTTAACTTGTGGTGTATTGTTAAACTTATTAGAATAAACTTTACAGTAACTTATATTTAAATCTTTAAACTAATAATGCAAACCTTTATTCAAATACGGTTGCGGTTGTATAAGAACTTATTTTAATACTTCTTTTTTATTTTTATGTTAGAAAATAATTATTACTGTATTTTAATAGCTTCCTTTTAAATAAAAAAAGTGCAAACCATCAGTCTAAGTTGAATAATTAATTTGATAATGATAATTATACATCAATTAAAAAAATTGTGGAAAGTGTTTATCATGCAAGTAGAATATTCCTGCAAAATATGTTTTTGAAAACAACTTAAACTTTTATGTTCAGTAAATGTTAAGTATCATCAAAACAAGTTGACTAAAGACAACAAACATTAAAGTTAATTTTCCTGTAAATATTGGAATTTTTTCAATAGAGCGAATGATGACGTTTGCGTTGCTGTGGCGACCGATTTTACGATGATGAAGATGATAAACTTAGTGTTAATGACAATGCTTTATTGTACAACTAAAGTTCAATAGCATCCATGCATGGTCATTATCTTATTAAGTACTGGTATCTGACTAATGTTTTAATGTTTACCAACAAAACTTACGGTAGTTAATCTTAAGCTGACTATTGTATGATTGCATGAGATAGTGGCTCATACACTTATTGATGCCATCAACAGTGATGCAATGATTAATTTCATAATTACAATAATAATAATTACCGGTACGTTTAAATTATTTAATCGAGTGTTGATGCAACCCAAAACCTTATTGAAAAATTTATAAAACTAATTTGAAATGTAAAAGACTGTTACAAAACATAGTTTGTATGAATTATGATTGTTTCAAAGCTTAATATAATTATACAATGTTTTAAGCTTAATATAATTAACTTATACAAACCCTTGTTTTTCAAATTTGCGCTGTAACAGTTAATTAACAGGTCAAAATTAAATTTACTTCTATTTCGTGTTCACACTGTTCGTAATAATATGTAACGTCATTAACAATTGTGTATGATAGAGAATTAGCCTTGAAGTGTGTCAGAGTGAACAAGGGCGTTTAAATAATAATAATATGACGTATTTTTTCATTTTCGTAATTTTCTGAAAATAATTAGAGGTTTCAAGTTGGGATAAAATAATACAATATTATGACTCATTACACCTACATTGTAAGTTCAAAAAATGTTAATGAGAGATACAACGTTTTTAATTCTTCAAGTACAAAATTGACTATAATGTCGTCTAAATTTGTATTATTTTTTTTACTTTTTTTTGCATTTTAAACACAGGTACTTAAATGATTAAATGAGCCAATAAAATTTTATTTCAACTATTTTTTTTAATTATGTTAACTATAAACGCACTGTATTATCTCAGTTCACGCAAGTCTTGTAATAAAACTAATAATGAATAAAATATCCGAAAATAATTGATGCGAAACTTATACTGTACAATGGGAACCGCAATAATTACTCATGTTAATTTTTACAATGACCTTTTCAGAGATATAAATGCTGAAGTTCTTATTGTTTGAATTATTATGATGGCAATAATAATTATTTACGCTATCCAAGTTGTAATATCTTATTTAAGCTAATATTAATTTTTTTACTTATAATAAGAATTTTACTTAAACAAAATAAAGATACTATTCAATGTACTTTACAGATGTTCAAGTATTTTTTTTAAATTTCCGTATAACAATATTTTTAATAGATAGCAAACTTACAAGTTATAGCTACCACAATAACATGTCAACCTTATTGGTATAAATTGACAATAGTTGTCAAAAAAAATACTGCCAAGCTAAGCCAAGCCGTTTAAAATTAATAATATCTGCATAATTAAAATTTTAACTTATCCAGTTATCAACTTAGCTAATATTTTAAAGAAATAATAATAGGAATACTGCATAGCAACCTTCAAACTAAATTGCAACTGTGCCAACTGCACTAGCACATAATTCTGAAAATACTGTAAGCTGTAGCACCATTGAATACTAAGCTTATATTTAATGATTATACCAGTACAGCCTAACTTATAGTATTGTAGTAGTACTAAACTTGTTGTTTTGTTTATACTGAATAACTTAATTTATGTCTTAAAAACTTACTTTATTATTATTTTAATTAATGTATTTTTCTAATCAGCTTTTGTTATGTACATTTTTGTAAATACAGTCCAGTTTATAAAAGTACTGCAGTGAAATAATTAAAATAATTAGATTTAGTAATATAAAATAACTGATCTTGCGTATGCGTAATTTATGCCACTTTTAAGTTGGCTGTTTAATTAGTGGTTACATTTACAAGTGGCATGCAGAGAAGAGTCATTGCAAGGATAAATCTATATTATATTCTCTAGTTAAGTTTGCATCAATCATAACATTAACCCGTTCTATAGTGACCTTCAAGTTTTAAAGTTAATGGTAGTCTATGGAACGCATTGTTTTTCTAATGCCAATCGAAATGCTTCCCATGCTCTCATACACTCCTATTGCCAAAATCGCGCTTTCGAAATTCAAGAGCTAAAATTGGCATTAACTGCCTTTCAAATTTAATTTCCACCAAATGAAAGAATATTTTATAACATTTGATGACTTGCCAACTCGTTTTGTAATTTAAAATACCTTTTAAATTACCGTGAAAACAATCATTTCTTTTATACAATGTCAATAACGTGAAACATAAGCTATGGTGGAGCATTTTTAAATTCTGTTATTCAAAATCGATAAAGATCTTACCTCGATTTTTAAACTGAATTGATACTGTATAATGATGGTCCTGTTAATAAGCTATTAACATGATTTGATGCTAGGTAGTGAAGTGCCACTATGAATATCACATTTAGCCGTTATAATTAAATTTTCTTAAAGAAATTTAAGGAATTCCTAAAAACGTTTTGCTAAAATAAATGAGTCATAAATTATGAAAAATACATTTATATGTGATTTAATGCTAAACCAACCAAAGTTAAACAAGTTAATGTTTATACTTAGCATTGCTTCTTTACTAAACTATACGAAATTTAATCGCATGAGAGCATTTTATTTGTGGTTCCAAATTAAGATTGGAACTTGGAAGCAGGAAAGCATTTGCACAAGTGACTTAAAGAACTGCGTAAATGACAATAATAACAAGTCCACTCGAAATCTCAGTTGTCGTGAATATTTTAGAATTGCATCTTCTGCAAAAACAAATGTCCAATACCAGCCAGAAAAACCAACACTAAATATAATATATTTGTAATTTTAGAATTAAAAAAAAACAACATAGTTTAAACTGAAATTACTTAGTGACATGTTGATGGCTGAAGCTTTATCCAACGACAAATTTAATCAAATTAATGTAAAAAAAGATGTTTAGAAAATAAACATGGCTCTTTTGAAATAATATCTTACCTTTGTTTAAGACGAATTTAAACTCACGATTGCATTTCCAGACATTTATTAATGATGACTTTGGTAAATCATCGTCTAATTCAAAACTGCACATAGTATGAACAGTTCCCAATTGGATATCAAATGTGTCGCCAAACTCGTAATGATGATCACGATCTTTTTTAGAAGACAACTGCTCGATAGCTTTGCAATCTCCATTCGCTGGCACTGAATTTAAGCACCATTCGGCTGAATCTAAAAAATGGAGATTTGGTTTAAGAATGTTTACTTGAACCTCACTCAAGTGCTATAATCAACTTGCTTTACTGTTAAAGTACTATAATCTTATACTGCAGGGGACAATCGAGAAAAAATTAAAAAGGAAATTACTTCAGGTTATTACTAGGCGTATGATTACTGTGTATACGTAAGATTAGCATTAAATGAGCATTTAATATGCTTCACTGCAGTTGCTTATTAATGCGTAGGTGAACGACAACATTGATATCAAATTCCCACATGCAGATCCATTTTTAGTCTTGTACTGGTTAAGTCGTGCTATAACTTGCTGTATATACTGTAATCATTAATGCAGAATGATCGAACTATCACAATACAAAGTGACAATTCGAGCATCCTAGATATTGTTAATAAATAAAATATGTTTACTGGATTTTGCTTTAAAATTCGTCAGGTCCAAACTGTCATCCAACAATCCAATTCGAAGACATCCATTAAAATCTTCGTCGAATTTTTTATCGAAATTGCGTACTTGGCTTCGTAAATGAGCTCTACATTCGAACTTTGATTTTGCTGAAGCACTGTATGCTGTCACCAGAACGATGATGACAATTTTTAAATCTAAAACTGTCATTTTTTAACGTTATAGCAAGTTGTATATAATGTAAACTTAAATTCAAAAACTAAAACTTCAGTGTCTGTTGTTAGTCTGTTCCTTCTTCTGCATAATTCAAGACTATTAATAGGCTTTAGAAGTTTTAATCATGTATACAGTCTCTTATGAGAGGGACGAGGAAGGAGGTCTATTTTGGTTTGGTGACGTTAATAGTTTCGTTTGGATAAAAACTAAGTCATGTGATACTGCTGTAAACTATGAAGTAACTTATGTATTTAAAAATTAGATCATTTTCATTAAGTAAAATGTCAAAGTTAAATACGGAAGTAGATCACAAAAACTTTAAACAGTATGCACCTATCATATTAAAATAAGAGTTTTCTTTTTTAACTATCAATTTTTAACCAACAGCCAATTAATTAAATGGATAAAAAGTTCCTTCGTTTAACAATAACATGATGTAAAAGGATAGAGAGCATTTTGTAACTGTATTGAGAGTTATATCATGAGATCACTTAGTAGTTGTGTGTACTGGATGGCCCAGTGTACATGTTATTAATTTAATTAAATTTCTCCAAAAGTAATAAGCTGAACTATACAAGTTGTGAATAATCTTTGTAGCAAGAGCAATCAGTGTCTTTAGCACTCACGCTTAGCATTTGCAAAGTTTTCATTATAGCTAAACCGGCTTTTAACTGATGCTTAAATTTGCAAGCTCATACTTTCTTTTTCTAAGCTCTTTAAAATTAAATTGGTCATAACTTCCGCTTCAAGTTTTTAAATTAATTTGGCAACAAATAATAGTTGATTCAATTAGGTCATCTAAGATATTTTCATAACAGAAGTCATGGTTAACCAGGAATTGTTGAATTCAACATTGTACTTAATTAGCTGTGCTTCAACATATAGCACATATAATTTAATATTTCACGACTAAAAATTAATGCAAACTTGATTAACTAGCAGGAACTTAATCAGCAACTTTTTTGTGCATATTTCTATAGCGCATTATATAGCAGTTTTCTAAACTATGCCAGCTTAAAATTATTTATGGCATAATACTTATAAAGCATTAGGGAGCCTATCTTTTTGTCAATATCATTACCAATTTTATAATAGAGTACTTCTACAGTGAAATACAATGAAATCAAATCCAAAAGATAAATAATAATGAGCAAAAATTTTGTTAATTTTTATATTTTTTTTTAGTTTTAGTTGTAGCAGCGTGCTGCATTATTTTTAAAATTATTATGAAAGGCATTAAATACAGTACTAAAAGTCAAAATTCATTTCTTTTAAAATTCAATTATAACACTAAATGATTAGTTATACTTGTCCTATGCAACGTTAATTTGCAACATTGTATTAATTTAAGTTTTAAATTAGAAATCAACTTATTACTTTTTTTCAAAAACTGGCTTTCTGCTTTTGTGTTTTAAGTTTTTCAACAGAGGCTCGCGTAATAATAATTACTCAAAACCGCTGTTTTTAAATATTTGTTTAAATTCAATTGTTTGCTATTATTTAGCAATTTACTTCCCCTACTACTACTTTGCAACCTAAATTGAACTTTTATCTCTTGAACTTTCATCTATTTTTAAATCATTCCAATCAATGTAAAAACTATTAAAATTTACATCTGTTAAATATCCTTAAAAATATTAAAAGTTAAAAACTAATTTAGAGCTACCAATTATGATGGTTAACTTTCTTAATTTAACACAAGTTCAATTTTCATATTTATAAAAATAAACGGAAAACTGATCAAACTTACGATCGATTCTATAAATTACAGAATCAAATGTAAAATGCATGGTTTTTATAACCAGCATTTTACCATTAACAACCACACAACACCAAAAATGTTTTATTTACTGAAAACTGGTGCAAAAAATTGTTTCTCCAACACAAATTAATAATACAAGTTTAAAAATCTATCACAACCGCATACATTAAAGTCTCAACATCATATTTAAGTTGTACATTTAAATCATTGCTGTTTTCTAGAGATTTCTAATTAGTGAATTCCTATGAACCAGTCGAGGTTTCTTCTCAAGGTTTCCAGGTCTTTTTTATCGCTCCATCATACAGAATTATTGAAAATCAATCTATAAAATAATAGTTAAACAAATTCAAAACTTTTATACAGTATAATATACAAATGTAAACCTTCGTGTTGTTGTTGGTACCCATACTCGCATCATAGCATCTTTTCCAAAAACTAAAAAAAATTAATATTAAAACAAGTGAAATCAAAAAACAGTTTGCTTTCGTAGCTGTCTGTAAGAATATTCCATGTTAAATGTTAACATTAAAACATGATTTAACTTACTTTCCAAGAACTTTAAAGAGAAAATAACTTATCTGAAAAACAAATTCATTGTAACTTAATGACTTGCACTGCAAAATAATGCAATATTAATAATTATAATGAATTTTATAATGAAGTAGTACACTGATACTTAACTATCCAGCTGTCAAAAGCAAAAAAAAAAAAAACATTTCATTAGTAATTCATTTTATACTTACAATTTTTTAAAACCTATTCTAAAAGTTCATAAAAACAAATTATTAGTCAACAATAACCAAATTATACTTGTTAAATACTCACACCAGATTTCCTGTTAAAACATGAAAAAAAATCATTATAATCTTATACTTACAATAACATTGAATGTTACTTAAAAATCAAATTAGAGTATTTTATTCCGATGACCCGTTGAAACCTGCAAAATACAAAAATATTAGAGAAATTATACACACAAAAAAAAAAACCTGGAAAAAAAAACATTAAAACATTCAAAAATTAATTACAACACTTGTCCTGACTGAATATGATGCAAAATCTAACCCCTTTGCGAAGATTTGCAACATACTCTTGACTAAGTAAGTGACCAATGAGTGACTAATGGTTAATGAAAACGACCAGTAGACCACCAATTGGTCCAATTACCAAGCCAAACTAATTCTCAGCGCGCCTAACATGTTTCCTAACAGTCCCTAACCATCACACCCACTTTATTCCCCCAAAACACAACCTGAAAGAATTATTATTAGTGCATACATCCAACAAAACACAACACATTGCCAATGGTTTTCCTAACTTATAAATTATACAGTTGACTTCGATTCTTCAGTCTCCGATGCTGATCGTTCTGAGTTGATGTCAGGTTGTTTGATCTGAAAAAGACTAAAAAAAATTACCAATTAAACATCCTATTTAGGGCTTGACACACTTATAAGCTATCCATGGAAAGCACTTTGTAAGTACGCCACCCAGCGCAGCAGTACTGTGCTCTATCATACTTAAGTTTGTGTAAAGAAAACCCTCCTGGCAGAAGTTGGAGGGGGTTTTGTGTTAAAAGATATAAAGTTTTGTTTTTGGGTGATGAGAAAACTAGTGTAACATACGATTATATGCTACACCTGACCATTTTAATACACGGCGACTCCTCTTCTTCCTCCCACGTTGGTCTTCTTATGGCTTCATGTAACATGCAAAAAAAAAAAAAAAAACACACAAACAATCATTTTTTGGGATGTTAATTTTTAACTAAATAAAAATTGACCTCCCAAAAATAAGAAACACAATCTAATAGTTACAAGTTATTTATAGTATGTGTAATAAACACCCTAAACTGGGCAGCGTCACTTAGAAGGGGTTTTCTATAGTGACTAAGTTATTCACTTTATACTGCCTATAGCTAAGAAATATAACTTGCAACTTGAAAACCATTGGCATTTATAATAATAAAAAAAAATACCATAGTGAGCTTTGATTTCTTTTTTTTCTACAACTTGCAATATAAAATTACATTTAAATATTAAAAATTTTAGATTTTCAACTTATAATTTTAAAGTTGATTTGTCAAATTTGTTTTAATATCAAAGCTCCATTAAATATAAATATGAAACACTCTGGCCTGCTTTTTTCGGTTGTCTTCGGTTCATTTGATGATAAATGTTCATAAATTTGCAAGTCCTGCAGATCCCACAGCAAAATCACATTTTCACACTAACACACGCGCGCACACACACACACAAAATCTTCAAATGATTCAGCCACCTATAATGATCAATTTTAGGACATAATTAATCCTACATTATATAATTAATACCGTAATATAAATGTTATACAGTGATATTTCATAAATTGGAATATTGTTCTTTCATGGCAAGAAAAAAACGGGTCAAATCGTCATTAAAACTAATAAGATTCAGTCTCGTTTCTTTATTGACATTTTTTTCACAATAGCAAGAAAAATCACGGAACAAATAATTATATTGTCGTTTGTTTTTTTTTTTGTCAATGTCAATAACTTTCTTAATTTTAAAAAAATTATCCGGTATAAGTAATCATAAAAGATTATTATTTTATATAATAAGTTACGGTAATGAATGTAAATTGTTTAATAAAACATTTTAATAACCGTAATATTGTACTGTACAATCATGTTTCTTGTATAATCTTTAGGGCGGGAGTCGCCATTAGTTTAGTCGACAGTAGGGCCAGAGAACTGGGGAGAATAATTTCGCCCACAATCATGCAATATTTTGCCCGAAGAGTGGAGAGTGCAAGATTATGTAATATAATTATAATACACCGCAAATCATTTATTTTTTCAATGTTGTCTGTCAACCGATTATTATTTTGATATTACTATGTCAGAATAATAATCAATCGATAAAGAAATTTGCTATTAAATCAGTTTAATTATTGCAATGTCGTCAAATTGTGTGTTTACTCGTTGACTAACGCGGTGACGCCATTACTGTCAACTTGTAATAAATTTTAAGTGGCATGTACTGTACTATCAAGACTAGTGTTTGTTCATGTAATGTTGTTTTTATCTATTACATTCAAATAAAGATTTAACGTGATCAATCTACCAGATTTTATTTATTGAGTATTTTGAAATTGGTATATCAGATGTTATTTTAAAGTTAGCAATTAATACTATTTGCGCCCCATTATAGTCTCTTTAGCGGGCGAAGCAGCAACGGGCAAAAAAATGTTGTTGTTAAAAACTATTTTGCTTCCATTTTGCATTGATCATTGTTAACTATTACCCGTACTCTTTTTAACTACTGTACTACTCTTTAAACAATTACATTCTATTAAAGTAACCGTATCAATCGGTCAATTAATAATAAAACTTTATATATATTTTTTTTAATTAAATAATTATTCTTACCTTAGAAACTTGAGCGCAATTCAAGCTGATATGATCAGCTATGGAATTTTGGTTGATGCTCAAGTTTCTGCAACCGAATTTTTAAGATTATTTCAAATCGCGACCTCGACAAATTAATTTAAATAACTGATTAACAGTTTGATATGTCCGTACTTATTGATTTGATGTTTGACAAAGCTCTGCAGATGCATAATTCTCTGAGCCCCCTCTAACACTGCTCCTCTCTAATCGATATGGTAAGCTTCCCGCTCAAAGCATGGACATCTAATTTTAAAATGATACTGTACACTTTCGATAGTTTCAGAGATCTTTCCCATAAAGTTATAAACAATTGTTTATGGGCGCCCTCTTCGATCGTAGACTAGATTTACATGTAAGCTTACTACAGTATATTAATTTACACAAAGTCTCAAAGAGGGCACCCATGAGGAACCGTCAAAAACTTTTATGGAAGGGATTTCTGATAAATCTGCAAGCGTACAGTCCTTACCTAACGTAGATGATGAAAGTCCCATGGTATCGATAATCGATTCCAATTTTCAGAGACCTCTTTGGGGAAAAATACCGCTTATGGTCAATATATGTTGAGTTATTGCATCTGAATTTCTCATTAGAAAGCAGTAACCGTTTAGTCTTACTTGGCGTATTTTATTTGGCGCCACTTACGCTCAATGCTAAAAAAACCCTTTGACAGCAGGGATCGCCAATCTTTTCAAACGGCTTTCCAAATGAACCGCTTGGTGATATGTACAATAAAGTTAAAATGTATGTTTAATTTACCTAGCTTCGCGGGCCTTAAGTTGGTCACCCCATTTTATTGGCTGAGAACGGAGTTTGTTGTGGTAGTATTGCCGAACATGCACCGTACTTCAACGGCAGGGCTTTTTACGTGAAGCTTAAAACTTAAATAAAATATTTTAAAATTAATGAATTTTGACGAAATTTGTATAAATAAGTTCATTTTAATGTTGTTAATAGCTGTAATGCAATTTGCAAAGCTTATTTTAATGTTTTAATTTATTTTCAGAATTTGTTGAGTGAAAGTTTAAGTTTTAAAATTTAACAGTATCAAGTGTATATATCCGCTGATATACTTTTTGACTAAAAAATTTAAAAATTTTGAAAACTTATATTTAAGCTTACAAACTAGATATAATCAATTAATAAAAATATAAAAACACTCATTTGACTATTTATATTTGATAAAACTAATAAATAATATTTTTTTTTGATTTAAAACTGAATTTTTTCTATTTTGATATGACGTCATACACGTCACAAACCATAACTTTCCTCATCTATGACGTCATAAATGACGTTATAGTTTTTCTCAATTTTCTATTCTTCTCTCTGATTGGCTGTGGCCGAATTGGCGGTAAAACAACAGCCAAAATAATATTGGTGACTATACCTGGGCGGTTGATCAACTAACTATTTGACGGTGATGGGAAACACGATGAAGAGGTGTTTGAGGTGCCGTAGCTGTTACGAGAAACAGCGGCCGAAATACGGTCGACAGTTTAGACAAAAAAAAAAGTATTTGAAATATAATTACAGTAATTGAATTGTGCCCCTATTGAACCCGGACTCACTGTCTCTAGAATTTATCATCAGTAAAATCGTACCCTATATACTTTATTACAAAATTCAAATTATGTGATCGTTAATGATAATATTATTAATGAATGGTGGACTACAGGGCTTGCCGATGGAAGATAGCGTTTACGACAATGATATAACGT
>JAAFCF010006680.1:15211941-15389711 GCA_013389785.1 Helicorthomorpha holstii
CTAGGGTAAGCTAGTGCTGAACCTGACTACGGGTGACCCGGCTACATAATTAACTAATTACGGCACTAAACACACTTGAGTAATTGTACAATATGCGGTAATTATTACTGTACAGGTAGGAAAGAGTGCACTGCTCGCTATACTAACGCCCTCTGTGAGGTTTATGCGCAAAAGCGCATTTTCTTATTAAAAGAGGAGTGGCTTTACATAACCTAGTAACCTTGAATACAATCAATAAACATTTCAGGTACGGTACCGTACTGTACAGTCTGTTCATGCGTTTGAACTACTACAGAAGAAGCCCATATCTGTCAAAGTGTCTGTTACTAAGTAGCAGGTGAGAATTTGTTTATGGAAGTATAAATCCTGAAGTTACATAATACGGTTTCTATGAAATGTGACATGTTATTTGTGATAAATATGAGAAAATATGTACACGGTACTTTATAAAGTTTCTGTGGACATTTGTGTGATTAGATCACTAGAGACATTGAGTTTAGATAAAATATTGTTAGATCTAATGTAATATTTTATGATTTCTAGAAACTAAAGTGCTGGCGATGCAAACGATTACATTTTATATCTGAAAGAAGTTGTTTTGATGTTTTAGCATTACGATGGAGTGGCACTTGTTGCACAGACATAATGCCAATAAAAACTTTAAGCTCTCTAGGAATGAAGTAAATATCCAAATTATTTTTTAATTGTGAATTACAAAAGTGCTGTTTTGATACTTACAGTATGACACTGTCAAAGTTTAATGGTGACTAAATCGTACTGAATAATATAAACTTAAAACTTGAGATGTTTACATTTCAGATAACTATTGGACGAAAAAGTGAGTGTTTTCTTACCATTAAGAGTCGATTTTTATCGAGGAAACATGCATGCATGAAGTTTAATGGAGAATATTGGACTATAAAAGATCTTGGTGTAGATAACTGTTTTGTTAAAAAATTTAAGCTTATTCTTTTAGGAAACGTTTAAATGATGCATTTTTTTAGAGTGAAAATGGAGTATACATTAAGCAACAACGGATACCAGCAAACGAAGAAATAATACTTAAAGAAGGGGATCAAATTGGAATTGGGATGTCATGCGATTCCTATTATGTTAATTTTGACGCAGTTTATACTCTTGCCAAAGTCCCGGAAATGGATGACATCGAAATTGTGTTTGTCAAAGAAGAGTCTGTATCAGAAAATATAGAAAGTGATGGCCGTGAAGGGAACCATTCAGAATATGTGTCAAACGATGAACTATTCCTTGACAATGTTGGTAAAGAAGATGATTTACAATCAACCATCAATTGCGAAAACGAAATCCCACTTGAAAATAATAACACAAATGAAAATTCTGGGCAACTATCAGAAAAAAAAGATGGTTCAAATTTATTCGCAGAAGTTTATGTTAAGACTGAATCACCTATTCAAAAACAAAACTGTTCAGATACGGAGACGAATACTATAGAATTGGTTTCAAGAATAACCAATTCTGTCTCAGTTCCAAGTGAACCGAACTTAGTCTCAGTTCCAAGTGAACCGAACTTAGTCTCGGTTTCAAGTGATACCAATTCATTCTTGGTGGCACCTCGTGTGAATAAAAGGAGATATTGGATTGTAAAAAAATTAGTTATAAAGCCAGCCGAAGAAATTGATTTGACTGTGTCAGAAACTATTGCACGTTTATCCAATAAAACAAATGATTTGGATAGCTAAACAATAAACACATTATAGTTAGCTATTTAATTCTATGACAACCTAAAGATAAGGTTGCTGAAACTTAAATCAGTAAATGATCGATTAAATAAAAGAGATCTCTTTCGTTCCTTTGTTTTAATTTCTGTTTAATTATTTCCTGCTTCTATTTTTAAAAATTTTAAAGTTTGTGAAATTGCAGTGCTCATGCAATCATTTTTTGTTTACTTACTTAAGTTGCATGAAATTGTGTTATTTAATATTATCTGGAAAAAGAATGAATCAATTTCTTTGGAGACGAATTCAGATAAACAACGCAAGTTCGCACTAAAGTCTACGAACTACCAAAACAATTCATTAATGTATGACGATATTCATAGAAACTACCTAAATAGTTGTCGGTGTTCAGATTTCTCTGAAAGTAAAATATTAAACCAACAGTGGATATGCGATCTCTCAAGAGTGTCAGTAAACGCGTAAAGAACGGTGAAACTAACTTGATATTTTATCTGAGAAGAAATCTGACGAGGTAGAAAAACTTATTTCATATGTTATATCGGCATAGCAGCGAAATCAAGATTGCGATTACGCAAGCGAAAAAATTGTTAAATGTGTGTGAATTAAAACGACCGTTTGGAAATCAGTTCACATACTGTAGAATGATTTGAATTGGCTGTAAGTTTATGTTAGTCATAGCAAGGTACACAAGTTTTTGTAATTACTAAAATCTGATACTATGTGTATTTTTCAGAACTGCTAATTCTACTTGCCAGAGCCGAAAAGTCATCATTGAATTTGCTTGCGAGACTTGCCCAGTGTAAATGCGTGCGTGGTGTGGGAATCGCTATTGAATTGCAAATCTTCTTGGCCAGCTTAATCACTAAGGAGCTGTTTTAATTTTTAAAAGATTTTATTATGAATTCCGGTAAATACAGTATTATTACAGTATTGCTTTATTTTTAGCTCAAGCTAATTTCCGGCTGAATTCCGGTAGATACAGTATTGTTTTATTTTTAGCTCAAGCATTGAAGTTCCAAAAAACCCATTGTAGAAAATAAGTTACCGGTACAGAACTGTAAAATCTAACAGTATTTTAATCTCATAGGTACTGTAAAAAAATTGATATTAACTGTTATACACTATTAATTGTCATTATTATGTATTTAAATTTAGATTTGGTCAAAGTTAGTCAGCCTGATATTTCGACAGGAAAATCCAACAAAAACTGAATTGAACGACTTTTAAACTATTAGTCAATCTTGATAAAGTTAACTGAAAAGAAAACAACTGGATATAGAGTTCGACTTCATAACTATAAGTAGTGCACCGACCTCTGTTCTAAGTTACCAGGCTTTTATAATTTTCCTTCTCACCATTTTGGTTAATTAGGACCATCAGTCTTACCTGTGAAGTTGAATTACTGGAAATTTTGAAAATATTGTTGATTAGTGACTTCTGTGATGCATGGGAGTCTCGAGCACTTTTTATATCAAGACTAAAACTTTATGGAATTGCTGTTACAATTTACAGCAAAAATAACTAACTGTTATTCTTTTTTATATTTGTAGAAAACGAGGACGGTTAACGTGCTGAAATGAAAATGCAAATAGTATTGGATAGAAATACAGTAGTTGGACCAATATAAGAATTTAATACTTTTTATGATATTAAGGTAAAAGCACGGATTGAGCGATAAACTAACAAGTTTACTAGTAATCTATAAAACTTATTTGAAGTAATTACAATATTTATTTTTAGCAGGTTTGAAGATCTGTAAAGGTCGTTTTCATTTACAAGTTTGTATTCCCAATGTTGAACAAGATATAAGGTTTGCCAGAAAAATAAGGTAATTTTTAAATAATTATGAAAATTTTTAAAGAGATCCAGTACTGCATTACTGCATCGAATACTGCAATCACAACCATGTTTATGAATATTATGATTATGTCACGTGAAACCGTTTAAAGTAAAGTTGTTTAATATTTAACCGTGAAGTGTTAAATACAGTATCTAACAGTAAGTGGTCGTATAAACTGTATTCTCGAAATATTATACATTAACATATCATCGACAATATTAGTTCCTGTATCTGTTTAGTAGACAAAATCCAAGCGGAAGATTGCTGATGAAATTTTAGTTTATTGACAATAAATTTAAATCTTTATTATTATTGTTTGCATTAATTTCGGTATTTGAAAAGTTTTTAGTTGTTTAAAATAGTAGAAGTGAACGCAGTGGGAAATCTTTTCGACAAAATGCAAGCTTATTGATTTATTACTGCATTTTTTGTTAACTGTATTATAGAAAACTATTTAAACCAGTTTGTTAACCAGTTTTACATAAATTATAATCCTATTAATTAATAGCTACTGTATTGAAAAAATTTATTTATTTATATTCAAAGTAGTTGATCCTTACTGTAAAAACGCTACAAGCTCAAAAGGAGAAAGTTTGTCATTAATTCAAATGAATTAAAAGGTCGATGATAGTTGTCGATTAACATTATTATATATGTCTATGCATTTAAACAATGATTATTAAGGTGGGAAAACCCAGGGAAAAATTTTGTAACAATTTTTTGCTACGGTATAGCAGATTGTCACGATCATTAAAATTCTAAACATGTATCGGATTTGTAAATGTCGCAAATGAAAGGTGAATTTCAAAAGTTTCATTTCAAGTTCAATAAATCTTAGTGTCAGTTGCCAAATAATACATTTTTTGATTAAAATTCTTTACATTTTGAAAACAGTTTACAAGGCTATTAAAGTGGCAATTTCTAAGATTAACTCTAACTTAACATTGATTGGTTCTGGTGGCGTTTTTCTTTGCGTAGATTCGACAAGATTGTATTCACGAAAACAACTATAACAATAATTAACTGGTTTAAACGGTATTAAGCACACCATTAAATTTGCTAAATTATCAATTTTGTATAATGTACAAACTCAGGATTCACTTTCAAACAAATACTCTAATGGAATTTCTGAGAAAATTATTAAACTAATGTCGCAATGATGATATTACATTGAAACTCGTAAAAAATTGTATAATGATTATTTTTATATACACGTAATGTTTCCAACCCTCTACTGACATTCAAGGTTTTCAATGTAAAAAAAAAACTCTCAAAAAAACTAAGCTTTTAACCAAGTGCAAGTTTAATGAAGGTTAGAAATGACCTATAAACAATTGTTTTAAAGCAAGAAAAAATTGACCATTTTAAATAGTTGTTTCACTGAAACGAAAAGTTGTTTTCAATGTAACAATGTTGCAAGAAAAACGTCATGAACATCATAACTAGTGGGCTATTCACTGCATTCAGCGTTGATACGTGATTCGAATTTAAAACTAGACGCAAAACAATTTAGAAAAAACCAACTTTATATTATTGGTTGCAATGGTATAAATCAGTCTTTCTCAAGGGCTTCAAATATAACCACCGTCAAAATAAGAGTTGCGATTCATTTACAAAAAAAAAAGGTTTTTTTTTTTAAAAAACTGACACACTTGTTTAAGAAATCGGTTACTTTTCTTTACCCTACTGAACTAGTAGTACCAATTTAAAAATTAACGTTAGGCTAATATTTTTTGTTAAGGTAAAGATGGGTGGAGTTAATTTAACCCCAACCCCTATTAAGTTGAAAAAGTATCAAGTTGGTAAATATATATTTTTATTTAGTGAAAGTGGTGCGAGTGTGACAAAGGGGTCTAAATGCAACAGTAAAACATGTCGGAATTGATTAGGACGCCCAGCATTAGTTCCTTGGAGAAAGAATTGGTAAGTCAACAAAGCCATTAAAATGGGTTACTATTTATAAATAAGTTTACTTATATATACTATATCTTGCATAATTGATTTAGATAAGAATCAATTATTATAATAATACATAACACATATTAATTAGTGATCTATTTTATATGCAACTACCGTATCAAACAAATGTATTTGAAAAATATAGAAATGATAACTTCAGTATAACCAAATTTTACAATGAACTTCGCTAAAATATAAAAAAGTTTTGATTTATAATAGAATTATAACAATAATTTTATTATAAATCAAAACTTTTTTACACTTTTAAAATATACATTACACTTAAAATATATATTACACTTTTAAAATATATATTACACTTTTAAAATATAGTAGCTTATTTATTTATACATTATAATACTGTAGTTTATTGTCAAGAAAGCACCCTTAACAATAAAGTAAACATGAATTTTTTTTATTTCCATATTTAAAAATCGCACATTTTTACAGTTTATTTTATATTTTATTTCATAAAATTGAAAACTTATGATTAGTTTTCAGTGATTTGTTATTTACGGTTATATCAATATATAAAAAAATAATTTGCTTAACTGTTGCTTTGTAAACGTGTTGATATTACGATAGTATTATTATGATTAAAACACATCAACATAAACAACTTCAAATGAAAACACTTTAAGATTTGTATGCTAATCACATGTTCTTTTTTTTACAGAATTGCAGTGAGCAGCTGGATAACAAACCAAACAGGTTAAAGTAAAACACATTTGTATATTGACAAATAAAACTGTCTAATTACACAGTTTCGATTAAATCTATGTAATGATTTCATTTTTTTTTATAGAAAGTTAACTGCGGCGGAGTTGATAATTAGTCATGAAAAATGTCTGATTTTGGTAGACAAGTTGCTGAATGACAAATCAGTTGAATTACTGGAGTATTTTGAAAATAAAAACCCAAACGAGTTAGTACTATTGGCTTATTAACAATTTTACGAACACAAAGTAATTGCAATTTAATCATAGGAAATTCGAATCCATTCTTGACTGCACATTTTATTCAGTAGTCAGTGCTTACATTGCACTCCTCAATCTTTATCCAGTAAGTAAATGACGTTAGTTAATATCAGAGTTTAAGTTACTTTTAATAAGTTTGAAAAACAGCCTTGGAAATTAGTATTCGCTGAAACATCTTACCTAGTTTATTAGAAAACTTCAATTTTGGTTGTTTGTTTACCATTAACTTATAATATTTAATTAATTTTGTTTTTGTGTAAGCTTAAAATATTTAAAGGAAAGTTTCCAAACAAGGAAAAACAAATTGTATCCGATTGTATTATTCAAAACGACTATTTCGTCATTTTGAATTAAACTTATTATTAAATTAAATAGCTTTAAGCTAACGAATGACCCTCAAACTAGAACAAATAGCTAACATTGATAGGTATACAAAATGATACATTAATTAATGTATTAATTTTCCATGTACGAGTGACTCGCGCTTCGAAATACAGTTTATAAATAAACCCAAAACAAATCCCACTCGATTAACGCCTTGACACAGAATTTTACAAGTTCACATAAATAATGTTACATAAGATAGCAGTTGCAGTCAGTGGTAATGTTGAGTTAAATGGGTTGAAAAAATATCCAAACTTTTGATCAACTTAACTTTAAATTATTTTAAAATATATTATCAATTTTGACCAGTTGTCGGTCACCTACATATTTCGGTAAATGCTTAATTCTGTAAGTACAGGTACAATAATAAAAAAAAAATCATCTTTTAACTGTGTCAATTTTAGTAACCTACAAACTACCGCAATTTCATCATTATGATACTTAATATTCCAACAATTTGTTAATTTGATCAAACAAAAAGCTATCAAATACATAAAATGTAAACAAAAACGATGTCTACAATCTAAAGAAACACATTGTTCAGGGTTAATACAATAAAAAACAAGCATTTTTATTTAAGCAATCAAAATTTAAAAGTCACATATAGTTAAGATATAAAAAAACCTATGCGTAAAAGTTAACAATATAAAGTTTACATGTTTTCATAGTTTCATTACTTGTTGATATTTCGGGCAAGGAAAAAACTTTCTAATAAACATTATTTATATTTTTTTTAAAAGTTATTTGGCCTTGTTTAAAAGAAAACAATAATAAGTTGTTGAAGAAACGACCATCGAATTTGCAAAACCGACCATTAAAATATTTTATAGTTAATAAAAAAATTCTTTAATTTATTTTTAAGCATAAATAATAATTACAATTTTTTTGGTAATTATAAAGTAATGCACTTTTATGTGGTTATGGCTAAACTTTATAATTATAAGAAAAAGTATGTATAGTGAACTGCATGCTTATAAATATGGCTAAGTTTGGTTTCTAATTTTTTTATAAAGTTCAGTTTTTAAATTGTTATTCTATGTATTGTGATTATAGGAAGATATTGCAAAATCAGTTACTGTTACAAAGGAATGCCTTGCCTACTGTAATGCCAGAAGAAAGAAATGGTCATTAACAACCGCCGTTGCCCAAGTATTAAGGATAAAGTCAGATGGACAGGCTTACACGGACGGTATGAAGTTATGAACTTTTATATTTATTCTACATTAATTGTCGTAAAAAATTATTAATCGACGAAACTATTATTTCTGGTGTTTTTGTAGAGGAAGCCTTAGCGGAAATATGCTATGCCGGATTAATGATGATAAGAGGCGTATTAAATTTCGTGAGAGACAATAATTTCTTTACAATGATTTCCGGTTCAGTTATGCTAAGGGCGGCTCATCAAAGCTTTAAGTTTGTATTTTTGATGCGATAAAGTGCTCATATTGCTGCAATGACTTTAATTTTAATAGATTATGTAAAAATATAATGAACGATCGAAAATGGGATAATGCAGAGTTGGGAACAATATTTTCACAAGGGACAAAGTTTGGTCTCGGCGTTTTCAATATGGTAAGTGTTAATACTATAGGAACAGACAGTTTAAATTGCTATGTAAAGCTAACACTAATACAGTATATAGTTTTATCATTATATTATGTCATAATCTTTTTAGTGTCAAATGACGATTTCAAATCAATTAAATGTCGACTGGCATTACCAATTGCATTTATTACTTCAGTTTTTTCTGCTTTACAGGTATTAGCCATGATTCCTAAACGAATACTGCGTATTTTGGAATTTATTGGATTCACAGGTGATAAGGTAAATTCTAAAAAGTATAAGTCTACGTTAATCGACTGTACTAATTTAAAATAATTATTATTAGGAGCATGGGTTACAATTATTATTAGAAGGATGCAGTGGTCCCTCAGTTCAATCAATTGGCGGATTATTATGTTTTGTATTTCTATTTGGCTATGTCGTAAAATTGAAATATTTATTAGGTAAGTTTAGTTACTGGATACATAGATTTTAATACTGTTTGTAACTAGCATAATTACACGAATATCAGTTCAATTACAGACTTTATTGTAAAACAGAAAACCAACAAAATGTTATCCAATATTCAACACATTTTGTTTTTCGAATTTGTTATTTAATCGTAAAATTTAACAGGTATTGGTTCTAGCGCTGAAGAAATCGAGATAGTTGAAAACATGGCTGTTAAACTAATACCAAGATACCCAGAAGTAAGCACTTATTAATAATTAAAACCATACCCAATTATAAAATTCAATAACCGTAACGTTTTGTATTATTTTACAGAGTACAGCATTGTTATATCTTAGAGGCCGTATTGAAAATCTTAAAGGAAATGCTGAACAGGCAATTGCGTTGTTTCAAAAGTCAATTGAAAAGAAACCTAAACGTGTACTCGTTCAAGTGTTTTCTTTATGGGATTTGGGAAGTTTATATATGTAAGTAACGTAAAAGGTGGTGTATGCAGTATAAGAACGGTTAAATATTTACCATTATTTTTAATATATTAGTGGAAAATCAGAGCCGCGTCAAGCAGCTCAATCAATACAAAAAATGCGTCTAAACAGCAACATTACCAAATGCTGTTTTGCATATATGGAAGCAGTGTTTTTGTTATCAGCAAGCGATTTGAATGAAGAGGATGAAAAATACGCCATCGAATTATTAGAGTAAGTGGCGAACTATGATTATGATTTAAACAAACATAACACAAATTCGATGTTGTTTTTAGAATGGTTCCGAATATCATGGCTGAATATTGTGGAAAACATGTACCTTGGGAAAAATTCTGCGTCAGAAAAGCCAGACAATTCTTTGCTCAAGATAACTTTCTTATATTACCAGAATACGTGAGTTAAGTGCTGTTTACATTCTTTCTGTTAAAACTTAATCAATATTTCTCATCAGGAAATCATGTACACCTTCAACACGTTTTTTATGCTTAAATATTTTCCTGGAAAATTAGAGGAAATCATTGTCAAATGTGACGATGCTTTGTCAAGATTAGAATCACGAAAAGGTAACATTCAAAATAATAAAGTCACGAAAATAAGATGTAATAATATGTATTAACTTTTTCATCGCAATTAATTTTTTTAGACTGGCACTTTTATACGGACTGCTATTGTGTTGGAATTTTCTTAAAGGGACTGTGCTTAAAATATCTTAAAAAATACGACGAAGCTGAACAATGTTTTCAAGATATTTTATCAAAGTATTATAATTTTAGGAAGAAAATTTATAGAATTTAATGTATTTTTATAATAATTTTATAGGGAGAACGACATCTATTCAGAGGTATATATACCCATGTGCTCTAACTTAGAATTGGGATTAATCTACACAGAAACCGGACAGTTAGAGAAAGCATTAAAACAATTGTCATCATCTAAGTAACTATATTAAAAATTATCTCCTATAGCCAATCAAAATCTGAATTAATAATTGTTACAGGAAGAGGCGTATGTTTTGGGTGGAATTTCGTATTCATCAGGCCAAAGAAGATGTACAAAGATTAATAGCAGCTCAAAACAACAACAAAAACTAATTCGGAATGTGTAAATGAAAACAAAAAATATAATAATTTGAATGTACAAAAAATACGTACTGTAGATTGGTTAAAAGTCAGTAACTTACTGCATTACTGATATTGACTATCAGCACATTTAACAAAACCAAACAATAACGAAGCAATCACGTAGTCGGTGCCTTACGTATTCCTATACCATTTAGCTAAAGATTAGCGACATAAATTACAAATTTGTTTGTTAATTAGTCCATTGTATGCTATTGTAACTTAAAACATTGTTATTTGTTAACCGAAACTTACTCATGGAATCGTATTTTCAATAACTTATTATTTATACGATAATTAGTAAACTTGCGAAGTTTTTCCTTACTAAAATTCAAATTTTGAACATTTATAAATAACCGTTGAGAGTGTGAAGTATACCGTTCTTTTCAATGTAACGTCGTTAGTGACAAATTTTGCAAATTTACTAATGTTAAATTATCCATGCTAATTTCACTAATCCATTGTATTATAGAATGGGGATATTAAATGTTGTGCGTTTGTTAAAACATTGTAATAAAACTTGATAACAATATGCAAATAATTGGTATTTAGTTGTGTTTAATGGAAACCACGTGTATTTCAGAGTTTTCAGTGATGATTACAACAAAATTGTAAGCAACAGTCTGGTGCCAGATGCCGTTTTCCTTTTCTTCATTTTGATGGAAAATTTAAATTTTGTCTGATTACGTGCTGGAACTTTGAATCTCTATCAAATTTCCAAGACTATTTTTTAAATCAACTCTCACAGTAACTCAAGAACTTACGAGTATTTAAATAAACTGGATGAAATTCTTTAAGTCTACTTCTAAGTTGTATAGACCTTCATAAATAATTCAGTTATTAAAAACATTTATAGTATAAATACCAAACTGAATGTAAATTCAATTAACTACAGTAGAATGGAGATATAACAGTGCTATACAATATAATATATAAATCTTTTAAAATAATATAAATTATTTTCCAATGAGTCAGCCAAATGTTGATTTGGCTATGCAAATCTATTAATTAGGTAAGTTTAATTTGTTAATAATCTGGAGTAAATAATGTATCTATAGCTCTATAAAAGTTATTAAAATATTACATAAAGACATCACTGTTAATTTAAAAAAATAGAATTATTTCAATGTGATGAGATCATAAAAAGTAAATGTAAGTTATTGTATATGATTATCGTATAGACTCAAGGTACAGTAGAATAGCTAATTAAATTGTATGGAGTTTTTATTATTACGCGATTCAAGGAGTGCTTGCAAAATGCAGAATTGTCCTTCCATTGTTTTTTGTCTTTATTATATTTAGATGCGAAAAAATTATTATAGTGTGGAATACTAAGTTATGTATATCTGCGAATTTTCTGGACGTAAGTTAAGTTAGTGTCATGCATTATTGAGCTGTCGGGAATGAAACAAATTAAATTGAAAACAAGTTTGAAAATATATGCATATTATAATCATGTTTGGTGATTAATATGCTAATGATTAATATTATGTATAATACAATCATACTTTTTGGCCGCAAAGCGACTGGAGATAGCGTTTGAAAATCATTCAAATGTTATTGTTAATATTTTTAGGGCAGAAACTATTTACTTGAACAAAAAGTAAACTTATTCAAGGTTCATATTAGAAAAAACCTGTACATGTTACCGGGTGATATACAATACCAAGACTATTTTACCGACAACCAATTTTAATCGAATTTTTATTTATTTGTATAAATATAAAATAAAATGTTTAAAAACAGTATTTCTGACCGTTTTAACAGTTTAATAACTACTAATTTGTCTAAATTTAACATACATTTCACGAATATAATTTTAGTACGGTGATGTGAATTTAAAGTCTTTTTATTTCAAATATTTGGATTTATCTGATAGTTATTGAGTACTACGCCTACAGCATTATTTAATTCAGTAACTATAATTGGATAATAACCAATAACATGTTTCTGATAAAATAAAAACTAATTCTAATATACAAAGCATGAAGTAAACTTAATTTTAAAACTGCAAAAGGAAGCTTAGATTTAAAATTTTATATGATTACCAAGATACATTATACAAGATCATAAATAATTAATTAAAATCCGATTAATTAGGCCATTTAAAGCTGCAAATATTAAATGCAACTTAAACGATCAGTTTTTAAGACTTCATTTACCTTGAAATAAAACTTTGAAAATTTAAGGACGTTTCATAATAATTGAAAACTATTAACATTGATAATAAAAAGTAAGTACTAGACTATTACAACCACATAATATCAGTGTACACCTAGACATACAGTATGATATAAGCGACTGTGTTTAATTATAATAATATAATAATGATTAATATACTGTATACCAAGTGATTTTCTAAATTATATAATATACAGTATACTGTATATTTGATATATTGTCAATAAAAAACAAGACTATCACTTTCAATGGAGATTTGCCCCGCTTCTTTTTTTTTTTTTTGCAATTGATCAAAAAGTGTCAATAAAGAAACAGAACTAAGGAATATCAGTTCCAATGACAATTCTTCTTTCCATCGAAAAACGATAACAAGAAATAAACCAGATAAAATTAAAACTTCAGTTTAAACTGTAATAAATCTTTTGTAAACTGTAATAAATTGAAAACCTAAGGATTACCTGTAAAAAACTGAATAGATACAGAGTATCATGAACATGTTCAAGGTGGTTAAGTTCAGAAGTGTCCAAAATGTAAAACGTGAAAAAAATCGTTGATTTTGAAATGACCTTAATAGTTTATCCCATAATTATTTTATATATTCAATTTTATTTGCCTAATGCCTTCAGCGATCCTTGCAATGTACGTCCTACTTGTTCAAGGGTATCAATAAAAAAATCCATTACTAAAAGTAAAACGTGAAAATAATACAAGAATTTATTTAACTTTAGCAGTTGGCCAATACTTACCTTTTGCTTATAGAAAATCTTGCATTAAAGATATATTTTCATACCGCTAATAGAAAAACACTAAGCATTTAAAAATCGATGCAAACTATATTAACTTAAAACATATTGAAATAATAGTGTGTTCTGTAATTAACCAGCGTATTTAGTGGATGCTAGTGGTATATATGTTTAACGACTTTACAAGTTAACACAGTAGCTGGTCGGTAATTACTGGTAATGGCTGGTATAAAAACTTTCCATTTTTTTTCCTTCAATTTTGCAACACATGAAGCTACCCAATTGGCTTGAAGAAAAACACTCAATAATATATCAAAACTGGAGCTAAGATTAAAAACTGATTCACAAAATAACAAATTTGAAAACTTGAATTTTTCACAGTTAGTGTGAGATTACATTGCATCTAAGTGGTGACTATTATTAAATGTCCTCTTCAACAATTTGTAAGCTCCGGTAACAATACGGCAAGTACAATGATTTACTATATGTACTTTACTAATTAACTTAGTGAATGTGTACAATATACTTGTACGATAAATTTGAATATTTTATGTGAATAAATTAAACCGTTTTGCATAAATATAAATTTCAAAAACTTCTTAATCTATATTAAATTATACATTCATTTTGGTTTTAAATATTGAGGCAATAATGTTTCCCATTTTAATTGAATTATAATTACAATGCTTGAACAATGTATCAAATATTCTTGTATTATTTACAAAAATTATTTTACATCACCATGATATTGCATTGTGTAATTAAAGATACGACAAAGTAGGACAATGCAAATTTGGATACTTGATCCAAGCTAAATATAATTTATTTCAATATAATAAATATTTGACTAAATATCGAGGGGTATAATGCCTCTGATTTCACATTTTTATCTAACTTATATCAAAATCAATAATAAAAAAACATCGTCAGAAGTGCCTATTTATCAGTGCATCAAAAATAATCATATCGTTTAAAAGAAAGTTCAATAACAAAGATAACTTGTAAAAAATCAATTTCGTAAACAAATTCAGTTGATCATTGCTGCTTTAGTGTAAACTAAAACCACTTCTACGAATTTTGATATGTTTATTTTTGTGTGAGAATTTTTTTTTAGTGTAGAAGAAATTTAAATTAACGCTTGCAGATACATCCTTGTAATTTGTTTGCGAACAATAAGTTAAAAACAATACGTTAAAAAACAATAACATCATTCTCAATTTAGATTCTCATGGATTCGTTAAATCGCTCGATTGACTTAAGTTTGACGCTGGTGGAACGGTTGATGAAGGATGAAACAGTAGAAATTTTGGAGTTTATGAACAATAAACCCGAAAAGTAAACCATATGCTTGTTGTATAATTCAAAATGACTTAACAAATTTTTTTTAATAAACATAGATTTGAAGGGATTTACGATTGCATTCTTTATGCAGTTGTCAAATGCTATGTGACTTGTTTTACTTTGTATCCAGTAAGCTTAAAATATATATTGTATAACTTACATAATGGTCAAAATTTTGAATATTTTTAATTTATTTATTTTGTTTTAAAAGGAAGACATAGCCGAGGCAAGTTCTTTAGTAAAAGAATGTCTGGTTTACTGTAATACTAAAAGGAAATATCGATCTTTGGCAACAACAGTAGCTGAAGTGTTGAAAATAAAGCCAAATTACAAAAATTACACTGAAGGTATTCGAAAACTAAATAAAAGTTAATTATAAAATATTAAATTTGGTTATTTTTAAACAAAAATTAACAGAAGAAGTCCATGCGGAACTTGGTTATACTTTTTTGATAGGCATGCGTGGAATATTGGATTTCTTAAAAAGTAACGTTATCAATTTGGTCACCGGTTCCTACAGACTAAAATTGGCTTATGAAGGTTTCGAGTAAGTGACTAATCTATAATAATTATATAATCGTTTACTGTATAGTTATAAACAATGTCAATTGTAGAGCGTTTGTAACTTTCTTATAAAGTTATATATTTTTTTATAGTTATAACATTTCATGTTATTAAAAAAATAGCAGAATTATTTTACCAACCAATCATTTTCTTGTCATAAGCATATGCTTTCATAATTTATAACTTTTTTAAGAGACATTAGAACAGCTCTTAATTAATTTATTCTGTTAAGAACTTAAATAATCCCTCTCGCAATTGTTCCTTAACAACACATGTAACTCATATTCAATGTTTTCTAGATTTAGCAAAAAAATACTTAAGCACTACACGTTTGAAAGTGAAAAATTAGAGGACGCCTATACTCAATCTGCCAAATTTGGTATTGGAATTGTTAATCTAGTGCGTAATTAATCATAACTTAAATATAAAAATTAAGAAGTTAATGAGAATTGCTTATTATTTTGTAGTGTTTATCAAGTGTACCAAAAAGATTTTTGCGTATTCTACAATTTATTGGATACACTGGAGAAGAGGTACTGTACATTTTTTTTACTTATTGTGGTTTTGTCATTCTCAAATTACTTTTTTTAAATATTTTTAGAGGAAAGGAGTTAATTCGCTAATAGAAGCCTGCACTGACATGAAATCGATCAATTTGGGTGCTGTTTGCGCCTTTATTGCTATCACGGTGTACAAACTTTCAGTTAAACAAGTACTAGGTACAACTAAATAAGCTACAGAGTGATTATAAGATATGTTTTCCCTGAAAAGAAACAAATATTTATTATAAAAAATGCAATTTATCCGCTTCTTTAATTCTAGAATGTAAAATTATATTAAAACATATCTTTTTAATCATATCTTTGCATAAACAAAATGATTTATTTATTAAAAAATGAGTATAAATATATTCTATTTAGGAAATGGATGTACAAATGAAGACATAAGTTTGGTTGAACCAGTCATTAACAAATTTAGCTCACGATTTCCACACGTAAATTTTCATCAAAACTTGTAAAATACATGACAAATAATTTCTTTTATATTATTTAGTCGGTATTTCTGCGCTTTCTAAAAGGTCGAATAGCTAATTTACAAGGAAACCTTGACCAGGCAATGGAAGATCTTCAGTTTGCAGTTAATATAGAAACAATACAAATGGCGATTAAAGTTATTCCAATACTGGAATTAATTTGCTGCTACGCGTATGTAGAACTTCTAAAATACCTAAATAATAGCTAAATAACTAAATAATAGACTTGATAATAATTAGTGCCCATTCTATTAGAACGTGCTAGTATTTATAGTAGAAACAGTCATCCGGGAAAATATATAGTGTTTAATAACTAACATTTCTTTTCCAGTATGAAAGATGATTGTCGCAAAGCATCTAAGCTAGTACAGTCAATTCGGTTGGAAACTAATCTATCCACATGTTGCACTTCCTTCGCTGAAGCCGCATTTCTTCTGGGTTGTCATGACATTACCGAAGAAGAACGTCAAAGAGCCGACAAGTTATTAGAGTAAAGCACCAGTGACCAATTAAATAGATAAAGTACCCAATCAGAAATTGTTATTAATTGACTGTTTTAATAGAGTGGCACCTGACAGCATGGTCGAGTTTTGTGGGAAACACATACCAGTAGAGAAATTCGTAACAAAAAAAGCAAGACAATATTTCGCTCAGGATAAATTTCTCTTGTTTCCTCATTACGTAAGCGATTCAAACTTTCATTTTGACAAAATCAAAATGTATTGAAGGCTTTACTTTGAATAGGAAATGATTTATTACGCCAATTATTTTCATTTATTAACATCCCAAGCAAGTCTTACAAAGAGGATAATAAATGAAATCGAGCAGCAAGTGGAAATGTTGGATTCACGCAAAGGCTAGTAACTATTAGTTCTAAGTGTTTATGGTAAATACATGGATAATTAATCTCATTAAAACGACACAGACTGGCAATTTTATGCAGACAACTACTGCTTGGCTACATTGTTAAAAGGAATCTGTTTAAAAGATATCGGCGATTACGATGGAGCATGTAGCTGCTTTCAAGATGTTATCAACAGGTGATAAAAACGTGCTAAAATTTCACCATAAACTAGACGGTAAAAATAGAACTTTAATATCAATGTATTATTGAATGTTTTAGGGAAAACGAGATATTTACCGACGTTCAACTGGTGCTGTGTGCTCATTTAGAGAAAGGCATCATAGAAACCAAATATGGAAATTACGAGCAAGCTCTTTCACATTTCAAATTGGCAAAGTAAGTGGATTTCAAATGATGTATTATCATGTCTTACAGTATTAAAAAACTTGCTTTTAATTGGTTTAGGAAAAGACGTCTGTTTTGGATTGAATTTCGCATCCATGGAGCAAAAGAAGAAGCTCTCCAATTGCTAAATAAAAGACGAGGCATAAACGGTGTTGGAGAATAGTATCCAAATTCTAAACATGAACTTGCAACAGTAAAACCATATTTATAGTCCTCACTACAACTGTATAAAAACTTAGAACGTAGAAGTAACTAAGCAATACAGAATCATATACTAATGTCTACAATTAACAAATGAGTAATTAATCTTATACGCATACCTGAAGAAGAAATACAGAATAATCAAATACTGTACTTCAAAATAGTTTTAGTCACTATGATACCTATTTTACGACGATATTACTAGTGGCGCATTCAGACTCCCAGAGAAAAGTCATTTCTTCAACATATCCGACAACTCATACAGTATATTTTCATCAGTATAAGTAATAAAAGAAATTTTACACTACATTATACCTTAAGAAAAACAATTTTGATCTTTGTTTTGCTCGTTTGCTTCTTCACCTCATCACCACTGTCAATTGACAGCATTTCCTCAAGTGCTTAACCACTAACAGGCAATCTTGTTCAGGGTTTTGATTAACTGATGAAATGGCATACCGTACATCAATCTAATAATATTGAAAAATGTGGTTTTAATTTTAAAATAAAACGTTATTGTATACCAAATAATTTGATTAAATTAACTTGAAAGTTTACTTTCCGTTCCAAGTCAGTTGCCTGCTTTTATTTCGTTGTTTTTTACAGATTGATCATACAAATCGTAGCAATATCTATGGTAAGTCATGCAATTTATTCCCGTTTCTTTACTGATTATTTTTTCGATAAGGATACGAGACAACGATCTGTAGTTAGTAATTTTCTGGTTTCTTTATTACACATATCTTATGTTTACTCTGTTGAAAAGGATATATTGTAGGTCTAGTGTTGAAGATTTCTCGTTATTTTCAGAATTGCAATTCACGGATTATGACAACTTTACTCAATACTAAAGTTGACTATGATAATTATAAAAATCAGCAATTATAATTCATTGAAAGTTGATAATTACCAAATTCTCTTATCTTGACAATTACTGTGATTATTACTTCAAGAAGATTAACCAGACTTTCAGGGATGTAGAACTTGATCTGTCATAGTTGTGCAAAGCTATATTTTAGAGAATTCACTGAGCGAAACTTTTGTTTTTGACAATTACTCATCGATAATTTTTGCTGGGTAAGTTGACTTTATCTTTAATTTAAAATATAATTCGATAAATTACCTTGAAAGAAAACAGCAATAATACAAATTTGAGTTCTTGCTTTGCCAATTTTAACAAACTTGATACTTGAGTGCATCCTTCCCTTTAAAATAATGTGCAGTTACTTTTACAGTCACGTGCTATAAAACAAAAAAGCCATTGCTAGGTGTCAGTAGTGTAGTGGTAACATTACGACTACTATTGTAATCATTGAAAAGGCCGATCACCATGCCACTGCTGATTATAAAAATAAAATAAATTTACCAAAACATTGCCAATTTAGTTATCGTACTAATTCTTTATAATATGAATAATCAATGCATAATTTTTTAACTTTAAAGCACGGTACTACATTTAAAATAACTACTTGTTTGTCCTTTTTAAAAATATAAATAAATTTAAAAAATGAGAGTAATTTTTATGATGACTGATGTTTTCGTTTTATTTTAAAGGCGACTGGTTCACAATTATTCAACTCAAAAACAAACATTTAAACTACCGGTAAACAATTTTTTTTATTATAATTTATTTTAAACTTTACATTATCAGCATGTACTGTAGTTCCTATTACACTATTTTGCTTCCATACAAACTTCTGCCATAACGAGATTCAGGTTTTAATTAGTTTACATGGCAAAAAAAAAATGTGTCTTGAAAAATTAATTAAAGTGTTCCCAGAGTTGTGCCCCTAATTGAAAATAGGAGTACATCCTTTGCTCCTTTTCGTTTTGCTCTGCTATCAAAATTTATCAATGACATTTTTAAGTAAAGCGATTCTTCGCCACCATGTACAGCTGAACTAAGACAATTACAGCGACTATATCTAGAAATTAAATATTATTGAAAACATGATTAAAAATGTTTTTGTTGTTAGAGCAACCAATAGTTACTTTGGCATGAGGTTTGATTGTTTGCTGCTCTGTTGCACATTTGATAGTTGTGTTTTCTAGCCATTTTAAAGATAAGATCATGCTTTTTTTCATCATTCAGGTAAGATTTGCATTCAAAAAACTGAAGAAAATCTTCTGAGGCTTCATCATCAATATCGACTCGGCAATTAATAATTGTTTTCGGTTCAATCCTTTCCGTTAAATAATATTGGCCATTGAATGATGATAGTGCCCTTTTATTGAAACAATCAACCGAGAGGGCTACCTTACACCAATCAGAATCGATTTCTGGGAGCAATAAATACGTATTATTTTAATTAGTATGACTATTAATGCAATGTAAATCTCATTATTAACATCACCTTCGACGACAAAATTGCTTTCATTAATCCATTTAATTCGAGCGCAACTTTCCAACTGTCCACTCCATCTTGTTATGTTACCATCTCTTGAAGATTGATAGTCACAGGTGTATAATGGTGTCACACAAAAATCTCCCAAACTACAACACCAAAATAGTACACACAACAGCACCAACTGAAGTTTGACTAACATTTTGAACGTAAAACACATTCTCAATGAACTTTCAACGTTGCAACGTTGCATTTGTTTCAAAGGTTGTTTGTGATTAAATTTTCGATAGATCATAATGCAGCAGTACGGAAACATCAAATTAGTTATTATGATGACGTTGAAATAGAAATTAATGTCAGGCAACGTGTTTAATGGTTTTATATTGCCAGTGCTACCCATTCTACTGCATTTCATTTAATCTAATTAGTGATTTTGGCATATACCCATACAGTAAGTTAGTTTATCATGGGCGATTCAGTGTAATTTAAGGAAGTAGATTTTTGTGGGTGAATTGATAAGATGGTTGGTACTTTCAAGACACTGCACAAATTTAAACTGAAAGAGGTCACGGCCAATTATTTCAAAAACAATCAACAGTTTAACAAATTAGGAGCAAAAACAATTTGGCATTAATACAACTTTAGCTTAATCACTTCATTTGAATAGTAGTAATCTATTTAGCATATTTTATCAATTCTGAATTGCAATGAATTATCCAATGAATAGTTAAATAGTAAACTGAATCAAACGGACGATTTCCACAAGCTCGTCAAATTTGCCACATTAACTTTTCAGTTTTGCAATAATTTTTTGAAATTTAATACATGAAATGCAACATAATATTCTAACTGTTAAGCAAAGTACTGTACTTTAATATGGTATTTTAATTTTAACATAAAATTAATGTTTCCATCAATTTATTCACATTAAAACTAAACACTTCAAATGATCAAGCTCGTTACCGGTTTATTACCGTATCAAAAATGTTTAATAGAAGTTACAATTATCGTAACATAAAAGTAAATAATTGAATCATATATTTTATACTAATTGACAAATTCGATTTATTTATTTTTAAAAAAATTACAAATATTTGCGGTACATAATAGAATATCAACGATTATTTGTTTTTATTTTTTATATTGTGGACATTTGACAGGTTAATATCTATTGAAATTTTTACTTCCTTTAATTTGTTAAAAATCAATTGATCTCGATTTATTTTCTGCACACATACTTTATTTGTATTTGCACAGATACAGGTATTCTAACACTGACTTATTTTTTTTTTAAATAAAAAAAGCAATTTTTTAAAATTGTTTTGTTTGAAGGTTATAGTCATGTGAATGAATGCGTCAAGCAATTGCCAATGTCATGACCACCATAATTTAATTCACCAGCTTTTTTAATTTTATACTGCAATTCAAAGAATTACTTTATGGCCTATGCACAATGTAATCTTTTAACTAAACATCAATTGTATAAATTAAAATTAATAAATGAAATGCACAAGTATTTTTACTAGACCGTATATTAACATTTTATAGTATCATGTAGTATAGCATAAAATCTGAACTTTTTAAATAATTGACAGACTTTTTTCATCATCATTAAAAATAAAACAAAGGCTAACTTAATTTATATTTATAACGAATTTTTTGGTAAAAATAATACAAAATGGTTACCGGTAATAAAAGAATCACATGATCATACATCATGTATGAATATGTGTTAGATAAAAAAAACGTTTAAGTGTGCAATGCCATAAAATATTAATTATTATTGATTAAACACGATAGTGAAATTAATTTTAACTTTAATTTAACTAATAGTTATCGTACATTGGATACAGTAAATAAATAATAAATGGCATCGAATGGCTATGTAATAACTTCTGACTCATTTTGCAGCTTGTCAAAATAAGTCTTTGTTTTTTATTATTTTTTTAAAGTATTTTTTCAGTGACAAACATATTAAACGGTCAAAATTATACGTACGAGATATAAAATTTTATGGAGGATTATGTAAACAACTTAAAAATGGATTTTTCCCACATGATCTCAGCTTCAACATGAACAACATCATTTAAATGAAAAGTTACATAACACCAGCAACATTTCTACTAAAACATGCTTTTCACATCTAAATAAAAGTTTTAATATTGATTAAAGATGGGAAAACATCCTCTTAGTTTTTACAATGTTCACATTATTTAATTAATGTAAGGAAATCAAAACTGTCAACTTGGGAGTTAAAGTGACCTTCAGAAAACTCCAAGCTTACGGTAAAGTAATACAACTTAAGTTATAAAGTTATCAAATGTGCATTAAGATAACTAAAGTAAAAATAACTACAGTCGTAAGTCAGACTATAATTCTATTACTAAGTTAATTATCGTATAATAATAGAATGTTAACTTTTTAGACTAATTACTTAATTTAATAGTGTCTCGATTAGATAATAAAGTGTTTTGTATAATTATATTGTATGACCCATTAATTAACAACTGTAAATTGTGGAACAAAAAAAATGCACTTATAAGAGCCTCTATAACAGTTTATTTGATGTTAAATGCAATGTAAGATGTGTGCGAATTAGTTATTCGAAATTAATTTACTTTTAATTGAATTACAAGAAAAACAACTAGATGTCAATTTTCATGCTAAAATTAAATCACATCATGTAAATAAAAAACATCAAAAGATTTGGCCTTGTACTATATAAAAATTGATGCTTCTTTAAACAACGTTACCACTTTTTAGTCATTAATCATTATAGCTTAAAATTTGCAATATGTTTTCCATTAAACTCAGTATTTCACTTTTCAAAACTGGAAATAGGAATATACGTTTACGTATTGTATGTTTTTTGAGTCCAAACGTTTTTAAGATTTTATTAAAAATACATCAGCGTATAACAGGAGCCTAACAATCAATGCAAAAATTCATATACAGTATTATACCATTAAAAACCGCAAAATATGCGCTTCAAATATGGAAGCAAAACCAATAGTTTACCAAATACTTTTAACTGCTGTTGACTGACCCAAATACTGTTCAAGATTTACATTTAATATCATTTAGTATTTTGCAACAAACCAAATCATAACATATCTAAATACCCGTTTAGGCTACTGTAATTCCACCGAGATATACTATAAGCAAAAACAACATTATCAAAATAGTGTAATTAAAATAAACGGCTGGTCTACCACACTTAAATGTAAAACATGCCATAAAACAGCATGCTGAATAATTATTGTGGTGATATATATGCAAAACATGTAATTTCGTGCGTAAAAGTCACATGCCCAGTCGGGGTAAACGTGGACTAAGAGTCAGGATTTCAAGAGTTTTAGACCAGACCACTGCCAACACGTGGAATGAATGATGGTTTTTCTTTTCTTCCATCTTTCCCCTCTGACTTATCCCTGTGAGGGTGGAAATGATTGGGAAGACAGTACCGTAGTTTCATGAAAATATCGAATATATTTAAGTTGAAATTTCAAAACAAGGAAGTATGACTAAAATAAGGGGAAGTCATGAGACTGAATGTTCCGTAATCTAATGTAAATTTCCTACTTAATATGTAAGTCCAGCATCATAATTAAAATGTAGTTTTAACCTTGTTTTATTTAGATAGGTTTATATTTGAATAAATGGTAATTTTTTTTATAAACGGGATAATTTAAATTCATGACTTATAACTTAGTTATAACAAAATTGTAATGATTTTCTTAATAAGGATGTTAAACGTTTGTAACTTTGAATTTATCCGTGTTATTATTGCATAAATACTGTACTTGTAAATGAAGTATAAATGCCAGCTAAAAATAAAAACTTCTTAAATTTGATAATTATTTCTATGAATTAATAAATAATCTTTCATGAAAAAGTCAGATTTTTGATAAACTTACATGAAAATCTTCAATTTCATTAACGTATCAGCCTCCAAGATGTTGAGAATGATTCACGATTTAGCTCTTATCTCGTTAAATGTATTTTCAAAATGTTTTTAAAATTTTCAGTACCTGTTTTATTGAACTAGTGTCATTTTTTTAAACAACTATTTTCTTAAGAAAATTGACGAACAAGTTAGTAAAGTAGGACAAACCAGTAATTTTCGCTGATTCTTGGAACATTATTTGGTCCGTTATTTTAAAGAAAAAATAGAAACTTTCACTTTTATTACCATTTATCTTTACGCGAATTTTAATCATCAGAAAAACAAAAGATTTTGATAAGATTATCGTTTTACTTTTTATTTTACATTATTTTCCTCCAAAGACCTACTTAACGTGACCGCTGGAAATTGTAATTAGAAATAATAAGTTAAATGTGTCAACTACAGCATAAGTTTTAATAATAAGATATTATTTTTAAAAACCCACTCGTATATGAAAACGAAAAAAAAATGAGATAATTCCCTCAAGGGTCTTTGCATTAAAAAAACATTGCAGTTCACGTCATATGATTTAGAGAAACAGTGTTTGCTGTCAATGTTTTTTCCTTTCAATTAATAAATCTAGAAGGAAAGTTTTTTTTTGTTGTTGTTTTGTTGCACAAACCAGTTTTAGCAGTTGGCTGATATTTGATCATTTGATGCGCGAACTGCGAAAAATACACCTGATATTAACCTTGTAACGATACATTTTTGCGCATACAGTATAATAACTTGGGGAGAAAACCGATTGTTTTTACACGGTAAACAAAAGTAACAAAGTAATCCTGCGCAGTCAGTTGATCGAGTAAACTTGCTTAAATACCTGCAAACTTCTTCGGCATCAATTATTTAAAAAGTGCATTTCTCCATCAAAGGATATAACGATTTTGAGCATCGAAAGGACACTATGACAGACGTTAAATCATATTCTCAGCACAAATTAAAAAACCACAAGGTAGTACCGGTAATTAATTTATTTTTTAATTTTATTTAAAGATAAAATAAGTAAATTAAAAATGCAAATTGTTTCAAATATACTTTTTTAAAAAAGTAAAATAAAATTAATTAATGATTTTATTTGAATTAAATTAAGGTTTCGGATGCTGAACGAAGTATAGAAGAAATAAAGTAAATATTTGACTTTTTAGTTTTGAATTAATTCTAATGCAATAATTGTTGCAGGGAAAGCCAAAATGCAACTTTATTGGAGTCTTTTCATCGATGTAATGAATTAATTGAAAAATTAATTGACGATGAATCCTTTGGAATATCCGAACATTTTGAAGATAAACCTAAAGAGTAAGTTTTATTTTTTATATTATTTTTTTTACCATAAATGAATGTAATTCTTAAATGTTAATATTGGTTATCAAATATAATTTTGTTTCTGTTAATTAACCGCATAACAAAATCAACAGAATAATATTAAAAACAATCTAAAAACATGTTTATTGTTTGTCTCCTAAATCAATTTCAAAATGATGTTATTTTTGCTACCTGAATAAAACCTCTTTACATGATAATTATTAATTAAAACTGTTTACAACACATCATACTTGTGTACTTTTAATACCGATTTAACATTGAGGCCAAGACTCCCTAGTTGGTCAATATCTTTAATAGGTTTACAAACTCAATTTAAAGCAAACATTATTTCATATTTTCTATTATTATAAATTTTCCAGAACCAGATTCGTCGGTGTATACGATTGTGCACTGTATGGCTTGGTTACCACTTATCATGGCTGTCTTAGCTTTTATCCTGTAAGTATGTGATTTATTAGGTTTTTAAAAAGTTTAACGTGCTAGTATTTAATTTAAAACTAGCCAAAAAAAATTACTATAAAGGTAAATACAAAAAAAAAGTGGAAACGTAAAAAGAGCTCAATGCCATGTCACTTCATAGTCATATGACCTAATAATAAAAGATATAAAATAATAATAACTTTTCAGTTTTTTTTTCATTTAGAAATACAAAACCCCAAAAGAAATTTAAATGACGTCATTTGCGTTGTTTTTTATGCGAAATTATGCTTTGCGTAACGTGCAGCCTCGTATTTATAATTATTTACTGTAAGTTAAATGGAAAATTTTCAAATTTAGTATATGCCTCGAAGTAATTATTTTCAAAACATAAACCAGTGTTTTTAAGCTTTTATAAAATAAAACCAGGCTAAGTTTTTTTTACGTATCATTACCCGCACTAGATTTTATAATCAATTTTTTTTCTTATTTACAAACTATAACTTGTACTTCTAAAATGTCATTGCCAATTTTCTCACGTACCGTACTGATTAAAGCGAATTCCATTTCAATAAATTTGTCAATGCACTTATTGTTACACACAATAATCTATTTTTTTTTTAAAGGAAGAAATTGCTAAGGCAATCGAAGTCACAAGGGAATGCGCAGAATATTGCAATCAAAGAAGAAAAAAATGGTCTTTTACATCAACTGTTTCTGATATGTTCAAGAAACCGCATAACCGCGGCACATATACTGATGGTAACAATCCAAATAACTTTTAATACTAAAAACATAGAAACAAATACAGTAATAACAAAATTAAATTGCAATTTTGCAGAGGAGGCTCATGCTGAATTATGTTATGCCGGTATTATGGCTTTGCGAGGAGTACTCAATTTTATTCGAGATAACAACGTCTTAACCATGATCACTGGCTCATTAAGATTCAAAACTGCCTACGAAAGCATCGAGTAAGTATCAAACATTTAAGTACAGCGTATATTAACTCGGGGGAATACCCTATTATCAGAATAACGCCCGCAAGAAGGGGTAGTTTTAATACCTTTCCCTGGATTTAAAACTAGTTGTTATTAAAGCCCTTCCCTGGATCTAAAACTAGTTATTATTAGTAGTTATTTTTTGCTATTTTTAGCAAACAAATTCTTAAAGACAAAGTATCGATATTATTTTATCTATAAAATTAGTTATGCCCAATTGAAAATATTTCTGCGTACGCCCATGGTCAAAATCGTTAAAATCTGATAGTATGAGAACACCGACTTGTACAGCGACAGTAAATAAAGTGAGATTTATTTAAAACTTGTTTTACGTCAGAATCCATAACTGGTTCGCCAGAAAGGTTTTAAATAAAACCTGTCCTACTAACCAAATTACCAGTTAACCCCCATTACTCACAGAAATACCAAATTATAAGAGAGAGGACTACTCGGTCTTGACCGCTTGGAGAGGACATTGTTTGCTATTAAACATTTAACTTTCTCCTCACTTTGAAGCCATAAAAAACTGAAAATAAATTAGGCAGATTATAGTGTGATGTAGTTACTGTATAAGTAAAAGTCTAAAAGGGCATTAATTGCTTTCACGAGACGTCTGTTGCCCTTCAGAATGGTCAATGAACGCTCCAGAAATTAATCAAACAACTTAACAATTACTTTTAAATACGTTACTGGTATATTAAAAGTTATAAAAAAATAATTAAAAAAATAATTACATTACAATAAATTTAAAATAAAGAGTAAATGATTTTGTTTCATTAAACCCAACAACATTACATTACATGAGTATGACAAAATATTTATCAATATTTGTCTGTCTAATTTTAAATAAACTATCAAATGTAAAGATTTTATTTCTAAGCCCTAAAATTTAACAAAAAAAATTATTAAGTTTTATTTTACCAATTGTTTTGAATATTACTACTTTTCATTATAGAATTTGCCAAAAATTAGCTAAAAATCATAAATTTGAAAACAAAGATATGGAAACCGCATTTCTCCAAGGAACTAAATTAGGTGTTGGAATATCAAATTTAGTAAGTATAAGTTAAATTAATCTGTTCTTGTTATTCAATATACTGTTTCAAGATTAATACTTTAACTAAAGTATTTTTTTTTTCAAATTTAGCTATTGGCTAATATACCTAAACGACTGTTAAATCTTTTGCAATTCATCGGATATCGTGGAGATAGAGTAATTTGCATGTGAATATGATTATTAATACTTTATTAAATTTTTAATTAATTTTAGGAAATTGGATTAAAATCTTTAATGGACGGCTATACCGATTATACTCATATGACAATAGCTGGTGTCATTTGTTTTGCAGCCATCACCGTATACTACTTGCTATTGCGATACGTTGTAGGCAATGGATCTTCTGAAGCTGAAATCAGCGCCGTTGAACCTCAACTAAATTACTATCTAGAACACTATCCAAACGTTAGTAATTCGTTATAACTAATTTGATAAAACTTATAAGACATTAATTACACAAAAAAATTAAATAACAGTCCATGCAATTTTGTGCTTAAAAGTTTGAAAAAAAGTTTTAAAGTATGAAAACTTTTTTTTTTTACTAAATAATACATAAATTAGTTCTTGTCTTGATTTTTGTTACACATTAAGCATTGTAAAATGTTTTTTGCTTTTTAATAATTATTATTTCCACTTAATTAATAGAGTATAGCTGCGTGTTACATGAAAGGCCGGATATTTAGTTTAAGAGGCAAAATAGAAGAAGCCATGGCTTATCTTTCAAAGGCTATTGAGAAACCAACACAACGATTAAATATTAAAGTTGGAATTTACTGCGAAATGGCTTGCTGCCACTTGTAAGTCAAACAGTGACAAATCATTTCAAACAAATTCAATGTTTTAAAATGAATTTACTACAGAATGAAAGGAGAATACCGAGAAGCTGCCAAGTGTGCGAGGATTCTACGAGAAAATAGTGCATTATCTAAATGCTGTTTCACGTATTTAGAAGCTGCCTATGTGTTGGGTGCATCTAATATAACCGAAGAAGAAAGAGAATACGGAATTGAATTAATGAAGTAAGATTTGTTTTCCGGTTCAAATAATTTCAGTTTCTATAAAAATCTATTTTTATTAGACAAACGCCGGGTTTAATGAAAGAATTGTGTGGACAACATATTCCTTTTGAGAAATTTGTTGCCAAGAAGGCTCATCAATTTATTGAACAAGGAAATTTTCTTCTTTTCCCAGAATACGTTAGCTAAAATTAACTAAAATGTGTAACTATATTTTTAAAATAAATTTTTTTTTTGAATTTATAATAGGAATTTCTTTATTTGGCCAACTTTTTTATGCTTGTAAAGTACCATCCGGATAAACTTAGAGCAATTATTGAGACCGTCGAAAAGCAGTTAGAGGCTTTGGAATGTCGCCGGGGTAAATTAATTGCAGAAAAAATTATACTAAACACGTAAAATTTAAATTAAATGAATTTTACAGATTGGTTGTTTTATCCCGATAACTACTGTTTGGGCATGCTAATCAAAGGAGTATGTCTGAAATACTTGGGAGATATTCCAAATTCCAGACAGTGTTTTCAAGAAATTATCAACAGGTACAATGGCACAAATTCGAAAAACGGAATTTAAAAATAAAACGTTTTTTTTTTCTTTTAATGACAGAGAAAATGACATTTTTTCGGATGTGCATGTGGCCATGGGTGCACATTTAGAGATTGGTAATTTTGATAAACGAGAAGGAAGACCAGAAGATGCGTTAAAACATTTTAAAGCAGCAAAGTAATTAAAGTTTTCTATGTTCAAAATAGCCATAACTTCACATTCGTAAAAAACCTTAAAATTACACTACTTAATATTTGTCCATTAGAAAAAACACCTAAACTGCACTGCTTTTAATAAAAGACGGTCGTTTTTCTTTATTATTTTAAAGAAATAAGACTTAATTTAAAGAAACACGGCTAAAATCATATTGGACTTTATGAATATTAGTCTTGTTTCTAGATTGACATGTAAATGAAGAGGTTTTTTATGAAGAATAACATAACTAACAATTAAATGTTTTTTTTTCTTAATTTTAATCAGGAAGAAGAATTTTCTTTGGTTAGAGTTCCGACTCCACCAAGCAAAGTATGAAGCTAAAAAAATGATAAAAGCAAAACAAACTGCTCAGAAATCCAAGAATTAATTTTTGAAATAAAATTGGCTAATCAATCGCACCACTGTCAAACTGTGCAATCAAAGAAGACATCTATTAGTGTTATAATTAATTTGCATTTTAAAGCCAGTCATTTCTTAATTATTCAAGTAAAACGGTTATGTTGCTTTTAATATTCTGTCTGGATAACCAAAAAACATAATATTCAAGTTCATTAGTATAAAATCTACACAGTAGTACTTGTTGCTATACAGTATTAACTGTACCAGTCCCATGATCGCATCTGGAATATAAAACATTTAATATTTCTTCATATTAAAATCATATACAGCATCTACCATATTATAATGACCTTAATAACCAGATTAACTTGTGTAAATTATTTGTTCTTAAGTTATTATTAAAGTACAGTAACACCATAGTATTTTTATTAACATAATTAAAAACAAATTTTTTTATATATTGCGTTGTTATGTAAAGTTGTACTATAGTATATGTGATATATAAGTTACTAACTTTAGCTTTCCATTCTTTGGCCATCGTTGGTTAAAATTAAAATTTAACAGTCAATTATATGAATTGATCTTTAAAATCTTTAAATAATTAAATTTTAAATAATAAATTGAAAATTTGTATTGTAAACAATAAAACTTATGACTGAATTTTACATGTTTACTATTGATTCTCTTTGCTTGTAATAATCCGTGCAAGATAAATCAAACGTATCAGAATTGGATTTATACACAAGCTATGAAACTATTACAATCAAATGGGTGAGAATTAACCTGAATGTTATTTAAATAGTATTTTCTTTAAAGAAAATTTCTTGTAATACAAAAATTTCTATTTTATATAGAAAATTGCTAAATGAAAATTGTATTTCTAAAGCGGCTTACTGTATTTCATTTACAATAATAGCCGATTGTTACTGCTTTTCTTTAGAAAAAAAAAGTAAAATTGGGAAAAACCACAATTCATATAGATCTTACCATTCACCTGTAATCAGTCAAGCAAACAATAAACTATTAATGTACAACACATGTTCATTTAAATGATTATCAAAGTGTGGGTGAGAAATCTAAAATTTAAAAGGCTCCTTGCACTTGAATCGGTTTGGTTCGGCTCAATATTAAATATAACTTACTGTACGAGTTTATTAACATTTTGTTAATGCTTTATTTTTTCAAGGAAATGTTGAAATTCATTTCCTAAAAACGAAACTCTTAATTTGTTAACAATTACTGTAAGTGCTCTGATATAATTATTGCAACATGTGTAATGCGTTTCACAATGACCGTGAAGTTTGGGGGAAAAAAGTTTTTTTGTTACATTTTCGTTACACTACGATTAAAAATTTCAAAGCACAATACGGTATCAACATCTGTATTAAGAATAATGACAAGTAAATAATCAGCAAATAAGAATTTTTTCTGTTATTAAATGTCAATTGCAAATCGCTCAGGCTAAAAATTTGCAACGTAATGTTTTACCTTGAAAAGAAATTTTCAGCGATTTTTAATATTACGATTTACTGTAAAAACAAAAGCGTAATCAACCATGCATGGAAATATCGAAGAAAAACTTCTGATAAGTTGCCCATTGCAAAATAAAAATTGTGAATTTTTTGTTGAAGGTTAACATGTTTCTTTACAATATTGTCAATTGATTAAAATTAAATAATCAAAAGTATTATAAAAATCATTTTACGTCATTATAAAAAATCCTTAATCTGTTAATTTTTACGCTTTTTTTTCTTTTTTTACATTAATACAATAATTAGCACCTCCTTTTTATTATATTTTATTTAAAGATGTACAGTATATATAAACGTCAAACTGTCAGTAATAAATCACTCATCATCGTTCCGATATTGAGATTTCTTCTACCTGATTGCTTAACAATGGCTTCAAAACTGCTGGTAAAGTTGCTTTAAGATTTTATCTTTACTCTATTACTTAAAAACTTTGTTATCTACCGTATAATTATGACTAAAGTATATTTTGGCATTTATTTTTTAGTTAAAATCTCAATTTACAAGAAAAACATTGTCTAAAAAGGCGTATTACAAGTCTCGACTCTTAAATTTAATTTTATATTGTATTATGCATAAATGAAACCGATAACAAAAAATACTGTATTCCATAAAGTGTAAACTATAACTCTAAAAAATTCTTAACTGAAAATCAGTAGCAAATATTAAAAGTAAAAATAATCAAACAAATTTAAAAATACAGTATTTTAATGTTGGATATTATTGATTTTAAAAATGCAAAATTGCAAACAAATGAGTCCATGGCTATAACAATAATAAAAAAATTAAATTAATATTATATTGAAAATAAAAGTAGTGTTAATTAAATAAGTTAAACAATTAATAATTAATTTAATGTTTACAGATGTGTCTTCTTGTTCTTGCTGCAATGGTTTCATGCGGATATTGCCAATACGGTGGTTATGGGGGTGGAAGTGGAGGTTATGGAGGTGGAGGATATGGTACTGGTGGAGGATATGGTTACCGAACAGGCGGTGGTGGTGGAGGAGGATATGGAGGATATGGAGGCCAACGATCCTATGGTGGTGGTGGACCATATGGCGGCTCTGTTGGTGGCAGCTATTAAAAACACATTACATGTGGGTTTTTCAAAGCCTTATAATTGACCTATTTTAAATTTGTTAAAAGAAACTTCTATTTGGATATTTGTCTTCAATAATCTGTATTGTTGAAAATTACTGCATGTAACTCAATGATGCAATATAACTCAATGTATTTTATGCAAATGTAACTCAACTGCATGTTTTAAAAATAAAAGTTACTTTAAAATTTTCATTTGATTGTGAAATGTTATTTTATCGCAGCAGAAAATGAAATAAAAACGATTATTATCAAAAAATTGTTACAGTGTATAAACTTTTTTATTTACAGTATTAAAACTAACAAAATTCTGATAAAGAAAATTTAAATATTTGTTGCAAAATAACTAATAGAATAAAACAACGCAATAAATTATATACTGCATATAACTGCACGCTATTTTAAGCCCGGCGTTATTTTTAGCATTCCCTTTTTTGCCAAGTAGTGTAATTGGTGAAACGCTGTTACTTCTAGTCATTAAATGATCTCTATAAATTTAATATATTTTACTAAAGCAAACATTTTTTGAAAAATATGTGCGCAGTATTTTCACTAAAAATTAAATAAAGTCCAAAGAAACGCTTGGCGCTTTCTGGTTGCGAAAACGTGATTACAAAATATCATAAAAACCAATAAGTTTCTTATTTAATTAACAAAAACAACACCGGCAACAATTGTCGATTGTCAATCTATTGAAAATGCTATTTCATCAATAAACATGCAAACTTAATAAATTACTTAAAAGTTACAATATGTTATTATTTTTATAAATATAAAAATCTATTAAACTACATAATTGACTAATCATAATTGTGCTAAAACCAGTTTTACAAGTGTTGTTTAGGATGGGTTATTTCTTCATTATATTTTTTATTAAAAATCTGGAAAAACTTTAATAACATATTGAACATGTATTATGAAATTGAATACAGTAGACAGCATAACTTATATCAAGATGCTATGATGTAACCACACTTCAACTAGCAACGTCTAGATGTAATCTAACTTTTTATTTTAGATTTTATTAAAATGTCATGCACCATCAAATTAAAGCATTAAACGCACAGTAAAATTTACAACATACAGTACAAAATTATATTTTTCAACCAAATAATTGAAAAAATTGTAACAATTAAAATTCTTTTTAATTTACAGGTTATTAAAATGCAAAAGAAAAATGACAGTTAACGAAAATGACTTAGGGAAAACACTTTTTACTGTATTTTTCCATTTACAACATTTATCGACCTTTGTCATTTAAAATAAATGCATATTCATCGAAAACGTAAATTTCATGGTGCGTTATTACGCCACTATAATCGATTGTGTTATTTTCTCACTACCAATAACAGTTAGTAATTATTGTAGTTCTGATTATTGTCACTTAATTGTATAATAATTATTCTCTGAATGATATATTATCACAAGACCAGGTTTGCAATCAAGTTCAAAATGAATTCTCAAAACATTTTAAAATAAAAAAAATTGCTTGTAATAAAAACATCATTTAATAGAGCGTAATTTCTAAATTCAGATTTCCTAATAAACACATGTTAGAACCAGATTTAATTTCCTAAAAATGACGTTAGACTATTTCCGAAAATGAATTGTCATTGAGCTGCCATTTTTAAAAGTTGATTAGCTTTTTTTCTATATTGCCCTTCAATATGTTTATCAGTTATTAATTTTTTACCGTTGTTATTAATACACAGAAATGCTTGTAATTATAGCACAATTAACTTAGCAAAGTGAATAAAGTAAACTAAATCAAAGTTTAATCGATCAAATAAAACTGACAAATTTGTTATTGTTTTTACATTTACAGAAAGATATAATGTCTTTAATAATTTAATAGCTATGTGCAATAATCGTTTGCCTTGAGATTTTTTTCTGCTAGGTTTTACACTGCATTACTTCTAGGAAGAGATGTTGGTGCTAAGAATATTAATAAAAAAATCGGGAACCACCCAAACAAAGGTACCGAATATCTTTGAAGGTGAACAAGTTTGTTTAACATTTAATATGCAATTAAATTCTGGGATCATCTTTTTCACTTTTTTTTTCTGCATTATTTTAATGCGTTCAAATATTGGGAAACAAAATAGCGAAAAAAATGATTGGACAATTTTTAGTTAGGAACACCTCCAACAAAAGAAATTGACAGATCTCCGTTGTTGGAGAAATGGTATATAAAGAAGACAAATTTATCAGCATCACCATAATTCGACAATAATTCTCTATTGAACAGTTCACTTGTTAAACATGGCTAAGTTGTTGGTAAGTTCAAATTTTCAATTTTCGATTTAAAACAGTATATCTAATTTAATTTTTTAATGATAAAATTAAAGGTTGTTTGCATAGCCGTCGTGGCTATTTGTGGCATTTGCTATGGTCAGTATGGTGGTGGATCAGATTATGATGGCGATAAGAATAAAGGAGGATCTGGAGGAGGTGGATCCGGTGGTGGAGGACACAGTGGAGGCGGTGGATCCGGCGGTGGAGGTGGAAGCGGTGGCGGTGGCTCAGTAGGCGGAGGATATGGTGGTGGAAAGGCTGGTGGAAGTGGTGGAGATTTTGGTGGCCATGCCGGTGGTAGTGGCGGAAAAGTCGGAGGAGGAAGCGGCGAATTTGGAGGACATGCCGGTGGTAGCGGCGGAAAAGTCGGAGGAGGAGGAGGAAGTGGCGAATTTGGTGGACATGCCGGTGGTAGTGGCGGAAAAGTCGGAGGAGGAGGAAGTGGCGAATATGGTGGATCATCCGGTGGCAAAGTCGGAGGAGGTGGCAGCAGTGGACATGGTGGTAGCGGCGGTGGAAAGGCTGGAGGAGGTAGCAGCGGTGGTCGTGGTGGTAGCAGTGGAGATCGTGGTGGTAGCGGTGGAGGCCGTGGTGGTGGCGGCAGTGTAGGCGGTAGCTATGGTAACAAAGGAGGTTCAGTCGGAGGTGGCTATTAAAAAATTAATCTGAGCTTTTAAATTGATTATCGATAATGTGTTTTAAGAAATTATAAAGTGCTTTTAAAATTTTTAAATAAAATCTTTGTTATAACTATAAATCCTTGTTTGTCAGTTTTATTAATTTGATGATACTACAAACACCGTTGAAAATTACAACAGGTAATTTAAAAATTAAAAAATTTAAACATACGAGTTTTACGGTTATATTCAAATACTGTTAATGCTGCATTTACCGGTATTGTAATCCATAAATTGACTGTCAATTCATAAAAACAAGTTTACTACAATAATTTTGCATTTGGTGCAATTTCTTGTAATACTTGTAACAAATTATTTACCGGAATTAATAAAAGTAATAAAGACGCAATTTTATGTTATTAAAGACTACAATTTTATTACTCGTATATTAAATTTTTTAAATAAACATAAATTCATAAATACATAATTTACAGTTAGTTGCTGAATTACTTGCTCAAACAATTTAAAAATGTTGATATTACCGTATGTTAGTTGAATGACGTTATTACAAATTCAACATTTATTTACTTTGTTTTTATTAACCCAATATAAAATTTATTAATAAAAGTTGCTTCAATGTTGCTAGTCAACTTTTATTGCTTTTAATATTCATGATAAAGTATAGGAACACGTAATGATAAATATATAATACAGTATATTAGTCAAAATAACTTAATAATAAATACGTGCACGATACATTTAAGGTTTTCAATAAACTGTGGATGCCAATATAAAACTGGGTATTGAATGTTATTAGACAGTCGACTCTTTTGCATTTTGACGTCAAATCCACGTCGATTCTTTATCTTATCCACCCGCCGTTGTTGAAAAAATGGCTAGTTGGCGTATTTTGAACATTTTCATCAAATTCACCCCAGTTGTAGTCATAATCTTCACCATCTGAATATGGTATGTTGTATAGCTTTTGGTCATTTGAATTATTCGTTTCGACAGGCTGTAAATTCGTTCTCGTTTCTTGACCATCATTCATTAACTGCAGTCTCGGCAGCTGTAAAAAAGAGAATCGCATTCGACGAATTAATGAGATTACTAATGAAAGTGCAGTAATGTGTTTACTTGTCCGGCTGGGGAATTAATCAATTCATTGATAACGCCTGTTGACGTTGGCCAAATGGCTCTTGTAACAACTCCCTTTGATAAACACAATAAGACGCTGCACAGTAAAATCGAGTTGACTAGTTTCAACATTTTTGCTAAAAAATTTAGAAATAAATGTCTCACAATTTGATTTCGGTACTGAATTGTTAATGAACAGTTGATCTTAAAGTTGTATTTATATAGTGATTACATTTTTTATAGCTTAAGTTATAGACGGATAATCGGGTTTTATTTACAAACTTCCCACTTAGTAAAAACCAAAAAATAAAAAAATTTCTAATCATTTCACAGAATAATTAAGCTTCAATTGCAAACACGGACAAACTGTTTTAACAATATTTGATTTATTTTTAACTTTGATGTGGGATCACATCATTTCAGCTGCGATCATATAGCAACAAATTACACTAAATGTAAACTTTTGACGCAATTTGGTAATGCTATATTGGTATGACGTAAAACTTTATCAAATACGACTCATTATACATAGAAAGTTATTGAAACTAACTTAAAGTGATATGCTGAATGATAAAAATCCAATTGGGGAAAATCCCACACATGTTATCGACAGGATAAACAAACAAAATGATGACACTTTTTAGAATTAAAACCAATGCTTCTCAACTTGAAGCGTACGTCCCATCAATGGGGCAATTCGATTTAACTTACAATCGTATTGTCCCAATTTTTGAAGGAGGCAAATTTTGAAAATGGACTTTTTCAACGTTCAAGTTAACCTTACGGCAAATTGTAAGAAAGTGACGCCTTAAAAAGAAAGGGGAAAACAGGCAAAAGCCAGTTTTATTTTAAAACCAAATATGCATCTGTGTTCTAGAAACTCCAAATCCCATGGGATTTTAATACTCAAGTTTTAGCTATTCATTACATACAGTACAGTACAGTATTTGGTTTAAAATTTTAATCAATGTACTGTATTTGATTAATAAATTTTTAATTATTTTCTCCTAAAACATGTCTATCATTAACATTTCTTTAGTGAACATTTAAATTTTAAAAATTTAAAATGATGTAATATGGGGGCGTAACAATTTTTGAAAGACTTAGGTAAAGCATTGCACAAAAAAAGTTGGGAAACACTGTGGTCTCAAGGAGGGTCTCAGATTTTTATTTTTAATCCAGTAAAACGCAAAGTAGCCTTAATCGATGTACTGTAGAATGTAAAATTGTAGAAAAGACTTACAGTATGACCCTTTCCTAAAAGAAAAAGAGAGTAGAGGACCAGTACAGATAATTAGAGTAATAAATTCTATTCTACAAACGAAAATTGGAAATACTGTGCTGTACTGTAGCCAAGTTTGAATGTAAAAAATGCACTTTATGGTTGACAGATTAAAATATTTTACTACGTTTTTATTAACTATTTATTAATACGAGTTGAAATTAGTCTCATATTTACGGTAAAACATAAGCAACAAATTCATTATTTTAATAAATAAATTTTAAAGACATACAAATTACAGTACATACACGTAATATTGTTGCCAAAGTCGTGACTTTTTGTTTGTTAAATTATTATGTAACAAATCTTTTACATTATTGCATCAGATTATGTTAAAAGACAGGGCTATATCCTACGAAAGATGAATATAATTATAAATGTTATTGCAAATTAAGATTGACAATGTAGGTCATCATTTCGAAATGAACTTCAAATAAGCTGTTTTTTATGCTCTGATTTAATAGGCTTTTTTGTTTTTTAAGCAGTGCACTTGACTTTGAATTTACAGTATTTTATGAATCATATCTCTTTGGAATTTTCGGAGTAATGAACCTATGACCGAGAACTCAATATTGGAAATATTTCGTCACAATTTGGTCCAACTATCGTTTATAGTACCAATACATACTGTACTTTACAGTTTAGAAATACTGTATTATCTAATTTATTTATATTATTTATACAAATTATAACATGAAATTCACAAACCGAAAGCATGCTTTAACTACACATACAGCATAAAAGATAATTAAATGTCTTAATAACTTAATATACTGTATTATCAAAAAAATATGACACAATAAACTTATAAATACAAGGTAAGTAAATAGCCCACAGTGAAGGCCTGTTGGTCTAGGGGTATGATTCTCGCTTAGGGTGCGAGAGGTCCCGGGTTCAAATCCCGGACAGGCCCGTTATGTATTCCGTAGAAACCTTTTTACTTTTTATAAGATCATTTACAGTACATAACAAAGAACTAGAACTATATGTGAACTATTGAACACAAGATTGTTTTTGCAGTGGCCCGTTGGTCTAGGGGTATGATTCTCGCTTTGGGTGCGAGAGGTCCCGGGTTCAAATCCCGGACGGGCCTATCTTGTATCTTAAATTACTTTTATTTGTTTCTGTTACATTACAAACACAGTTGCCTGCTAGTCTAGGGGCATTGTTTTCGCTTGATCAATAAAAATTTTATTTTTTTATGTAAATGATTAGTATTTAATTTTGAAAATACAGTACTTCAAATTTTGAAAGCAAGATCATTAAATGTAGCACTGTTTATAAATTATTTATATATATGGCAATCTTAAGTGTATGTGGCCTGTTGGTCTAGGAGTATGATTCTCGCTTAGGGTGCGAGAGGTCCCGGGTTCAAATCCCGGACAGGCCCAAAACTTTACATTTTTGCTTATAAATTCTTAAAAATATACTGTACAGTAACGGTTCCACTTTTCAAAAAAAAAAAAAAATACCAATCTATTTATAGCACTTTCATTTTTGGTTTCATCTTGTCATAGAATGACGACTGACTTTTTGGGACGATTTCTTACTTTGTACAGTACTGTAGTTAATTCCTTCAAAAATTGTTGCTCTAATTATAAAATCCATGCGGTGTAATTACAGTATGTTAAAATTTATATTCCAGAAGATTAATTAATTAAAATTAAAAATAGATAATTCCACAATCAAATTTTCAGCCCCCTCCAAAAAAAAAACCAGTTTCAAAGTCAAATGCCCTAAATTTACTTTTCATTTCAACAAAGCAACGGGCAGTAAGGAACCCACAGTAAAAACCTCATAAAATTACGAGTATTGTTTAAGGATTACTCTTCCCCTTCCCCACTCTTCTTCCCCCATCAAGTAGGTCAGGTAAATGGCTTGCTTTACAAGGAAATGACGAATAAAGAAGCCATGTTGAACTTGAGGTCAATGCATTTTCAAAATTCAAAACGAAGACCAGAAACAAGTTTGAACTTGAGAAGTTGAGATCATCTCTATTCGTCTACAACATTGGCATGTTAGCAAACTTTTTACATGTGGATAAGTAATTATTTACATTAAACAAACTATCATCGAGTTAACAATTTTGCTGAAATATGTGTGCACTAAAGTTAAGGTGCTGCATTATTTAAATTTTAATTTACCGGGTACTTGGGAGTTACCGAAGAAAACGAGTGACGAATACGGAAAAGGTGAAGCAGACTGCTGCCGTGAAAAGTGAAAAAGGTACTGCAAACTTTTTATTATCGTCGTATCAAATTTCATGGGTTCAAAAACAACCATCAAAATATTTCAAGCTTGAAAATACAGCAAATAATAATACAAAAAAGGTAAAATATATCATTTTATTTGACATTATTATTCTACTATGAAAACGATTGACAAAAAATTTAAACCTAAATCATTACCGGTAATTACAGTATTTTTTTTACGTTTTTCATATTTTGCTTATAAATTTTTTAAAAATCTACAGTACTGTCCAGTAACTGTTCCACTTTTCAAAAAAAAAATCCCATTTACTGTATTTACGATACTGTCATTTTATGTGTTAACTTAAAAAATTTGGTATCATAAAATAACGATTTACTTTTTGGACGATTTCCTACATTGTACAGTAGTAATTAATTTCTACAAAAATTGCTAATTTAATTATAAAATTCATACGGTATATTTACATACAGTATTAACATTTTTTTTTACTGAAAGTGAAGTTGGTGTGAATACTTTGACTAATAATTGTATTGAATATAATTACGGTATTGCTTTTATTTATTTTCAAGGCCAAGTTTAATGGTCAATCAATCGTTTTTAGAAAATCGTTTGGCATACCGTATTAAATTTAAATTAATTTATACATATTTGTTTTTTTTAGCAACAGATATTTTGAGCTTCGAACCTGTTCAACCAGACATCAAATTAGTTCATCAAAAAAATGCATTAATTGAAAAGAAATGAACTTGTATATAAACATGTGAACAGCACTGCAATACTTCAACTGCTTATTTAATATTTACTATACACTTACAAGTCTACTAGGTCAACTACAAAAGTGCAAAACTGTTTTTAACATTGGAAAAAAAAACTTTTTACCATTGACCTCAACCCCTTGAAAAATGTAAATTTATTAAACTGGGTCACGGTTGGATGAAAGGATAAAAAACGTCCAGGAAGGAATATAACTATTTTACAGTGCGTTTGTGTGAACATCAAACTTAAATAACTGAAACCTGGTCGTCAAAATGAATTCAATAATTATTAAACTGCTTGTGTATATTTACGTCGCGTCATGTTCGGAGTTTTTTGTTAAATCTCAAGTTACGTCAACGTCGAGTTATGACAATTCAACGCTGCTTACAACAACGAGGTTTGATGAAGACGACGGTGTCTTCTTAAAAGAATTCGCGTGCGCTTTAACCTACTTTTGCCCAAATCCACTGTCAACAAAAAGCAAAGTTTTACCAAAATGGGATGAACTAAACTGTCAGTGTGATGATGATTGTGCCATCTACGGCGACTGTTGCATTAACGCCAAATTTTATAGCGCTAAAAAAACTGTTGAATTGCGCAATTCGTGGAAATGTTTAAATTTTGTAGAATACCAAGGACTTTATATGTACACTACTTGCCCATCATCGTGGCCTAATGATAGCATTCGTCAAAAGTGTGAAGATGGTGGCGTTTTAGATGACAACCGTCGCTCGGCCATGGATCCACTGTCGATGACTCCAGTTACAAGCCTCTCAACGCGTTACACGTATCAAAACTATTACTGTGCGTATTGTTCGGGCGACGTCGAAAATGTGATTTACTGGGTTCCACGGATTGAATGTGATGACCTATTTTATTATAACGCGACGTTTGGTAACATAACTGATGAATTTGTGTGGTCGAATCTTGAATTTAACGATCAAGTCGATGAATGGGGAATATTTATAAACAACCACACCAGCGCTAAAATTAATTTATCACTGCAACAGCATCCATTTTCAACTTTTGTCACCCAAGGAAACATCTCTGATTTTATCACATGTCGCGTTATGGTTCAAATGCCTCTGACGGTGGTGGATTTGGTACGTCAGTGTAAACCAACGATTGACGATTGTCCAGTAGACAAGTGGCAAAACGAGACAATACGTAATTTGTGCCATTCGTACACCGGAGCTGTTTATGGGCCTCCATCTTCAGGTGTCATCTACAAAAACATTCACTGCGCCATTTGTAACGAAGCCGACTTTGAGACTTTAGGATGCCGTGGGGAATTACTCTACCGCAACGTAAATCCGTCGTATTTTGCTCCGTCGTTTGCCTTCCTCTTCGACATTAACGAGTTGTCTGGCAAAACGATTGGTGCTGTTAGTCGTTGCATATCAGTGGGAGAAATTTACGACCCATTTTTCAAATTATGTCGCCAAATGTTTTGTGTCAACTCCGATTACATGTTGAGAAACGGTAGATGCGAGTTGTTAGATGTGGTCGAGCCGGACAGAATCGAATTCACAAATGCAACTCTAACAAATAAAACGCTACTTCCATCAAATGCTGAAGATACAATCAAAATCAAGCCCCTTTTCCATGAATTTGAAAAAGAAAACGTTAGTGATAATGAAATTGAAGCCAATTCATCAGGACACAATACATTAAATGCAATATCAAACGTCACCGACGTAATTAAAGTGATAAAACCTGAAAACGCTACTGATTGTCCTCGATTTAATATATCTTTAATGCATTATCACATCTTCTCCAACGGAAGTGTCTTCATCAAAGAGTACAACAAGCTTTATGCGCCCCATGAATATATTTTGGATGAAGATGGCAGCATCCTCATTTGTATGCCACTGGACACTAAAAATGCAGACACTTTTTACGAGAAAAAATTCTCTATTATTTTGTATTACTTGACTTTAATTTGCTTGGTGATATCTTTGCTGTGTTTAATGATGCATTTACTAGCGTTTGCTTTATGTCCACTTCTGCATAATCTCCAAGGAATGGATCTGCTGTCTCTGTGTATGTCACTTATCGTGGCTTACACTGCATTTATAACTTCGCAATTTAAAGCATCCATTTCCGGCGAAATGTGTGTGGTGGTTGGCGTCATGATATACTACAGTTTCTTAGCCTCGTTCTTCTGGATGAGCGTTATTTCATTTGATGTTTGGAGAACTTTATGCCATTCCACAACTCAGCTCCGTTTGTCAAGCGGTAAACAGTGGAAAAAATTCATCATTTATTCGGCGTATTCTTGGCTGAGTTCTGCAGCTGTTGTTGCTTCGGCAATCATCGTGGAAAATTTCTCAAACGTTCCTCAAATCTACAAACCATCATTTGGTCTGGTTAACTGCTGGTTTAGCAGCCGACGAGCTCTCCTGATATTTTTTGTGACACCTGTGATTGTTATTATAATCGTCAACATTGTTATGTTTGCATTAAGCGCACACATTATAGCAACAACGACCAGAGACCGTGCCATTTTGCATCCCAACACCAAAGCTAAAAAAAATTATTTTATCTATTTACGTCTAATGATAATTATGGGCTTAACGTGGATTATTGGAGTTGTTGCTGGAGTGGTTGATTGGGAGCCTCTGTGGTACGTTTTCATTATACTCAATGCTCTCCAGGGACTGTTTATTTTTATGTCGTTTACTTGTACAAGAAAAGTGCGAATGCATCTGATGAAGACGACTCGGCGCAGAATAAATAAAGGCTTTTTCTCTTCGTCGAACAATCGAGACCAATCTCGAAAGAAGATTAGTTTGGAAGTCAGGGATTCTGGCTCTGGTGAATCTCAGTCTTCACAAACATCTCACTTAACGCTTAGTCAAACGTCAAGCAACAAGAGCCAGCTTAGCATCGAGTCTCTTTATTAATTTATAATTCGGCATCTACAGTTTGATAAATCGTTTTATTTGATTAACAATGCATTTCTGATTTTTTACTTTTTTAAAGAACTTAAAATTAAGCGATTTGTTAACTGAATAAGAAAATTGTGATATCTTTTTTTTTAAATTTTGAATTAAAAAAAGGTTTTTTTCGCAAAACATATTGTCTTCATATCGAATTTAAAAATCGGTAACAACAAAATGATTAATAATAGTAAAGTAAATTACCGGTATATATTAAATTTGTAAATTTAATTAATAAACTGTTAAAAAAAATTGTTGAATACTTGCAACTTAAAGCTTCCTTAGATCAGGATTGTACCCAGTGAGACATCACATAGCAGATTAATATTTTACACATCAATTCTCAAATAAATTCAAAATTATTAGTGCATTATAATTAACTTGCTTCAAAAGATATTAGATTGGCTCCTATTAATAATTTTAGAACGAAGTTATGTTAAATATTGTCAACAAAATAGTTATATTAATATAGTTAGCTTTACGAGGAATCTTTAAAATATTCAAAAATAAAGAAACTACATTAAGTGACATTAGTTTGAATTAAAGAAACGAGACTATTACTTTAGTTGCCATAGATATTGGTCTATACTAAAGTATTACAAAGCAGACTGGTTTTGTTAGAGAAATATTACCAAATCAGCTTCCAACCGCAGAGTCTCAATTCAGTTTCGTTAAACAAAATGATCATCAAAGTGTTCGTTGCTGAAGTTTGATTTTAATTGGATGACTTGGGAGATTGCCTATTCTACTTATCATTTCGATATTTTCATTGCCAACATTGATGATTTTGTATTTTTCTAAGAGCTGCAACAATAAAAATAAAATAACTTTGACAAAATAGTACTGTGATAACATTTGACAAACTTGTTAAAATTTCAGTTAATAAACAGTTTTATAAAATATTTAATACCACCTGGTCTTACCCGAACTACAATGATCGAAGCTTCCATACGTGCCAGTTTAGTTCCGGGACACTTTCGAATTCCATGTCCAAACGGGATGTAGCTAAATGGCAGCACCTTTGATGTATTACTGTCTCTTAGCCACCTTTCAGGCAGAAAAGTGTTGTGATTTTCAAAACATGTTTTTCCCATAACACGGTTGTGAATCATAACTTTTGTCTAAAACTTTTTTTTTAAAATTAACTTATTGGTTATTATCGGTTTCATTAGTTACGCCGAGTGGAACGTTATATCCAGATAATACCAAGTCTTTATTCAGACATCTTTCAATCATGTCCACTAACGGAGTTAACCTAATTATTAAAATACGTTTTATTTGTACATTATTTCAGAAAAAAATAATAGCTGTAAAATATGTAAGTCACGGTAATTACTACCTCAACGTTTCTTTAATACATGCTCGCAGATACTCCAGTTGATTAATTTCTTTTGATGTTAAAAATGAAACTGAATCAATTTTTGCTTTATTTATCTCCTTATAAAGTTTTTCTTGAACGTCTGAATTTCTGGAGATATGATAAATCAGCATAGTACTCAAAATTGCAACCTGGAAAATGAAACTACTGTAATCACAGACAATCGATTTAGTATAATATTAGAAGCATAATTATTTACTGTGTCGGCTCCAGCCGTTAACAAGTCTGATATTGTTGCCATAATATCGCTTTGATTAACGTCTTTTCTGCTCAACATGTAAGTCACAAGATTTTGGTTATTTTTGTTGTTGATCGATAAACTAATATTATCCGATGCAATCCTAAAAATATATTATAATTTTCTAAATTAAAACATTTTGTGCCCCTTGTCAAGTAACACAAGAGATGAATCGACACTAAAACGAATACGATTATGTTTTGTTATGGTCATTTTGCAAGAAACAAAAGGGAAAAATCACTATTGTAGCTCATAAAATTTAGTTCCATTTCTTAATTGACGCTCTAACGAGAAGTGTTTCAATTTTGAAAATCTCTTGATATAACTTATGTTACATTAAGTTGCTACAAATGTTTGACTTACAATGAAAAATCTTAGTTAACGACCTTTATATTTAAGATTTATATAACTTACTTGGCCAACGTTCGTTGAACTTTAGAAAGTTTCCATAACATTGGCGTAATCCACCATTTGTACCACACAAATCCAAGTTCCAATTTGTATATCAAGTCAAACGTTGAAGCTATCGAACTTAAAATAGTTTCTGAAGTTTTATTTGAAAACGTTTTATCGGCTAGTAATTTGAGCCCGTCTAAACTGTGACCAAACAAAACCATTCCTGAATCTAAATTAAAATAACAGTCCTGATTTTAATATTAATTATTTTTAAAAAAAACTATCAAATCCTATAAGACAACGTATACTTACTTTCAACACTCCAATAGTAAAGTTGTTCAAGAAGCGAGTCGATTTCTCCAGTTTGATTAGTAATTGAAGGTATCAAACTAACAAATTCTTGGGCTATTTTGTCAACTACTGCATAGTAATTCTCCACATTTTCATGTTTTAAAGTTTCTTGTTGGAATTTGCTTCTTAAGTCATGCCACACTTTACCATCTCTATTAAATAATAAAGTTGTTGACTGAATTGTTAATGAGTATAAAGCTATTTGGTTATCAAGTAAATTTTAGTAATTTTATAATTACATAACAGAAACTCCAACTTTTGAGGCAAATCCATCACTTGGAAAAAGGAAATTGTTTATTTCTCGAGCTTTTTTCAATGAAGGAAACATTTTTTTTATGGGATACTTGTCTTCATTAGCAAAAATTGTCGCCACATCTTTTGGTGCAAATATATGCACCACGTTTGAGCTAGCTCCGATATGTCCAGTGCAAACAATTGGGCCATACTTTTTGTTGATATTTTCAAAATAATTTGTACGAACGTAGTTTGGTTTGTGCTTACCTTAAAATTAGAGATAAATAAAACATACAATCTTAAATTAATACCAGCATCTATTAAGTTAATGTAAAAAACATTTTTAAATTCTAATTTAGGCAATTATATTTTATTGACATACATGTATTAATTTAGTTCTCAAATGCAAATTTTTACGTTATTTTAGACCAATTAATTTAATTTCAAAATGTAATGCTATGTTATTTAAACAATTTAATTTTAAACTGTATATTTCTGTGTTATTTTAGACAAAATAATTTTAAAATGTCATTACAAGGTTTGCACGCTTAAAATGTTTAAATTAAAAATCAGATGATTTAGAAATTAAAAGAGATAAAAATTCGATGTTACCAAACGTTTTGATGATAGACTTCAACAGATGTTTTCTTGGATTTAATTGAAGTTTTGGTATGTCACTAAAAGATTTGATTTCCTGATTTGCATGCGACAATCTTGCTGCGGTTGAAAAAAATGAAAATCGTGTTAATATTCCATGCATATGTAATGAATGCTTAGCGAGATTTTGCGTTAGGATTTTGCACATGATTGTCCTTCAAAATAGTAAATCTAATAACATTCAATAATGAAATATAATCTATTGAAGCGGAATATGATTTATGAGAAATATTAAATCATTCGACAAGAATAATTCCAAAGTCAGTAAAGTATAACTTACTCGATCATAATATTATACTAAATAAAGTGAATGATCTACTGTATCTGTAAATCAAAATAAAAAAAATTATGAGTGCAGATTAAAGCTAAACGTTTGAAATCATTCTTTATAAAAAAACAATAAAGTATTAAATAAAAAATTGTCATATTATTTTAACCAGAACATAATACATATTTATTTTAAATCTTCAAAATGATTCAAAATTCGGGAAAAACGGGAAAAATTACTGTTGTAACAAATAAAATTTAGTTCCATTTCTTAATTAGAAAATTATCTTGATATAACTTACTATGTTACTAAAAATATTTGACTTTCAATAAAATATCTTGATTAACAAACTTTATATTTATGATTTTAACTTACTTGACTAACGTTCTTTGAACTTTACAAAGTTTCCATAACATTGGCGTGATCCAATATTTGTACCAAAGAAATCCAAGTTCCAGTTTGTATATCAAGTCAAACGCAGATCCTATACAACATCGTAGACGTACTTTCAACAATCCAATAGTAAAGTTGTTCAAGAAGCAAGTCAATTTCTCCAGTTTGATTAGTAATTGAAAGTTTCAAACTAACAAATTCTTGGGCTACTTTGTCAATTATCGGATAGTAACACTCCACATTTTCCTGTTTTAAAGTTTCTTGTTGGAAATTTGCTTCTTAAGTCATGCCACTCTTTACCATCTCTATTAAATAATAAAATTGGTAACTGAATTGTTAACGGGTACAACTATAATTGGTTATCAAGAATATTTTAGTAATTTCATAATTACCGGTACATAACAGAAAATCCAAGTTTTGAGGCTAATCCATCATTTTGTAAAAAGAAAATTGTTTATTTCTTGAGCTTTTTTCAATGAAGGGAACAATTTCTTTAGGGGATATCTGTCTTCATTGGCAAAAATTGTTGCCACATCTTTTGAGTCAAATATATGCAGCACGTTTGAGCTGGCTCCGATATGTCCAGTGCAAACAATTGGGCCATACTTTATGGTGACATTTTCAAAATACTTAGCACGATCGAAGTTTGACTTGTGTTTGCCTTAAAATTATAAATACATAAAACGTGAAATTCTAAATTAATACCAGCATCTATCGTTTGTTGACATATTAATTTAGTTCTCAAATGCCAATTTTTACATTATTTTAGACAAACTTTTAAATTTCAAAATGTAATGCTATGTTATTTTTAAAAAATTCATTTTAAAATGTACATTTCTGTGACAAATTACTTTAAAAATGTCATTACATGGTTTGCACGTTTAAAATATTTAAATTAAAAATCAGCAAAGCTAGAAATTAGAAGTAAAAACTCAAATATGTTACCGGTACCAAACATTTTGATGATGGATTTCAACAGATGTTTTCTTGGATTTGACTGAAGTTTTGGTATATCACTAAAAGATTTACATTTCTGATTTACATACGACAATCTTGCTGCGGATGAAAAAAATGAAAATCTTGTTAATACAGTATTCCATGCACATGACATTGTAATGAATATTTAGCGAGATTTTACGTTACGAGTTTGTGCATGATTGTTATTGATAAACTACCTTGACAACAGCAAATATAATGACATTCAATAATGAAACATAATTAAATGAAGCAGAATATGGTTTATGACAATGGTTCCCAACCTTTTTTAAAAATGCGGAGCACTATCTAAACACGGCATATAAAAATTGAATTACCCGGTAATATTTAGAGAGACTTTGCGTCACGAGTTTGTACATGATTGTTATTGATAAACAACCTTGAAAATAGCAAATACAGTAATTATAATGAAACAATTTAATTAAGCGAGGTATAGTGTATGGTAATGATCTACAGTACAATTAAATGCTACAGTACAATTAAATGGTACAGTACTGTAAATAAAAATGAATGTACAGTATGTGTATATTTCTGTGTTGATTTCTCTATACACTTCATGCCTGACCAAACCATTCATCCGATCACCATGAAACTTTAGGACGTTATTGAGCCCTTTTTATAAACAAAAATAAATGTAAATATCGTTATAATACTTGGATTTCCGAGGTTTTATCCGGTAACCCATAATTTCATCTTCAAATCAGCAGCATAATAGTCTAAGCGTTTTAATTAAGAATTTTAGTTTAATTTAATATTTTTGCTATAAATAAATGTAATCATTAATTAATAGAATTAATTGATTATAAGTACCAGTTAATTTGAGTGATGACATTGAGTTGGTAATAAAGAAGGCGGAGTTTTGTTTGTTTACATTTTACGTCATCATGGCCGTCTTGTTAAGTTGAATTTCAATTATGGGGGTGTTGGGTAATTGGATATGGACTTTCTTATGTTAAAAGTGATGGGAAATTTTCAACGCGTGAGTGGAAAATCGTCCCATCACTTTTACGGTACAAGTCTAAGCACGGGAATTGTGAAAGCGCGCCAAACATTCTGCCGATGAAAGTGACTTTATTTCGGCTACAGGGTTTACCGTCGTTTTAAAAGTTGAAATAAACTAATTAAAATGACATTAATTGATAATCCAATTGCATAGATGACGTTAATTTAGTGTTGTGAATAAGTGGTAGTCAGTTGTTTTGCTTTAATTTGTCAATTTTTTGATTTTGAAATTCAACTTGACATTAAAATCAAAAACATGTTCAGATGCATAGACCCACTGTTAAGCGTTTTACTCAAAATCAGTAAAAAAGTTAAAAAATTTTTAATTACACGTCCAAACTGTTAATAACTAATCAATAACATCATAAAAGCACTCAATCAGTCAGTTTAAACGCTTAAAATTAGCAAAATATTATTTTATTTAATAAAAACAATATTTTTCATATACCGGTATTTGATATGACGTCATAAGCGTTACACAATTCCAATGACATCATTTTGTCAATTCAAATTCGTAACTCGCACTCTGATTGGTTGTTTATGTTGCTAAGAGCAATTCTGCTTTCTGATTGGTAAGTATGACGTAATGATGACAAACTTGCAAAAAAAAAAAAGATTGCCCGCCAATTTTAGTTGAGTATTTTTTTTTCTAGCGGGAATTATTTCGTAAAGAAGCTGTTTAGAACGTTAACGGTAAACAAGCAATAAGTTACTTTTACGTTAAATTAATTAATTTTAATAATAATTACTGGCAATTACTAATTATCGATTAAGTATTGTAAAATGTGTTTGCTACAGCTGAGCTCTTTAGATGGCAATGAGAGCAGCTGGAATGACTGCAGCAGGGTAAGTAAACTTCTACGCCGCGTATGACAGGAACGCCATCGGTCAAGACAATACAGTAGAACGTTACGGTTGACGCTTAGAACGTCATACTAACTCCGTCAATTTCTTTAATTTTTAATGATACCATTTCTAAGAGTATTAATTAAACATCGATGTTGATTTTTACGTAGGTTTATTTTCTTATTAACTTATTAGTGGCCGTAATATGTGGACAATGATGCGTCGGTATTAGCCGAGAGAGATATTAGATATTGTAGCGGTAGAAGACGAGATAATGACGGCGATGAAAAATGGGCCATTTTTTCGCAGATCACTTTTGGAATGCTTGGGTAGCGCCGGTTGGGAACCACTGGTTTATGGTAATAAAAATTAAACCAATTTACAAGAGCATTTCCAAAGTTAGTAAAGTATTACTTACTCTATCAGACATTCGGTGAAATTAATAATGTAGCGGTAAATCAAAATTAAATGTAAATTAAAATCACTAAAAGCATACGTTATAAAAGCATTACGGTTTAAAATCAAAAAGTACAGTCATATTTTAATTTTAAAAAAATTACATGTTTATTTTGAATTTTCATAACATGATTATAATCATATTAAAAATTTTTATACTACCGGTAATATAAAAAAAGACCAGTTCATTTTGAACGGGGGTTAAATTTAATTCTTAATGGACCATCAGGAATGTTTGCAAATCGACTGACCATTCGTACTTCCTTGTCACCGTTATAAGTTAGGTGATACTTTTGCAGAACCTAGAAATTTTTATTAAAAAATTAGTTTTTTTAGCCTTTATCTACCCTGTAGTTTTTCTTAATATTTAATTTACTCTAGCAATTAATAACTGGGTTTCTTGTTGCGCAATTTGTCTTCCGATACAAGCTCTTCGTCCATGTCCAAATGGAAGCCAAGTATACATATTGTACTTGTGATATTCTGGGTCACCTCTTAGCCATCTTTGAGGTTTGAACTCATTTGGACTCTCAAATAATACTTTGCCCATTGTTCGATGATGGATAATTACATTTGTCTGTAAGGTATAAAAAATTCACCGAATAATAACTTCTATTTTAACTAAAGTTCAAGTTTATTTTCACAAACCTTTGCCGGAACTTGATAGCCTCCTAACACAAGATCATGTCTGAGAACACGTGAAACAGCATCCACTACTGGTGTCAATCTAAGCTCAAAATCAATCGGTTAAACATGCATATTGTTATCTCAAAACATTGCATTTCAAAATAGGTCAACAAGAACTGTAACTAACCTATGGGTTTCCTTAAAACAAGCTCTCAGAAATGGGATACTGCTGATGTGAATGTGTGTAATAGGTGTGCTTGAATCAGGGATAACCTTTTTAATATCGTTGTATAATCTTTCCTGAACAGACTGGTTTCTGGCTAAATGATACATTTGCATGGCTGTCGAATGGGAAGTCTGCAAAATAAATCAAAAATCGTACATAAATATTGTGGGATACCAGTCTTTCCATGATATCAGTGATGTTGTTTTACCGTATCAATTCCACCAAACAAAATATCAGTCATCATAATAACCAAGTCGTCAAGATCCACTTCTTTACGGAAGAGCATTTGAATGAGAAAGTTAGAGTTTTGTATTTCTTCTAGCGACATCTTCTTCGTTCTCTCTATCATTTCTTCAGTATATTTAATTCCCATTCTTAAGCAAAATTAGCACTTTTAACCAAAATAATATACTGCCAACAAAACTACACTATTTCATTATTTTAAAAACAAAACTCGATTAAAAAAGTCTCACATTCTCAATCTTTAGCTAATTTAAAAACTTAAATTGAAGTATTTTTATTAGGTAAAAACATTGAATTTTGTCTTTAAAATAGTGTGCACAGTATCTTACTTTGCCATGAACCTCTGCGCCTCAATTAGCTTCCGAAATGATGGAGTTACAAACAATTTATGCCAAGGGAGTCCCAGTTCATATTTATAAGTTAGTGTAAATGTGTCATTGATGCTTTCCAGTAGTTTGTATGTATCTGAATCCGGTGAAAGATTTTCCTTAAGAGCACCAAGGTGTCGATCAAAAACGATCAATCCTACAGCTATCAAATATACACATTAGCGTTTAAAGATTACACCAAAGTTATGTCAATTCCTCCATTTGGAAAAGTCAACTCACATTCCATTGCCCATTTATACATTTCGGGTATGAGATTTTCAACTTCTCCTTTGTCATTAATTAACGTCGCTAAATGATCGACAAATTCGACTGACACAGAGTCCATAGCTGTGCAAAAGTTTTCAACATTTTGAATTCTGAGCAGTGGGTTCTGGAATTTTTTTCTCAGCACAGCCCATTCTTCTCCGTTCCTATCAAATTCATGAAAAACATCAAATACTTCAACTTATAAATTCGATTTTTACAATGACTCTACAATATGACTGGGGTGACATGCCTGCCAGCTCCGTAACCCCAGTCGAGCATAACATAGAACAGTATTTTAATAAAAGCAGACGAATATTAGACGAGACTTACGTAACACAATGTGGTACTTACGACTCTACGATTCCCCGTTTCCGTAAAACGTCTCGTAAATGTTCCCTTGCCAATCTCACCGTATCAAAAGCAATTCGTAATGGTTGAAGACCTTCATTACTGTAAACAATTTCAATATCCTGCGGATTAAACAAATGTACAGTTGCTGGTCCAAACAATTCCCCACGACTGACGATTGGTCCATATTGTTCATACACTTTTTCAAAGTGAATATCTCTTCTAAAATCCTCTTTATGTTTGCCTATACAGTAAATCGCAGCTATTTAAATGTACAGTACTGATATACAGGAAGTTTAATGGCTGAAAACGATACTTTCAAAACTTCTTATATTTTATGAAAGTGTATACTGTAACTTACCAAATATGTTTATTAGAGTTTTAAAAACATGCGTCCATGGATTGACTGTTAGCTTTGGAATTTCACTAAATGGCTTGACATTAGTTTTTGGAAGTTCAGCAGCGACGGTTACTTTTGTCGACAAATAACGCAGCGTATATTGTGGCGTTAATTGAAATTTTAATAATTTTGAAGCCATAACTAAATAATACAGTAGATTGTTACATTACTCTGTACAAGGCCACGGTTAGAATAAAGTATACTGTACATATCTCCTCTTGCTGCAATATATCGTAATCGAATTTCATGAGGGGTAATTTAATTTAAAGTAACCTTTAGCTCATGATCCCCAAATATCTGTTTATCTTGTGGTAATGAATGTGAAGCTTTTAAATAAAACTTAAACATCTTTTGGATATTGATTTTGGAGCAACTTTATATAACAGTAATATAGGGGAAAATTCATATTATCACTCAAAATGTCATTCCTTATCAATGTTTTTCAAAAATATATTTTTTGAAAAATAAATTTAGTTTTATTTTTCATCGGATACCCATTAAAACATGTAATGCAACAAAGTACTGTGAAAACTTACATTAAAATACGTTTTCTTCAGATTGAACCTTATTATAGAATGTTTTATTACTTATAAGAAAGTGTAACTTTGCTGCTAAGTTATGCAATTGTTCTTTAATCATTAATGCAAGAAATAATTTGTTCGTAAAAATGTTGAACTATAACATGAATAACAAAATAAATATAATTTACAACAGTTAATACACATTATCAAGTCACTTTAAATAACAACTTTTAAGTAAGCAAACAATAGAAAAGTTACGTACGTGGCAGAAAATGAATTTTAATTGGAAAGTTTGGGATGTTGCTTATTCGACTGACCATAGAAATGTTGGAATGGCCAATATTGCTTACACGATATTTTTCCAAGAGCTACAAAAGTTGAAAGAAAAAAAAAATTTGACATTGTAGTGTACAGTTAACAAAGCATTAGTAAATTTGCTGTACTGCATTTATGAATCAATATTATACTGTAATTAAAAAAATTATAAAGGAGCTTTATTATAATCTCGTAGTAAATCAATAAACCTACTCTGACAATTAAAAGAGACGTTTCCATAAGAGAGATTTTTCTTCCAGGACACATTCTGTTTCCATGCCCAAAAGGAATGGAACTGTATGGGACTAACTTTGTCGTTTTATTGCTTCTGAGCCATCTTTCAGGTATATAAACATCAGGGTTTTCAAAATACTTCCTTCCCATAACTCGAAAATGTATTACGACTTTAGTCTAAAAATGTTTAAAACATTATTTTTAATTTAAAAATTATTTTTAAACATTTAGAAGATTATTTAAGTTACGCCAGCTGGGATTTCATAGCCCGATAAAACCATGTTGACTTTAGTAACTCTTTCAGTTAGATCAGTCACTGGACTTATTCTGACAAAATACATGACAAATTAAAGCAAAAATGTACAATATACACAGTAGAATTTACCTTAACGTTTCTTTAATGCAAGCCTGCAAGTACTCCATTTGATTAACTTCATTGGCAATTATTGGCAAATTTGAATCATATCTCACTCGCTTTATTTCCGCAAACAATTTTTCTTGAATTTCTGAATTGCTGGAAATATGATAAACTAACATCGAAATTAAAGCAGAGGTCTGCATAAAATAAAAATATAAAAATTGCAGGCAAAATCAACAACTTATTAAAAGTACAATTGCTCACTGTATCAATTCCACCAGTTAGCAAATCTGGAACAACTGCCCTTATATCACTCAATTCTACGTCATCTCTGCTAATCATATAAGCCACGAGATTACGATTTTCTGGGGTTAAAGTTTTAACATGTTTTATTTGGTTAATTGTCAAATCAATATTATTTCTCGATATCCTAAAATAAAATATAAAAATAAGGTTACAGTTATAAAATATAATTTTTTTTAAAATCTGACCGAGCCTGCATTTTTTGTGCTTTTGCAAGTTTCCATAATGTTGGAGTGATCCAGTATTTGTACCAAGGAAATCCAAGTTCCAGTTTGTATATTAAATCCATGGATTGACTTACAGAATCAATTAAATTTGCTGCAGTTTTATCGAAGTGGTGCTTATTGACAAGTGACTGAATTGCATTTAAGCCACGGCCAAACATCAGCATGCCAACGTCTTTTAAATTACAATGTAAAATAATTATACTATTTAAATTAGAAAATATCAAAACTACAATGTTTCATACTTTCCGTGGAATAGTAGTAAACTGCATCAATAAGCGAATCCAATTCACTTTTCTGATTGGTTATTTTCGGAATTACGTCGACAAATTCTTTGGCTATTTCGTCAAACGCTTTGTAGTAATATTCCGCATTTTCTATTTTCAAAATTTCGGGTCTGAACGTATTATTCAGCTTGTACCAATCGTCACCATTGCTATTAATAAATGGATTTATAAAGAATGAAAAAAAAAAAAACAGGTAAATTTCAATAATTACGAGTAAAGTGGTCCTGCTTTTGGGAAATAACGATTGTTCATATTTCTGGCTTTTTTCATTGAATCGTACAGTGTCTTAATGGGAGATCGATCTTCATTTGTAAGCACTTTTGCCACATCTTTAGGGTCAAATAGGTGCACCAGAAACGCTTTATCTCCAATTTCGCCATTGCAAACAATCGGGCCATACTTTTTATTGAGATGTTCAAAATAACTAGAACGCACGTAGTTCGGTTTATGTTTGCCTAATAATGGAGCAACACCCAGTATCGACTGCTTTCCAAAAATTATATTGATAACTAAAACGAAATAAATTATTACCAAAAACTTTGACAATTGATTTTAAAAGATGTTTGGTTGGTTTTGAATGAATTCTTGGTATTTCATTAAAGGATTTGATTCCATCGTAAACGTCCAATAATGCGGTTGATGTAGATATTGGCGCTAATCCGATACATTTGCTAAACCCAATTGGAGAATATTTGACAAAACTTAACATGACTGTTTATTTTGATTTCCGCAAAAGAATGAGAAAGTTTTTGTCTTTAAATTGTATGCTTGCGTAATGTAATATGACGCGATTGTTTTACCGTTGCGCAATGTGACGAAAACTTTGATCATAAATTATACAAATTTGGTTTTAATGTTAAATGGGCAATTAAAGGTTAAATTTAATAATCTAAATATTGGTATACACTATACAGTAGTGCAATTATGTTTCCTTATTATTAGTTTCAACTCAATGCAAAGTTCACGCAAACTTTCATCATTGTATACATCTTTGTAATTTTTCTATTTTATTTTTAAAACTAGGATATTCATCACCTAACTTAATAATATTTGGATAATAATCAATAACGTAAACTAACCTTTTAGTAGATAAATTGCAAATTATTGTAAAGTTACTGTACTTTGTACAGACAGTGACTTTGTTTAAGATCTAAATCAAAGTCTCAAATTTATTAGATTTCCATTACAAATGAATTGTACTGTAATTTTAAACTTTTGTAAATTACCACTTTTAATATTTGACGCATTTAATAATAAACCAAGGATAAAAATTACAATTAGAGTATGTTATAGATACTGTATCTGATATTTTGGACTATTTATACCATTTCTTCAGAGAAACACGTTCAATTGGTTGGCACCAATTTTGACCAAGAAAAGTCAAATTACCATTTCTTTCTTTGTATAGAGTCATGTTACTTGTAAGCCAAATTGGTTGGACCATTTGTTTTTTCCACTTTAAAGCTCTTTCAAGTAATTCATTCAATATTTCCAGTTGTTCATTAGCCAAATTATACTTTTCAGTTGGGTCGTCTACAATCATTTATTGTGTAAATGGACATTGTGTATTGTAAATAAACTACCTTTTAAATTAAACAGCCGAAATTGAGGATAATTTTCTACGTCGTCAAAAGCAGCATTTCCTCCAGTATTATTTTCATAAATTCCCATTACGTTCTCCGGGAGGACTGCTGTATTTGGCAATCCTGCTTTTCCAATTATAAGTTTCCAATTGCCAATTCTAATGATTTTGTTATACAATACGGGTACTTATGAATTTAGCAGCCATAAATAACTTTATAAGTAAATACAATACCTTATGGCACCACTAAGGTTTTCCCCAATTTTTTCCAAATGATAAACAATTTCTTTTCGTGGAGATGGTTTGTTTTGAGTTATGGCTAACCAAACATCATATCCATCTTTATTTACTGTATTGGTTTTAAAATAAAATGAGTATAATGTCCAAAAATAATTAATTTATTGTACTGACTTACCAAAACTTCCACCACCTAACTTAACAATCGTTGGGTAATAATCAACAATGTGAACTAAGCTGTTATAAAATAATAAAATACTATAAAGCTTTTTATTTGTATAAAAAAATTACCCGTTATAAGTGTAACCAGTCTTTTTTAGCAATGGACTGTGTATAAATGCAGATGCACGATGTCCACCTTCATAATATGTATGCTTTTCTCCTTTCAATGGGTAATTATTACCTCCTGCTCGAATTTCACCACCATTCTAAAAATTCCCGAATATTTTATCTACAATTTGTTAAATTCAAATAACTATTATAATTAATACTGTACATCTGCAGTGAAAAATATAATTGAATTTCGATAGAGATTGTATTCCTTAAGTAAACCAATTATTGATCCAACATCCTTATCCAATTGAGATGCCATTGCTAAATATCATAAATTGCAGTAATTAAGAAATTGTTTTTAAATTATTTGAATAATATATATTAATAAATTATTTTATCAAAAGACTTTGATATAAATGTCAATTAAAATGGACATACTGTACAGTACCACTAAATTTTCGTCTGGCTTTGTTTGTGATTCTTGGATATAATGACAACATGGCATCTGGAACCTTAAAACACATATTTTTAATGGCAAGTCTGTTAATGTTAAATACTGTATTAATGTTTCTTACTTCCAACGGCGAATGTGTTAATTGGAATGGTAAATACATAAAAATCGGATTTTTTGGATTGTGGTTAAATAGTACATTGTCCACTTGCTTAATAAATGGAACCTAATAAAAAATTATTTATTATGTTATCTATATAGAAACATAAAACAAACAGCTTATTCCGTGCCGATGAATATTTTCCCCGATATTCCCAAGCTACAGATGACTGATTGAATAAATCATATATCGGTACTAGCAATTTTTGAGTTAAAAAATATTAGTAATTAACTTGTTATTTCCATTGAAAGATGAGCTTCTTGATACTGTACTATACCTACGCCATGTGTTTGATCAACAAATGTTCTTGAATGATCAAAGTAATATTGTCCACCACTGTTATAGCCAAAAAACGAGTCAAACCCTCGTCTAGTTGGAGCATATGCCGGAGAACAGGAACCTAAATGCCATCTTTAAAACAAAGTAGTACCGGTATTTAAAATTTGAAATGTTTCCGGTACTAGATTCATTGACTAATAGGTTCTCATTTTAACATAAAAGTTTTTTTAAATGATAAAGTAATAAACCAATAACGTGAATAAAAGAGACGATTGGACTTACTTGCCAATTATGTGTGTTTTATATCCTAGTCGTTTTAATTTTTCTGGAAGCAACTGAAATTGCAGTGGAAGGCCCGTTGGTGAGTAATCAGAAATAACCAGTTTCTATTAAATTTTTAGTAGAATCACATTTAAAATTAACTTGGAGGATTAAAACGAAGTATTGGAAGAATCTATTGCTCTATTTACATTAGCAATCGTACCTGAGTGCCGGTTTTAAATGGGTAATATCCTGTCATTAACGCAGCTCGAGACCTGCAAACAATTATTACTGTACAGTACTCTTTTTAACAAATAATAGCGTAATAAGTTAAGTTAGTATTAGTATTTGCTAATAATTTGCTTATAATAAATGATTGATATTTACGGTGTACACATGTTTTGTACGTATGACTGATTTAATATAATTCCTTCTCTTGCCAATTGATCTAAATTGGGTGTCTTAATATCCGGATTATGGAAACCAATATCATTCCAACCTGTCATTTTATTTTAAATTTTAAAACGTTAATATTTTAGGTAGCACTGTAAAATAACCAAACCAAAATCATCTGCCAACATAAAAATTATATTGGGTTGTCTTCTCCAACCTCCAGCAACTTGACCAACTGTAGACAACAAACACCCAACAATTAACGTTGTTTTTAACCACATGTCATAAATCTAGAATTAAAATAATATTTATAATTAGCTCAATTAACTGCTATATCATCACTTTTTATAATTAAATGATATACATGTGCATAATTCTAGATTGAGAACAATACAGTATTATTTTACATTAGTGACAGAGGAAGCTCAGACAATTCACCTCTAAACAATTCCCTCGATATTTTCCTCTTATTAATTTTTCCAGATATTCTCCCCCTATTAATTTCTCCCCGATGATTGTTTATATTTATTAAATTGAATGTTTACACTAAATTAAAATATGGGAAAAATCTATATACTGTATCTGAGCAGAGAGAAATAACATGGGGAGGAAGAAAGAATCTCCCAAACCTTGATATACTGTCTCTTATTATAAAATAAAGTAACTTACTTATGGAATCTTTTCTACTTCACGTTAAAACTGAATGCACTGATGAAGACAGTTTTAGATTTTCTTTACAAGAGACAAATAAAACAAAATAAAATTTTACCAAATGTCAAAGTTAACGATTAGCTATATTCAAAGCAATTGAAAAGGACGTACTGAAAAAACTTATGAAAAACTGTAAAGGTATACATGCTTAATTAAACACTACTATACCGACATACAGCATAAATTATGCTCACTAGATCAACGATAATACACATACAGTACTGTATTGTTACAGGAGGATTTATACTTGTATAAAGTTATAAATATTCGCTTAAAATTTTAGAAATTAGACTATGGAGTCATTTATTGGAAATAATTAATTTAAGATAATTGACATTGCATTGTGTTATAAACAAATTTGTGTCCATGAATAAATTTTTAGATGCCACCATAAATTTGAAATTGAATGCTTTATTAATTATATTATAATTTACGATTATTTTACATTGTTCAATGTTAATAATAATAAAAAACAATTGTTTAAAATAAAATCCCAATAAAAAATTTATAGGACAAGTCTTAGAATAGTGTAAAAATAAATTGATCCAAGACAATCAATTTTTCATTTGAGAAGGGCATTTATAAGAGGAAAAAGTTTGGTTTTTTGCTCTTCTTTTTCAATCAACAGGACTTATTATACGAAAACATTTTATGACATTACAACCGTTGACGGATATAGTGAACTCGATGTAAGTAATTTAATAAAACAATCCTTTTATTTTGGCATTTTTATTACTGTAACTTATTGATATTTTGTTATATTATTATGCTAAAATTATAAGTTTACTCCTATTACTGTATATTAACTAAAATTGATCTATAGTTTCTTGTGACAGTATGATAAAATTATTCTAAGTTTGTAAGCATAGCCCAACGTTATTGTCATTAATTATTCCAATTTTCTAGAGACGTCCGCTCAATTGGTTTGCACCAATCTTGTCCAAGATAAGTCAAATTAGCATTCTTTTCCTGATATAGAGTCAAGTTATTTGGGAGCCAAACTGACTCAACCATTTGTTTTTTCCACTGTAAAGCTCTTTTTAACAACTCATTTAATTTTTCAAGTTGTTCATTAGCCAAATTATTGTCTTCCGTAGGATCATCTGCATTGAAATTCGAGGTTAATCACAAATGGTGTGCTCCCATTTTATACCAAAAATTGTAAATTTACCTTTCAAATTAAAAAGCCGAAATTGAGGATAGTTTTCAATGTCAGTAAAAGCAACATTTCCTCCAGGAACGTTTTCATAAGTTCCAAGTACGTCATTTGGAAGCACTGCTGTGTTGGGCAAGCCTGCTTTTCCAATTATAAGTTTCCAATCGCCAATTCTAATAAATTCATTATGCAAAAATTTCAATTTTATAAAGCTAACATGTTTATAGAAATCATAACATTTTACCTTATGGCACCATTAACGCTTTTTCCAGCTTTTTCCAAATGATAAACAACTTCTTTACGTGGAGATGGTTTGTTCTGAGTTATGGCTGACCAGACATCAAATCCATCTTTATTGACTGTTTTTTATTTAAAATATAATGAGTATAAACTTTAAAATTTTTTAATTCAATGTATTGACTTACCAGGACTTCCACCACCCAACCTAACAATCGTTGGGTAATAATCAACAATGTGAACTAATCTGTTATAAAATAATAAAATACTTTAAAGTTTTTTATTTGTATAAAAAAAATTACCCGTTATAAGTGTAGCCAGTCTTTTTTAGCAATGGACTGTGTATAAATGCAGATGCACGATGTCCACCTTCATAATAAGTGTGTTTTGCTCCTTTCAATGGGTAATTATTACCACCTGCTCGAATTTCACCACCATTCTAGAAATTCCCAAATATTTTATCAATTATTCGCTGAAACTTAAATCATTATTATAATGATTACATCTCCAGTAAAAAATATAATTGAATTTCGGTAAAGATTATATTTCTTAAGTAAATCAACAATTAATCCAACATCTTCATCCAATTTAGATGCCATTGCTAAATAAAAATTTTTAGATATTAGTTGATTTACTACTTAATTAATTTGATATGCAGTACATTACCACTAAATCTTCGTCTGGCTTCATTTGTGATATTTGGATATAACGACAGCATATTATCTGGAACCTTAAAACACCATACAAATACATTTATAAAATAACAAGTTTGTTAACAATAAGTTAAAATTATTAACTGACTTCTAATGGTGAATGAGTTAATTGGAATGGTAAATACATAAACAGCGGCCTTTCCGAATTGTGCTCCTTTAACACATGATCAACTTGATTAAGAAATGGTTCCTAATAAGAAATTCTTGATTATTTTAACTACTGGTACATATAAACTTAAATAAACAATCAATTTCATGCCGATGAATATTTTCCACGATAATTCCAAGCTACATTTGACTGATTGAATAAATCATACACATTAGGAACACCATCTTGAGCTACAAAACAAGAAAATTAATTACTGTTTTTAAAAATGAGTTAATAGAGACTTCACTATACCTTCTCCATCTGCCTGATTAACAAATGGATTTGAATGGTCATAGTAATATTCTCCACCACTATTATAACCAAAAAAGGAGTCAAATCCTCGACTTGTTGGGTCATATTTTGGAGAACAAGCACCTAGATGCCATCTATAAACCAATAAATTCATTACAATGAGTTGCTAAATTTAATAAGTTAAAAAATTTATTTGTGTTAATAAATAAAAAAGTCATTACACGTACTTGCCAATAATGTGTGTTTGATATCCTAGTCGTTTTAATCTTTTTGGAAGCAACTCAAACTGCAATGGAAGGCCCATTGGTGAATATCCCGGAATAACCAATTCCTTCGTAATGACGTGCAATTATTATATTTTTATAATTAATTGTGAGGTCCAAAACTTTTAATTTAAAGAGTCTAGTAGACTAATTAACTAAGAGTTTAAGAAAACGTACCTGAAGACCAGTTTTGAATGGGTAATATCCTGTCATCAATGCTGCCCGAGACCTACAGAACAAATTCATATGATTTTTTAAGCATGATTATAATTTACAGCAACATTAGAATTTTTGAATTAACAAAATACAACATTCTGAGCATTTACTTAAAATTTTAAATTATAAAAATTTTTACAAAAAACAAATATGAGTTAAAATAAAGTTTTCTTAAGTAAACTACTTACGGTGTGCACATATTTTGCACGTATGATTGATTTAAAATAATTCCTTCTCTTGCATATCTATCCAAGATGGGCGTCTTAATATCCGGATTATGGAATCCGACGTCATTCCAACCTGTGATTGTTTTTAATTGAAAAACGTTAAATATTTAACATAATTATTGTAAAATGGCCAAACCAAAGTCGTCTGCTAACATAAAAATGATATTGGGTTGTCTTTTTCTAACTCCAGCAATTGTACCAATTGTACACAACAAACACACAAGAATAAAAATTGCTTTCAGCCACATGTCGTTAATCTAAAATCAAAATAATGAATTTTACATACCCAAATAGCTAGTATATATACTTTTTATACTTAAATTATTCAGTAGACATATTGCTAAATATCGTGCTTTTCTAAAATGTCATCGTCTACCATAAAGTGCATCGATTGACGTGTATTACAGTATTAACGTTGTTTATTTTTTTATTTAAAAGAAGTGTACTTTTTATCGCAAATTATAAGTGATAGAGACTAAGTTTTTAGGTAAATAAGATTAAAAGTTAAAATTTTATGATATTAAAAATGAAAAGGATTATTTTTCTGCTAAGTCATTTACAATAAAACAATAAAACTCTGTTTTTAGATTAATAGCACTATAAGGATGTGCATCCATTATTTGTTTAATATGTATCAAAATTGCAACAATAATTATTTGCTTAATTACTAATGATTAGAAAGTATTTGAAATATAGTCATACTTAGTGAACATTAATCGAACTTGGAGTTGCTTTTACAATATTTATTAAAGATTAAAAAAATTTAAGATAATCCATGAATAATATTTTAAATTATATACACGTGGAAATTAAAACACATACATTTAATAAAAACGAAAAATAAGATATCAAAATTGTGTAATATCATTTCATTTGAATAATTGCGACATAATCATAATAAATGAACAGAAAGAATCAATTGAACTTTATTTTTATTTAAGATGCTAATAGAAATCTCAACACCATTGCAAGTTCAGTGTATCATTAACCGTCATTACTCATTACTGTATTAGCAATGCAGTTTCGTTTCAGTTTTTAGACAAGTACTTTGGAGGTATAACTTACAAATACAACTGTGTATACTCGTATTATAATAATACTTATGAAAAGTTAATACGTACGTAGATACTGGAGTTAAAGCAACTCAAAAATTGTTCCAAAACGAATATTGTAGCAGCACCATTGTGAGTATAAAATGTTACATAGTTTAAGTATTGTAGGGAATTATTTATTGAAATAAATGATGCATTTAACGTGGCTTTTGTTGTAAATATAAATAAAGTTGTCACCATTTTATTGAAATAGGTGTTGATGTTTATTTGATGATTTAGTATAAACTTTGTTTAGCAATTATTAAACAGGCCAGATAACAAATACTGTACTGTAGCTACAGGGCCGGCCTTCTATAGGGTGCGACGCACCTGGGCTCAGCAATTTGGGGGACCCCCAAACTCGATTTTTTATTTTTTTTTAAAGATATTTGGTAGCATTTTAAATTTTTGTAGAAACATTTTTGAAACTTGCACCCCTCAATACATTTTTGGGGGCTCCATCTAGTTTCTTGCACCGGGACCCCTCCTTAGAGAAGGTCGGCCTTGTGTAGCTAATAAACTAATACTGTAGTGAATAGAGACTAGGAAAGGTAAGATGATCAGAAGCGGTATCACGATCGGAAAGGAAAAGGCAAACTTTCAGTTTTATTTCTTGTTTTGTGCTGTTGTCATCTGCTCCATATGCCTGCTTTCAACGTAAAACGAGGTTCCTTAAATAAAATAAAAACTAAAATGCCTAGGGAACGCAAAAATCAACCACGATTTCGAGGTAAGAAATGAAGTAATATTAAATATATGGTCGTTTTATTATGCGTTGTATACTTGGTGTGTCAGCTTCAAATGACAGTGACCAGGATAGCATGGGCGATTTTCGTTCACCTCCAAGTCAGCCTGGGAGTCCTATTAGTGTGAAGAAAAAACAGCGGCGAGGATCAAATGCCAGTAATCCACAGGTATTATACATACATTGATTATATTAAATATTTTTATTATAAACAACTGATTTTTGATCAAGCCAAGTCCATCACTACCTGACTTAGTGCCACCTCCTCCACTCACTGGGTACGGGGAAACGATTGTTGCCAGCAATCCTTTTGATGATACACCACCAACTAATCCAGCTTTACATCCTAAACCAATGACAGTAACATCAGGGAGAGTAAGTAATTTAGTTTGTTCATAGGTGAAAACGTTTATTTCAATGTTAAAGGTTATTGTGAGAATGATAAATTGATTGTTTCAATTTTCAAACTAAACTTACTGTACGTCTTTAGCCAATAATTTTCGAACCCTCAAAGTTAAGGAGATTCCGATTTGCTTTCTAGTCTGATTGTTATAGTTTAACAATTAAAAACTATAATTATGTTTGCTGCAGTACTTGTTAAAATGTCTGAAGTTTCCACATGGTAAACGAATTTGAAAGTTGAAACATGTCTACATTATCGGAACAAGCAGCATAATTCAGCGTTTATATATTACAGATTTACCCAGTTGATCAGCCAATGGTATTTAACCCACAAAATCCAAACGCACCGCCAATATATCCGTGTGGTATCTGCCATAAAGAAGTGCATGATAACGACCAAGCCATACTATGCGAAAGTGGTTGCAATTTTTGGTTTCATCGAGTGTGTACTGGACTAACAGAAGCAGCGTATCATCTTCTTACAGCTGAGGTTTATGCTGAATGGGTTTGTGACAAGTGTTTAACATCTAAAAACATTCCTTTAGTGAAGTTCAAGCCATAAGTATAATATTTGTTACTCCTTTTTTATTATTTATGAGTCATCTGGGATATTATTTGTAAACTTAAGTATCCGTTTACAGTCTTTCTCGTGTGAAGACAAAATACCGGTAATATCTATTAATATTATTGATATGCGATGAAGTAGCAATACTGCGGAGACTTGGGACTTTCTTGGTAGTTAGAGGCAGATGTATATGTGCCAAATATTTACTATTTGCAGTCTTTAACTAATCGTAATTTGAAACTCTTAACTACCAGTTTTCACGATATTAATTTTTGTTGAAATACACGTAGTCAATTATATTTCAAGCAAACTTGTATAAACTTGGTTCTACTTTTAAATACATAAGTAAAAGTGACTTTATAGTTTTATTTTTTAATTACTTATAGTAGTGATTTATGAATGCAGAAGCAACAGGGTGTTAGTTTCCGAAATGTTGTAACTTTCAGTATATAATAACAATACTCGTAAAGGCGTTCTGAAAGTTAATCAAAAGTTTCTCAATAGTTAAACCGGGAATTCCTCAACAAAGAAATGTTAATTATGAAGAAACATTTCCAAGTACGGTATTTGTCTTTCCAAGTACTGTACAAGTCTCAGCCTATTTTAAGTTATGTATTTTAATCATTTTCACAATATTTTTAAATGAATACTGTTCTAACCATTTTGGTATGCTAACTATATATTGATGTAATTGTAGCCTTTAGCTATTCATGTGAAATTAAAAGAAACAGTAAAGTATATGATGCTGGCTGGCACGATTACCAACGCCCAGTAATATATGTACTTTTTCTATGACGACATTTGCATAATTTAATTATAACTAGTAGTTTATTTAATAATCACGTTGAATGTACTTGTATAGTAATTAATGGCACTGGATTGTTTGTCTAACATATGTCAATCAATAGGCGGAAATTAATTTTTTTTCAAACGAGAATGAGGAAAACTCAGCTAATTCTGTAAGAAGTTTGATTAGCTTTGGTGTTTGTTTTTGAGCTCTTACAGTATATTAAGTTAAACATGGAATGTGGTGTTATCGATTTGCTTAAATTGAATGCTTAAATAATCATTTTTGTTTAAGATTTGTTAGATTGATAAATATAAGATTTGACAGTGACTTTGACCCAATTTTGTTTTATAGTACCAGTCTTGTTCCTACATCAAGCTAGCAACTGAAATCTGTAACATAATCGACCTTTTAGATGTAAAAAAATATTAACATTGATTATAATTTTTGTTTTTTTTTTTGTAAAAATTACAATTGCAGGTACGAAATGATTAACACCCAAATTACACTATATAATAACTTAGTTCTTGGCACAATTCTGTGTACACAAAAGTCGACAGAGTAATAATTATTTCAAATGAGCATTTCATCATTGAAGTACTACCACTCTGTTTGCATTTAAAATGATTCAAAACTTTTGAAAAATCTGAAATTTCTTGGATAAATTATTAAATTGTAAATCCATTTACTCTCTCTATCCACCGTTATTGATTTAAAACGACTTAAAATAGCTTTTGAAATACAATGGACAGTACCATTTAAGTTGAAATTTGCAGTTCATCGTTAACTTAATCGTTTAAATGTGCAGTTCGGTATGTGGAATATTCAGGTCATTAAAACACAGTATGCAGAATTTAGGTAAAATTCAAGTAAACTTTTTAAAGGCTTTCTAGAAAATGTCTACTTTGAATATTTAACTTTTCTAATGATTTCCAATTAAAATTTTTGTTTAAAAAATGATTGATTTGACATTCGTATTGAAATAGTCTAATCAATAAGACAATTTAAAGGATATGAAGAATGTGACCGTGTAGTAAAATAGCACAGGGATTTATCAATAAGTTATACTGTACTGTAAAATATTCTTTTTTTTTAAAAAAAAAGCAGTTAATTTTCTAATTCCAACTCTGAATCAAAAAAAAAAATTGTAATATTTCTTTTGCATGTTTTTTTAAACGTCAACATATTGACCTGATTTTCTGTATGTGTTAGTTTTGACATGATATTAATATAAAAATCTAGAAACTTTACTAGATTTATTTAAGTGAAATACATGATTTTATGCTAACCTATAAGAGTTGTTATTAATTTTATTACAAAGTGCGATGGTAAATCAACATTTTCATCAGCATTGAATTGGTTAGAATAAAAAAATTGATATTAGTTATTTTTTTTTAATTTTTTTTAAGACTTTAATTGAACCGTAACTAGTAAAATAATACTTCCTTGTATTAACAGCTAATCAAAATAATTACATGGTTAAAAAAGGTAAACTGTACAATTTTAAATTACTACAATGACACAGCTATATTTTTACTGTGAATTTCTAAATTTAAGCTTTTGTTATTTTGACAATGTTAAGTGAAATATGCAACTAATTTCACATATTGCTTTTCACTTTGAAATTGTTAGTAAAAGTTACTAATCACATTTAAAAAAATAATTCTCTCAACATTTACAGTAAGTTAGAATCCAATCTTAAAGAGTTTTCATAAACCAACTGCTGACACTTGGTTAATGATGCGTTACAATGTCACACCCTGTTATAAATCCATTAACTATTGTTAATACGCTGTCGACGACACAATGAAATGGCCTACATAACATTGTAATACTTTGCAAATATTATTAAAATATAAGTACACATTACATTTATTCACATCATTTTTTTCCTTATTATGGATTTTGCTTCTTATTGTTATGCATTAAAATGACATGAAAAGCATTCGAATCTAGTTATCATGATTAAATTTGACGATAACAAGTGTACATTGATTGAACATGAAAAATCACGTTTAACGCAAGTACTCTAATTAGTAGTTACAGTATATTAAAATTTACAATTGGATGAACGTAACTCTTTTACAAATTAGTTCTTACAATTCTGTTTTATACTTTTCAAATTCTTTAAAAAAATCTTGATCTTTTTTGAATCATTGATTAAGATAATGGTGACGTGAAATCTCAATTTATTTGGCAATACATTAAAAGTGATTTTAGTCACGATTGTCATTTGCTATTTAATTGTCGTTTTAGAATATTAAAAAATAAAAAACTTTTAATTATAAAATTTAGTAATTATTAATGATTGTAATTGATGACATTACCTGAATAGCAATTTTTAATCTTAATGAACAAATTAATACCAGTAAAGAAGTTGTTTCTTAGAAAATGCCGATTGGGCAGTCGTAATTTTTCATTTGAATTTATTATTATTCTTTGACGATTGATTGATTAACTTAGACATATAGTAAACGACGACTTTGACCTAATTTTACTCACCTGCTTTGAAACTCCAGTCATTTATTTATTTCTGAATCATAAATTCGTGAAGAAAAAAAAGAAGCCGCATTGATTTTTAAGTTTAGTATAAAAAATACAGTATGTCGAGTTTAAATCATAATTTTTTTTTTAAAACTAAAACATGTTTTTATACTTTTATCTTATCAATTAGCAGCTAAAATAAATACAAATAATGATAATTAGTAACGTGGGATCAAGTTTCCTTAATCTTTTCGCAATAAATTACAGTATACTTTAATATACTGTATGAAACGGAAATATACAGTATCTTAATATTCATAACATTGCTTAAGAGTACATGATAGTATTGATAACAAATTTTGTTGATGTTTGATTGAGTACTTTTTCACACTTGACGTTACTATTAATCCTCAAATCAAGTTGCGTTTTCCAAGATTTTATACAGAAAAAATGTATAAAAAAATAATCATTTTAAAACTATAATTTCAATGCTAAATAATACGGTATAATAATAATTATTAAACTATGATTAAGTTATTATCGAATTTAAATAATTAAAAGCAGATTTTATAAAATCGCGACTTGAATGTGCAATAATTCGATAATAACTTTCTATAATCGAATTATTTGATAAGAATTTTTTAATTTTTTATTAAAAAAGAGTACTTCCCCTTTTCTTAATTTAATTTTAATTAAAAGCATTTTTGAAGTCAGTTTTACTATGAAAATACTGTATGATGTTTAAGCTTTCCATTACAAACAATAAGACAATTTGGAAATTACTGTTCATTTTTGACATTGAAGAAAGAAAAACTTGCTTTATCTCTTAAAGAGTATATGCGTATATACCGTATAAATATGTCATAGAATGATAAAGGGCGTCAAACAAAAATTGCTTTCAAAAAGAGCAGAACAGTAGAAAGTGCTCGCATATCGCATCAAGTTCTGCCTTCATTCACAAACCGATTATTTTCTGCCGGTCACCGATACCTACTGAAACAAAAACAAAAATGGATAGTTACACTGAAAACTTGCGATTTAAAATTGAGGACTATGTGGTTCTTATTGTCATTTTGCTAATATCAGCCGTGGCGGGCTTGTTTTTGTCGGTACTTCGTCATAAGCAATCGTCGATTTCTGAGTATTTTTTAGCCGGGCGTAATATTGGATTACCTTTAGTGCTCCTTTCATTTTTCGCCAGTTTTGCTTCAGGTACTATTAGCAGTTTGGCCATTGAAACTTATGCCTATGGAGCTCAACCGATACTCGTTGCTGTCACTTTTCCAATCATTGTTTTATACGTTCATTATTTTCTGGTTCCTGTTTTTTATAAATTAAATAACATCAGTATGGTTAAGGTATAAGTTATAAGTTTGTTTTTTAAAATGTTAAAAAAAATACTTGAGTTTTCATTGTATTGTTTTTATTTTTTAAAGTATTTTGAAGTTAGATTTGGTCGAACCACTTATCTCATCACTTTATTTGGAATGGTATTTATTATGGTAAATAAAACCATTAATTAGCTTAATTAAATTTTTGATTTACATAATGTTACTAATTTTCAGATGGCTTTGGGTACACTTAACATATATGTTGCAGCAGTTGCTATTCAACAAGGTAAAACTAAAAATCATTAATTAAGTTAGTAAATTAATTACTATACTAGGGTTGTAGTGCTAAGTCTTGTAGGATTCATTTCTTCTATTTTTATCAAAGTAACGAACTTTGAAATCATATCCTTTATAGTTTTCATAATGAATTTTATTGATTGTAAGATTGTAAAAAGGGTGTCATTATAAACGTACTACAACAACTGCATGAATGACATTGACTATGTATAGTATAACCTTTATTTTTAATTTCTTCAAGTAAGTTCAAACATATTAGTTTAAACACAATAGAAACATTTTTTTTTTAAAAAAAAGTAAGCATTTAAAAAAGCAGAAAAATAAAACATGTGATGTTATTTGCTATTTCATGACATTTTAAACTAAATAAGTTCAATCAATGTCATTAACTGACCGTTTATCTTTAACCTTTGTCACTTGATTATTCTGGGACACACGTACACATTAAGTACAGTATTGGGTTCTCTTTTAAATTTGTTCTTTTTTTTTAATTAGTATTTTAAATATTGCTGTGGAAAAATAACAAATGTAACATGCAACCCAATATTGTGAGCGACATAATAGTATAATGGCATAACGTTAAGTGAAGTGTGATACCATTATCACATGATGTTTTGTAATGCACAAACTTAATAAAACTTAATGTTACAAAATAATTATTGTGGTGCATTACTATTTTAAAATAAACTAATTTTTGTTAAAATACATTATAACACGATATACTGATAAAAAAATCATTTACACTTATTTGGTTCACATTATCAGTGATCAATGAGTCTATGGCGAGAATTATATTTCGAATTGCATTGGACGCCTTAGACTATTTGGACATTAATATTGAATACTACAATATAATTAAGTTTACTAAAATATTAATAACAATTTTTTATTTTTTATAGTTTCTGCTCTTACTATTTGGGTGTCAGTTGGCATTATGACTGTAGTTTGCATCATTTATTCCACATTGGTAATCATTTCATTAAAACTTAAAGATAATACTGTATTATAGACTAATAGTGTACGGTATATTTATTTAATTATTCAATAAAATAATTGATTTTTTTTAAAGGGCGGAATGAGAGGAATTGTGATTGCAGATGCCATTCAGGCCCTTATTATGATTGCAGCAATTTCATTTATTTTCATCATGGGCACTATAAAAAGTGGTGGTGTACAAGCTATTTGGAACATAAACACTAAATACGAGAGAACAAATTTTTTTAAGTATTATTGAGTGCCAATTTAAAAACTAATATATTTATTTTACTTTTATGATGTTTCGATAGCTTCGACACTGATCCAACAGTTCGTCATACAGTATGGTCAACGCTTATTGGTTATTCGTTATTCACAGTGGCCCAATTAGCTACAAATCAATCACTTTTACAGCGCTGTTTAATGACAAAAAATTTGAAAGAATCTCAAAAGTAATAAACAGCACTAATTTCTATATTACTTAAATATTTAACTGTTTAAAAAATGATTAATCATGTATCATAGAATGGCATCAATTGCGACGTCAATGACATTTGTTTACATATTTGCAACATTGTCGTTAGGCATTGTCATATTTGGATTTCACGCTGGATGCAATGTTATTAACAGCGGAATAGTCGACAATGTCAATCAGGTAATCAATTTTAATTTTGAATTGAAATATTTAGTATGTGCTTTTGTTGTTTTAGTTAATTCCACATTTTGCCATGGTGATACTCCACGAGTATCCTTGTTTTCCAGGGATTTATTTTAGTGGCCTGATTTGCGCTACTTTAAGGTACATTAAGTTGTAATGGATAAATTTTGTTAATGAATTTAATTAGTTGGTTTGTTGATAATGTGCTTTTATGTTACAGTACTGTTTCTTCCAATCTGAACTCCATTGCTGCAATTATCATGCAATACATCATTGAACACTTTAAATTGCGCTCAGAAACTTTTACAACTATAATTTGCAAAGTGTTAGGTAAACTCTGAGACAAAGTATTAATTTTAGCATATTTTTATTTGTACATATTGAATGCAATATAACTTAGTGGTTGTATTTGGAGGCATAATGACTTTGGGCATATTACTGGTTGACAGCTTTCACAATGTATCACAGGTAATTTAGTGTTTTAATAGCAATAGCTTGTTTATTGCAATTTATACCAACAGATTAAAAAAGTTTATATGCAATAGGCCTCAATTGCATTTTTGTCTGTAATGGTTGGACCAATGTTTGGACTGCTATGTATCGGAATGCTGTTTCCTCAAGCTAATCAAAAAGCATGATTATAAGCCATCAATTGTAATATAATTAGTTAATACTTTATTTCAATTATTGTTTCCCAAACTTTTAGGCTGCAACAATTTCTCTAATTGTGGCAATTGCATATAACTTCTGGATTGTGTTAGGAACAGTTATATTGTCACCTGTAATTCCTACTCCACCATTTTCCAGTAATTGTACGGACATAGTAAATGCGACTACTGTGATAAATGAAACGCCGGCGGACGACTATTTGTAACTATTACTTTCATGAGCAATTATTACTTTTAAAGCTATTTAACTAATTTTATCAAATTTTGTTAATTGTTTAGATCAAATATTTTTCTTTTCTCGAAAGTATCCTACATGTACAATGGCGCACAAGGAATTTTAATGACATTTGTCTGCTTCATTTTTACATCAATTGCATGTGGTATATTTTTGTTATAACAAATAATGTAACTGATTTAAATCCGCACGTAAACTAATGTATTTCGGTTTTAGGTGCAAGTCCTGTAGTATCACAAGTTACAATAGACCTGATTCCACCTTGCGTACAGAAAATTCAATTGAAGATGAACAAACGAATGAGAAAGATTTTTCTATGTGATGTTTATGATAAAATAAGAATTGATTCATGCGATCATCTGGTTCAAAATTCATGTCAAAATACGCAAAGTTGTTAATGTCATATAACTAAACGCTTCTCCGTGGACAACTTTAATTCCTCCTCAAATTAAATTGGATTGTTTTATCTAAACGTCTCAACAGTTGTATAATTTTAACTTATTTGACTTAATTAAATTTGAGTCCAATTTTCTAAATCCAAGTACAGTAACACATTAAATGCATGCATAATTAAAAATTAAATGTATGCATAATTATGTATGCTAAACGCTTTTAAAAAATCAATTAAAAAACTTACTAACTTTCAAATAATTATAACTTAAAGTGATTTTAAAAAACGATTACATTTAAAATTAGTAATAATTGATGCAAGTTGATCATATTTAATGAAAAATACCAAAATGGTTTGCAACAAGTTTGATGCTTTTACACAGAAAACGTGTTGCTTAAACAGAAAATTAAAACAGTAAAACAATTAGTATTGTTTTTAGTAATTATTAGTATGGCATAAACTAATAAATTATTATAATTTAATAAACTAATTATCGGACGCCATGAAAGCAACTATGCCTTATTAAAAAAAATCTTTCTTGTTATAGTAAAAGCTAAACACAGAATTTCAATTTTAATATCATAAATAAAATTTTGTCATTTTTTAAAATAGGTACGGTACCATTCGATATTTGACAATGTTGCAATATTTCTGCCAATAGTCACCATATTTAGTTTTACATTTTGTTTCATCTCTATAAGTCCGTTGGATAAGTAAAACGGATAGATAAACGGGGTAAATAAAAGTCAAGTAAGAGCCAATTTTATAAGTAAACAAAGCCCATGTCAAAGCGCAAATTAATTCAAATGTATAATTCATGTGTCTAGCAATTCCCCAGTAGCCAGAAGTAAGCAATCTGGATGGTTTTGGACCTTGGATACTTTTGTATTGAACTTCAACAAAGCTAGCATTTTTGCCACCAATTTTACAGCCAACTCCATTTGTTTCTCTGAATTTATATTTTTCATCATCAACTTTAAACTTGTGCCTAACAGCAATTATTCCAACGACCATAAAAAGCAGTGATTGAGGGATACCTAAATGGGTTCGATGGCTCACCAGATAATACGTTGAGTAAGTGTGAACAATTGGCACCCAGTTGGTATAACCCCAGCAAATAATAAAACCAACTCTTGAGTAAGTCATGTCCAGTGAAATTAAAAATTCCTTTTCTCTTACAAATAGCTCAAATAAATAATAAAGCTGAATAGCCGCGTGGCCAATTATTCCTGCATCAAAATCATGTTGGACATATTGAGCAGTTAAGAAACATAGTAGCAGCATTTGCCACGTCATGTAACCAAAACGAATTAAAAACTGCTTAATATCAAAATCTAAAAATCGAGGGTGCAATTCGATTCCACGAAAAAACGAATAAAAATGAGACGTTGGTTCCAGCGATTCGGTTTTTTCAATTTTTTCTTTAACAGGGTCTCCACGTAGCAACATTGCCATGGACAAAGTGAAACCAATAACGCTTAAAGTACCCACAAAATACGGAAAATCCAGGTGCAATTTAAAGGAAAAGTTTGGTTTAAGCGAATGAATTAGCAAGAAAAAAAAGAAATTTAAATAGTAATTTGCTGTTGCATTGTGTATGTAGATTGGCGAGTAACCAAATAAACTTTCACGACCAACGTAGCGGTCAAATGGGATCATGACAAAAAATAAATTCCACGCCATCCATAAAAGTACTACTGTCCATGATGTTAAATTTCCATACATCATTTCGTTCTTGAACCCTTGGATATGTTCATCAACTGGATATATTCCTTCCATTGATAGGTCACGTGGAATGCTAACAAGGAATTGAAGAATGACCGGGCCACTTGTAATGACGAGTAATGGCCATAGACGTCTTTTGAGCAGTTCCATTATAGTGAGCTAATGGTATAAGGAAAAAGTTAAAGATTACTATACAGAATATGTTTATTTGATGATTTTGTTGCATGTAATACAAAAATTAACAGCATCGTTATTAATTTATAAAAAATAACACTATTGACTTACTACTGTAGGATTTAATTACGAAGTAAATACATGAATGTGAATCGATAAATTTTATTATTAAGCAAGGCTTTACAGTATATACCGGTACTATAAATATTTTTACCAAAATGTTGTTGCATTACTCAAGGTTAAGTTCAAATCAGGTTTATTTGGTACAGTATATAATTGCATATGTTAAAATTTTATTATTTTTAAATTAGAAAGTAATTTGAATTTTAAAAAATCTTTTTTTATTATTTGAAAGAAGTGTTTCTTTTTAGTTACTAGCATATTAATGTTGAACTTTAATTGCTTATTGTGTCATTTGGGTGGCATGAACTGTAAATTATAAAAACTTTTGATTGAACTTATGGGAGAAGGACTCACGCTAGTTAGTAACATAATTGAACATGCAATGTTGAAAATACTTTCAAGTCTTGTAATAACAAAATCAAGTATGATTAAATTTGTTTAATAAAAAACAAAACTTAAAACTACGACAATCTATACATTAAAAATGTTTTATAATTTGACGTTTTTGAATATTGCAATTTATTATATATTTTTTTTAAAGTTTACTAAACTAACTAAAATTTAGCTGGTTTCCATTTTATTTTAATAAACAATAATAATCTTACCAAATATTTTTGTCCAAGAGTGACTATATTCCTTTGTTACAATTTATATTTTAAAATTTTGAAATGATGTTTATGTCAGCAACTCACATCGACAGGTTGTTAGCTGTCACAGTCAGCAACTGACTTTCAGATCTTCGATCTGTTTAATTTTAAATTCAAGTATTCAAGTATAATAAAAAACCTAATTAAAAATCAACGACTTTTTTTTGCTTGTTTTTTAACACTCAATTTCAATATTAATTTTTTTGTCACTGCGAGGTTTGAAAATGCTTTCACATAAGCGATTCTGTGATTGGATAAAGCTGAAACAAAATGGCAAACAACTACGTCCCACTTTCAGTAAACAGCTTAATTTTTTTTGTTGACGTTTTTTTTAGAAATTGAGTCACGTTTTCTTGTAGTAAATGAAGAACTAATGCTGTTTTTGTCTATTTTACTTTACCCTCCCATCTAACACAAAAAATTATAATTGACGGTCTTGTTTTCATCGCATACAAACTGTAAGAAAAAGCAACAACATGCTGAATATTTACAGATTTTACATTTATTACAAATATTTATTCGTATTTTTAATCGTAGATGCAGTTTTTTTATTTTTTATCTCAATATTATACAAAAAATAAAACTATTTATATTGGTCCACGTTATAATGTACTGTAGTTTTACAATGGCAACGATATTACATTAAAACTACAAGCTAATAAAAATTACTATAAAATTCAAATTTTACTACTTTATCAATATAAAATCTAAAAATAGTTATTGTAGATTACTGTAGAAATTTCACAATCTTTTTTTGGTTTACTTGTTTGTGGAATAAAACATTAATTAAGAAAATTCAAATCAATTGTCATTATTTATTATTACTTTGCACTTTGTTTTAGTTAAAATTTGATTGACAATTAAGTAATGCCCAGGATAATTAGTTTTGTTTTAATTTAACACTTAAAAAGATTTAAAAAACATAGAATTATGCTAAATCATGCTAACTGAAAGATCAGAATTGAGGCAAAAATCAGTATACTAAATTAATGAGATGCATTGGAAACACATGACGTCAATGTAAAATAGTGTAGATTAAAAAAATTAATTACTTGGTAATTTATTGCCGATTGAAAGTTATTATAGTTAAACTTTCCAGATCTTAAAGTGTAAACCCATTGTAATTATTCACATACAGTATAACTTAATATTCGGTACGTGACAACCATAGTTAATGGAAGGCGATGGACCGCAATGCATTTCCAATGCAATTTAAAATACACTGCGCCTCATAAACTCCCATTAACTTCGAAACTTGAAAGCTATTCACTGAATAATTATTATTTGTTAAATTAAATATGGTTTTTTTATTTGCTAAATTTATTGTTAACCAAATTTAACAAGCAGTCGCTGTTATCAAACTAAACAAATCTTACAAGGTGATTTCAGATGTGGAATTAATTCGATTAATTTGACCTTGCTTCAAGTTACAAGTAAGCATTAAACTTTAAAAATTTGAATACGCAAATTTAAAATCCAGTTTTGAATTTTTTTTGCATAGTTTAACGAAACTACAAGTTAACAAATAAGCAAAGTTATTTGGAACTGTTTTTGATATCATATTTTGTACAAATCGAAAATTTATCGATTTGGCGTGGGTGTCATTTTTGGAAGAACAAAAATCCCCAAGAAATTTTGACATGCTAGCTCACGTACACAATCATTTGATTATTCAGTAAATTTTCGACAATTATTATACAAAAAAAAATTTCATTTTTTGCCAAACGTAGGAGTAATTCAACAAAGCGATTTAAGTTATAAATCTTTTGATCGTTTTTGTATTTGTTTTTCCTGCCCTCCAGTCAATACAGTATTTCTGATAATCATAATAATTAAAAATATGTTTAATGAGTTGCACCTTACAAGGACACAATGATCCCAACAACAAAAAACCAGAATAAATCAAGATTTATGAAATAACATTTTAAAAACTTTACATTGCAAGTTTCAAAATAAAAAAAAAAATTATTTGATGAAAGGTTTGAATACTGTATAATACAAACAAATGTTTTTAAAAGCCTTGCATAGAGTTGGCATGGAATTCTTTTTAAAATAAAGTATTGTATTTTATTTCTAAAAGTGATTACAGTTAAAGAACCAATGGGGACTCCAAAATCCAGATGTTTAACGAGCAATGAGCAGGGAATTACATGGTGTTGTACAATAGTAACAAGTTTAAGCAGTTGAGAATGATTAGGAATGATACCATACGACATGTGTCCAATTATTACATTTTATTTGGTGTTTTTATGTTGTTTTATCATTAAAATAAAAATAGGAGAGCTTTGATATCTGATCTTTCGTGATGCAACTAAAGTAGATGGGTGAGTAGGTGGGGAATAAAAGGATAAAAGTGCATGGTTTTGTGGTGGATGAAACGAAATAGGGAAGAGAATACCTTTCCTGAATGCTAATGTTACCTATACCACGTGATGTTAAAGGTATAAAAGCCCGATGTCCCATATTGAAGGACTCATCATCAATCAAACCTTAAGTTATAAAGTAATTCAGAGAGGAGAGAGCTTGCCGGTCCAATTTAATACAGTACCTCAGCTGTGTTTCCATCCACTATTGGTTGTTTCTGCCACCCGAAAGGCAACTGCTATTGACAAGTAAGTTTGAAAAACCCATTACTAAAATTAAATTGGTGCCGATATTTTTAATAAAACTAATGCTTGCGATCATTATAAACTTTTTTAACTTAAAATTAGTGAAGCTTTTGTCGCCCAGGATTGATTATAATGAAAGTTTTATTTTTTTCCGTACAAAATACATCCATCTAAATCTAGAACTGCTGTAATTAAATTTCTTGTTTTTTATTTGTAGAACTGTGCAAAAAAATAAGAAAGGTAGTTTAATCTCAAATTTTATTGCCCATTTTCTGCTTACTTCTAATATTCTGTAAGTTATAAGTGCATAAATATTTTGCAATGTCAAATATTTCTACCAATAATTGTGTACTTATAACTTGAACGACCTCAATTAACAATTAAACAGATGTGATGGAGTTATCAATGAACACATTAATGTCAAGTTTTCGACAAATTTTGATTAAATCTTTTTGTTGTTTTTGTGATTTTGGCAGTGAAATAGTGACTTGCATAAAAATCTTATCAAAACTTACAATATTTACTACTTAGAATAAAAGTCTTGTTTGCATGTCTTGATGCCATGCAAAAAGGTGTCATTATAAGGAGTTATTCTTGATCTAATTTGTAAACATCTTGCTTAAAATTAGATATAAAAATACAAAATTACAGTACAGTATTTGTTTGTTTTTTGTAGTCATTAGTAAGTTAAGTACATTGTCATAGCTGATATCAATTCTGAGTTCATGTATCAACTATAACAATGAGCTTTCTTACTGTTTATATTGCCCTATGCAATGCGATGAAATTGTGTTTATGTTTATAATAAAGCTTTAAAATCATTTTGTTTACAATTTTTTGTATTTCAAAAACGTTATTTTAACATTAAATTTGACCAAATATTGAGTTTAATATTTAAAAGTATTATAATTCTTGTTAGCTTTATTTGAATAATTTAAAAAAAAAAAGTTAAAAATTTAATTAAAAGAATTTTATTATGGTAAAAAAATTACAACAATAGTTCTGGACCCACTGAATTAATTATAATGTTTCAAAGGCAATTTAGTTTTAACGTGCATTTGAATTATATTGTTTTTCAAACACTTTGTGGTTACTTTCCCTGTGTCCAAGTGCTATAGAATTTGTAGAAATATGTTCATTCTATTTCCCATTATTCATATTGATTATTTAAGGTTAAAATTGCAAAATTGTCACGTCAAATTATATAAAAATGTTTTATTTTTTAGAAATGAATTCCTATAAATGTGCCAAAAGTGCTTACAGTATTGTGACTATCATAACCAACTTGCTGCTTATAAGTTTATTGCTGGTAAGTGAGGTGAAAGCTCAGTATGAATATGATAACAATGATGGATCACCCGCACAATCTTCAAGGAAAGGACATTTCGATTCTTCACCTGCGTGGGAAAACGTTAACCAAGCCATTTTGGAAAAATGCATCCAGATGCAGACCATGACACTAAAAAAACGAAACTGTAAGTCCCGTGATAGTAATGGTTTAATTTAAGTTTATTTTATAAAAAATGTTTTCAAATGAAATACGAAACCAGAATTTAAAAAAGATGGTTTAGAGACTTTATACTGTAATGATGCCAGATAATGATGTAACGCAACACTGGCCCTTATAAATACAAAATTATTTGGATCAAATGTAATTGGTCGGTGTCAACTAACTCGTATATTTTTATATTTTTGGTGAAATAACAGTTGGACTAGAAATCCCAGACATTATAATGAATCGTGTGCAAGGTGGAACAGAAGGAAGTACCAACTTAAAGGAACTGCGTCATCGTATGCTGGCCAATGGAAAATAAACTCGATTATATTTAACTTAATTAAAACAAAAACATTTATAAATTCATTATAATAGAATGAGGAAATATATTATTCGAACGGTGTAAATTTCAAACCGTTTTCAAATTTATAAATTGAATTTATGTGGCTACAAAAACTTAAAATGGATAAATAAAAAGTATATCAAAAACACGTTTATTTTTTTTTTGGCAATATCGATTCATACGATTTACATAAAAATCTATCTTAATATCCATTTGTATGAAAATGACAACTTTATTAGTAATTTTACTTACTGGACAATGATACTAGCTGGTGTCACTTGTTTATCAACATTTTAATATCGATTGCCACTATTGTTTTCTCAACTAATATTTGATGGATAAACATGGCAATACATCATACTACTTTATACATAAAAAAGTAACTAAAGTATATCTACAGTGTGTTGTTTGGTCAACTTATTAATGACATGTCCAAATTTTTGCACCGTTAAAGTACAGTGATCCTAAGGTACGTGTTCACTTATTCATACTGACAATAAGAAAACAGGAAGACATTTTATGGCTTGCAATATACAGTAATATTTGTCTTGATTATTTATTGCAAGTACAGTATTTACTGTATATGTCTGATGATCACCTTGTACAAGTTTTAAGAAATTTAATTACGGTTTTAATCAGTTTCTAACGACATTAACTTGCTCCTAAGGTAATATTCAATAAATAAGATATAATAATTATAGAATATTGATTAAGATAATTATAGAATGTCGATGAACAGATTTACTACTGTATATTTCATATCTGTAACATTATTTTATAATATCGAGGAATAAACTGAAATTAATGATTGTTGTTTAACTAAAGGCCAAAATAATCTGATTAAGTTATTATTGATGTGATGGATCAAAATCCACTGCACTGCTAACCGTCGTCGCTTGCTGGCATCTATCGGTGTTACAAAGCAATCGTTAAAAGTGAGCAAATTTAAATTAAGAAAGAGTGTAATTTAACAATTTATATCTAAAGCTGCATCAAACATATGATATTCATAGAGCATGTTATGAAAAACTTTTAAAAAATTTACAAAAAAATTATTTTGTTTATGGAAACTTTCTATCTCACAGTTCTATAAAATGCTTATGTCATGGCAGTTAAATATGCCCCATTGTTTGCTCTCGTAGTGATAGAAAGTTATGTGTTGCAGTGACGTTCTATTATAGGACAACTTCCATCAATTTTACTAAAAATAACCTAAAGAGTATTTTACTGTCGCACGTTTTTCTTCTGGCTTCAAAAGATGCTGTACAAGTTTTTTTTAGAAAAATGCTGTTTAAATTACAAGTAACATTTAGTAAAACACAGGATGAGTTTCTAAATCAGAATATTTTTTTACTGTGCCAATAAAGAGACAAGACTAAACACTGTTAGTTCTAATGGCGATTTATTCCGATTTCTTTTCTTGCCATAGAAAAATAAAGTGTCAATAAAGTAACATTTCTATTGGTAAAATTCTCAGTTATATTGTCACTGAAAACGGTTTACCAATTTAAGAAATTAATCTATCATTTATGCACAGCAATAAACAAATTCATTTTGATCAAAACAGTTTGTTTTCTAATGAGAAAGTGCCTTAGTCAACCAAATGTACAGCAAAAACAAGACCGAAATTGTCGATAACTTATTGAGCAACAAAAATATTGATCAACACTAAAAGCTTTTGGCTTACAATTTTAATCGAGAAGATTCGGAAGTCATCGACATTTATTTTGCTATATTCTAAGGTATTAACAAATTTCACAAAGTCATTCCAACTGTCAACTACGTTTTACTTAGCCACATTTAACCTGCCGTGTTCAGTAATGGCCCTTTTATGTCCCTCATTAGTCATTACTCATTCTGTCAACATTGGCATACAGTATTTTTCAATCAGTGTATCTGACCAAGCAAAACAACTCAACTTTCACATATTTTCTTATTTAAAATTGAAACTTTCAATATTTTCTTCACTACTGTTATCGCTTGGATTATTTATGCTGTTAGCTTATTTCTTATTTAAAAGCAAAAAAAAAAGCAATTTGCAGTAGTAATAGTAACTGAAAGTTTGAAGTCTAAAAACACTAAAATACTGTACAGAAATTGCTGATATGGCCACATAGGCAAGTCATTTTAAACGAGAGCGATATGAGTAACGTTAACAAGCAATATTTTAGCAGCTTAGGTGCTCAATAACAGCTGAGACTGGCGAAATTACCAGTGGAAAAAGAAAAACTTCTCAAATGGTTCAATCGAAAATCGATGATGAAAGCATAAAATGTGCTTATGACATTGTATACACTGTATAGTCTACCTACAGTACACGTTTCTATACCGGTATACTGGCTTTTAACTTTTCAACACTCACATTTAAAAAAAAACTCAATAGTATAAAAAAATGGCAACAGTAAGAAAAGTGTTATTTATCTAACACAGTGGTAGTTTAACAAAAACATTCGCTTTTATTTATAGTTAATAGTTAAACATTTCATTTTTTGTGATAATCTTTAGTTAATAAAAACTTTTATTTGATTTGTTAAGGTTAGTATTCGTTTTATATTACCTGTGAAAAGAAACGAGACAAAACTACATCGATTACAATGTATACTTTTCCCGTTTTTTTATTTTTTAGTAATATGTTTATTATATGAAACTAAAGTATATTAATTTCAATTAATATGTGTGATGTTTATTTGTTGATACCGATAACATAATAGAGTGACTAGGTTTTCTTATGAAATTGAAGAATTGTCATCTAATCTTTAAAAGTGTTTTCCAAAATTGTATAAATTAATTAGTAATTTGCAATTTTTTGTTGTTTAAATTGACTCAAAACATGCTAGTGTGGCTGTTAAGTTTGACAAAAAGTTTGAAATGTATTATTTTGACATAAAACTTTGATCTAGTTATTTTATTCCGCATTTTTATTACTGTATTAACTTTAATAATGAATTTTAGAAAATTAATAGTTTTATTGTAATGTTATTATTTTAATTTTTTATTAACACCGACACATTGTTGCATTTGTTACATGGAAATAATCATATTAAGTTACTGTAATATTTTATTGACATGTTGCATGCATAGTACTGTCATTATTTCAAGGCAACGACAACTCAATATATTGATGTTCTAATAATTCGACTGACAAAGTAACTTATACTCTAAGTCACACTGAAATTAGCCAAAGAATGTTTGGAACGCAAAGCAATTCGAATGTGCTTTTAAATTACATTGCATTTCAAACACTCTTCAGCTAATTTCAGCGTGACCAAGAGTATAAAATAACATAAATACAGTAACTAAAATTAAATTTGTTTAATAAATATTTGAGTTGACATGAAAGTTATTGTTTGGAAAATTTAAAAAAGAAAAATTAATATATACAAAGCAGGTATTAACTTATTATTACTATTGTTTACTGGTCACATTAATAACTCAAACAATTAATTTTTTCCAATCACGAAATACAATATTCATAGTCAAGACACCGATCAACCAAGAGTCAATGGCGCATAATGTAATTCGGATGAATATAAAGTACGAATTTATTTGCCAGTTCTAAGTAAAATAAAAGTTGCGCAACAAAATGGTTTTTAAATTTAGTTTTTAGTATGTGACCCTAACTAATGATGACGATTGTCCTCTTTTCGAAAATACTGTTGCTTTTGGGCGTGTAAGATGCGCAGAGAAAGATGCCTTTGTCACAACACATCGATTTGACGACGGTTACCCAGGCAACTGAGGGGAATACCAAAGTGTATTTGTACGCAGACGTTTGGACATGTAAGGTATTACTGAATTACTATATGACCACCACACCACACTACACTCAACCCAAACACACACATACTCATTATAGACATATAACAAAAATATTTCATTTTGTTTATGGTCCTAACGATACAAAAAGCTGCTAACCGTCAACATCCGAGCTCATTTAGTTTCTATATAGATAAACACAAAATGTCTTAAGCAGCCATAAAGTAAATAAACAGGCTATTACGTCATTAACAAAGGTGAAATTGCTTATTGTATAAAAATAGTTCAAACTTCTGTCACGTTTCTTTAAGTTGAAAGACTTCATGTTTTGTTTCATAATGCATTTAATAACAGCCATAATTTAATTAAAGAAAACGTCAGCATAACTTTGAAGTTATTTAATATATAAGTTTAACCGAAAAAAAAATATTGCCGTTTTTTTTCTTCTTTCTCCAAACAATTTATACTGCATAATCGATGATACTAAATTGTAGTCATATGATCAGGCAATAATATGGATGATGCCAAGTGCAAGTAAATAAGGCTGTCGTAGCAACTGTGTAAACATGTCAAATTGAATTTAGATGCACTTATGACGCTGGAAGTCCCACAAGTACCAAAAGCCGTTTTCAATTTGATATCGACCAAAAATGTTCAATACTTGCTTTCAACATCATAACAGTCAATTCGGTTTTAGATTGAAGACAGCTACCATTACCAATCTGCACTTTGTTTTTGTAAAGAAAAAGTAAAGTTTTTATAGCAAAATTGTCTGTTAGTTTGGTTTGTGTTGAAGCAATAAAACTCTGAAAATCTAAACTTTTCTGCACATTTAATGGCCTGTTTTAATAGGTACACTTCCCCTTTTCTATTACAAAGCGAGCGTGCACCTAATAAATTGCTCGTGCAGTACTCTAGGCTGAAGATACAATCCAATTATTGCTGAATAGAAACACGTAAAAACTTGATCGATTCCTTTTAATGATTGCTTTGAAACGTTTATGAAGCAACCTCTCCAATGATATTGATCTGTGACATGTGACAGAATGATGTTAGAGAAGAGGCGTATGGAAACACCAATTTTAAAAACTTTTTTTTATTGACGTATTTATAATTACCGTGTCTGATGGTTTATAAATGCTTTTGCTGTTTAATCATATACTGTAAATTGCAAACATTTAATGCAAAAAAAATTAACCTGTTAAACTACCATTATAAACAAATTATAAACATACAATTAAGTAATTAATTTATTGGTTAACTATAGTTTATGTTGAAATGTCCGTATAAAATATTCCTGTTAAGTTATTTGGTTGACTATTTTGTTTTTTTATCAAATTTAATAACTTTTATGAAAAGTTGTATACAAGATGCAACAATTTAATAAACAGACTATTTCATAAAAAATTTTCAATCGGTTTTGAAAATATGGAAATGGTTGGATAAATATATTGGTATTTTGCTTTATTTATTCTGAAACTTTTATTAAAGTTTAATAAACAGTGCGTTTTATCAGGTATTTGAATGATACTATGTAAAAATGCTCAGTCACAAAATAAAATTGGTCGTGAAAAAATTTAAAAAGTAAAAACTCTTTATTGAAACGTAAAATCGGTTGAAATACACTGTTCAGAGTTCCTTTCAATTTTCAACAAAATTTTAGTGTCATTCAAAAAATTCCCATACACAAAAAAACACTACAAATCGCAACAAAAACTCTCAGAAAGTATAAAATGGGCTAATAACCGACATAATTAAAAAAAACCGTTATTGCGATTTTTACACTGTCGTCTTAAATTTCCTTTTGGAAACGCATTCTTTAAAGAATATTATTGGTAATTGTAAAAATAAATTATTCTTAATATTTATTTGCAGTAAAATTATGCATAACATTTGTCTATTACCGGTATATGACAAAGTCTGTATGCTGCAGATCATATAATTTTTTAAAGATATTGTTTGTTTTGCTTTGAAGTGTTTTTACGATTTACTTAAAATCATTTGAAGCTAAATTGCGCAAATAACACCTGAGATCTTTGGTGGTTTTGTGTTTTTTTTAGAAACTTAATTTAACCTAGCAACATGCAAAATGTATAAAATCCACGCTGTTGAAGCATTTAATAATTCAAAAGTTCAAAACGTGCAGTGCAGTGTCATGGAAAATAAAAAAAAATTAAAATAAATTTTTCTATGAGGTGGTGTAATGATAATATTAATTTTAGATGCTTTACACTCATTGATTATTTCTTAAAGTACATAAAATCGATATCACTTTGGAAACAAATCGGTCGATATTGATGACGCTGTAATAAAATGGCGTGGCGTGCACAGTGGCGCCACTTTTCCAATGTGGATTCTAAGCTGTGGTTTTCCATCTGCCTATTTCATTGGCGTTTCAGCCGGCATCGGTGATGTCGTGATTCTACCGTGCGGTATTTCGTTTCCTTTCAGTACTTAAACTCGATTTCCCCCAATTCGAAAGTCGGAACGTGCAACTTTGCGCGTTCATCGTTTACACACGCGAGCTCATTTTTGTTTAACGAAGCGAAAGAAAAACCATTGATGAAAAAAAAAGTAAACTGAATTTGTTGACATTTATCAGCTAAAAAGTTTACAAATGACGATAATGACACGAAGAACGGTATCAACAGCAGCCATTCACCTGCTAGTCTTTGCGCTGTTTCTCACAGGTAAAACATCATTTTAAATTACATGATTGTTATGACACAAATTGTTTATTATAATAAATATCTAGTATAACGCATTCGTAAGTTAAAATACTCGTAGAACCGTGTGTGTGGCAGCTATCAATTTAAGCTGTCAGAAAAAGTGAAGGAAATTTAATTTATTTTAATGGGAATTGTAAAGGTTGTTTATTTAAGCCATTTGTAAGAAATTTATGATCCATTTTACATAAAATAACAAATTAGCTGAAACTGATTTTAATAGACAGAAACATAAAATAAAAATCCATGTTAAATATTATGTAAAGTAAATTCAAAAAAGGTCAAAGTTTAAGTGTATATTTTATATGTCATGCAAAACTTCGAAAAGTTGTGAGTAAATTTAATTGAAATCATCAACTCTAAAATTATTTCTTGTAATTAACTTTCGTATTTGTGATCAGTACTTCTTTGTGTACAGTATTTCTTTGTGTTAAGAGGTTTTTGTGTAAAACGAAACATAGAAAGACAAAAATATTCCCACTAAAATGACATTTCTTAAGAATACATCACATTAGATATACTATTTACATGTTAAATTATTATACTGTACATTTTGCACATACAAATTGATCTAAAGTAAAATGTCATAAACCAAATTCACTGAATTTAACACATAATTCTCAGACTACAAAACACCCCTCAATGAAGCCCAAAAATTGCCTATCATGTTGGTATAGTATTTCAAAGCCCTGTTAACTTCCTTTCACACGACATACCACAAATCGTGTCTTGTGAGAAAATATTTCATTTCTTTCATTCCACGTTGCGTGTTAAGAGGTTTTTATTCGTGTTAAAAAGAATAATATACATGGAAATACATAGGAGATAACCAGGACCGCAATTTTATTTTGTGTTAAGCGATTTTGCGTTAGTAGGATTTCACTGTAGCGTATTAAAATCAATAAAACTACCACTCTAAAATAATTTTTAAAAAGTTGAAACCGAAATTGAAAATCTGATTTGCAATTCTTAAAACAAATCTTAACGTAATGAATTATTAGTTTCCACGTTTGATTTGAGTCGTTTAGAAGCAAAGTGAATTAAGTAAAAAAAATTGAGTTAGATATGTATTCATATGCAATTTTTGCACATCTTTCTAATTGAACAGAGACCTTGGTCCCTACTTCAAATTTTGACTTCGAAATGGGGCTAAATAAAAATTTAATTTGATTGGGCCTACTTTGCCTCTAAATATCTCAAAATCACTTTTATGTGACTTAATCCACTTGGCTTCTGAACAAATCATTTATTAATTTTAAAATCAATAAATAATTACAGTAAATATCGAATAGTGCACTGTTGGAATGCCGTTCCTTCGTGACACAATATTATGCACACCACAATCTATGGCGCAAATTATACACTCTATTGTTTACATTAGTTTAGAAATATAACTTTTTGTTTGCATATTGTAGGAAGCAAATTATAATTATTTAAAAACAATGTTTAACTCTTACAAACCGGCATCTTATAGCAATCATTGTAAACATGTTATTCTCGGTCAATTATCAGGTAGATAGCCTTTAATGGTTAATTTTTTTGTTTCTGTGATGTTTTTCACAGTTTATTAACCTTTACAAAAAGTAATAAACTTAATGCAAGTTTTCATATTGCTTCTCATAAAAATGATATCTCAGTTCAATTTTCTTCTTTGTGCACGTTAAAATCCCTATGCACCGGTATTTTTCTTAATTAGTTTCATGGGTTGTTTTTTTTAAACAAAATAACAAAAATAGAGGATTTTTTCTCATCTATCTCATTTAGAGAAAATGTAGACTTTTTTTACAAAATGATTTATAATGTAAAAAAAAAATATCTTCTAAGAAAATTGTATAAAATAAAATTAAAAGTGGATAAAATATAATGTGATTTATTGTAAACATCAGTTTAAACATTTTAAATTGACTGCTTTATTTTTTTATCACTCTTCTGCATAATATTTCTTTTTTTTTTTGTTTTTATTTATTTTATGTTACAAGCCATTTTTTTCTCACATCTTTGCCAATACGTTGTTTATCATAGTAAACAAAACAAAATTAAATAAAAATTCGCAACATGTTTTACGCTGTAGCATATACAGTATTACACTTTAAAAAAATATTAAAATCGATTTATCCATCAAATATTTTAGGCAAGAGGGGTGAGGAGGGAAAAGGTCAATAGAAAAATCAATAATAAATCTTTTCTTATATCCCATTGAGATTGGGTAAGTATGTGTGGAATACCTGATAGCACAAAGTTTGATGGAAAAAAATGTCATATATTTTGACGTGAAATAATATTTTATGAGTTAAACTTTGAAATGTTTATACTTCCATTGGACAATTTTCTCTCAAAATACTTTAATAGATGTGTTAGGAGAACGATTTTTTTAGCCATCCTAATCTCTATTTGAGATTTTTATATATATATATTTTATTGAACCGCCCATGCATTCTATTGCTTTTGCTTAAAGAAAATAATCCGTCTGCTTTACACGGTCACACTCTATGCCCACTTGTTCTGCATTGGTCTTTCTATAGAAAAACATATCGAAAAACCGGAAATAGCATCAATCTTGCTTTTTATAAACGTCATTTTTTTTCCGAGGGCATGCACTCAGCTTTTTCCTTATAAATTTCACAGATAAAAAAAATTGTTTTTTCTGTAATCGCATCAGATATACAGAAAAATATCACTTCGTCATTAATTCTGGCTAAATCGACTGTAATGACGTCATAAATTAAATTCGAAACGTTTACGCAGGATACAGTAGGTATAATCAAGATAAAATCGCTATGTAACTGCACAAAAGATTTCTAAGACAAATAAAAACCAAATAGAAAACTGAACCAAAATAAAATGATTTAATATTGAATTTTTTTCCACTAAAAACTTGAGAAAATAAAAGAAAATCATCTGAAAAAATTGGACATTACAGTATGACCATAAGCGTTTTTCATGTTTACAGTGTTTTGAGTTGTAACGTTGTTATTATTAAATTCAGTGAAGTGTAATCGTGGCTGGTTAGCTGAAATGTTTAATGACTTTCCAAACAATCAGGCAATTACACGAGGACAAAATAAAGTAAACGTTTGCCACTTTTACACGATATAAGCTAAGTTTAACTGCTAACGTGCAGGTATTATATTAAATACTCCCTGAAAGTTAGTCATCGAAGTTGAAAGGCGTCCATTAAACGTCACCAAAGTAAACGACGTTGAACGCAGGTACTGAATTAAAGATGTGGCATCATACATTTTTAATTGGAAAAGGTCTACCAAAATAGGCTAAGGAAAACGAAAGCTCTTTATGTTGCTTTCAATTAGACTACAAAACACGTACAGGGAGAATCACAACAATTCCAATGCAAACATTTTACCGGTTAGACACTCAAAAAAAACTTTTATACCGGTATCCAATCAATTGTTTGTTAAGCAGATGAGATTCTTTTTCGTGTTTCAGTGAAAGTTAATACATTTCTTTTCTTCTGCAATTGGAATTGGCCAAGTGGATAATTATTAGTAATTGTAGACTCGCTCTTTAATTTTTTCTTAAAATACATTTATTATATGCAATCGCATTTATAGAGTTAATGCATAATAATTTGAAATACTTTATGTAACTTTTAAAATATATTTGGTAATTTACTGATGAGGAACACGCATATTTTTGCATTTCTAGTCGACGTCGAGACTAATTTGAATGCGTTCCTACGAGGAATTTTCCCGTTTCTTTCTTTTCCCTGAAAAAAGAAAGGCCAATAAAGCAACGAGATTAAATCTGATCAGTTTCAATAGCGATTCTTCCCGTTACTTTCTTATCATTTAAAAAGAATGTGCTTCAGTTTAGAAAATCACCCGGATTTCTGCTTTTATTTTAACGTGCAGTACTTTATACAATTCTTATTCTTCTTACTTATTTCATTTCTATAAAATACAATATTTCAACTTCCACCAGTTTCTTTTATTTGATTTCATCAAGCACAAATTTCACGATAAATATAAAAAGCGACATTCAATTTAGCACAAGTAACATTGTGAAGATGTCAAATTACCGAGCATGAAGAAAATATAAAAGTGAAGTTGAAGATGTCAAGTTGCGATTGCTCCAAGTAATTTCAAACCTTTAAAACTTCAATTAAAATCGAATGTATTTTTTAATACACACCGTTGGAATGATTAAAACTTGATAAACTCACTTAACCATTCCTAGAATTATGATCATTATAATTATTTTGGTTTAAATATAATATTTTAAAGGAGTAACTACAGATTTCCAGTAAAACTTTAAAGAGTGTTTATGAAGAGTAAAATTACAAAGTGAATGACCATGACAAACAAACTAAATTAAGGCTTCCCTGTAAGCTTGAACCTATGTGAACTGAAGATCACAATTATTCTAAGCAGCAAAATCAGTCATGTGTTTATAAGGTTTCTTAAAGAGTTGGATTGCTATAAATAAAAAAAGGCGATGAAATCCCTTATGTGTATTGGCGTGTATAGGTGCGTATAGGAGTTTGGCAGTGAGTGCGTGCTTGTGTGTAGTGAGTACACATTGAACAAATGGTTAATTCATGACTGCTGGCGTGAAAAGACGAAAAGACCCATGAAAATAGAGGCTAATGAAATATTTATACGCTTAAAGTATAGTCCATTAGAGCCGTGCTTAAATATTCCAACTTCACCCTGAACAATATATTCAAACTTTGCCTCAAAATATAAATAAATAAACAAGCTAAAAACGATAAATTCCATCCACATACATTCCATTTGCACACGCGACTTTTTTACCTAAATATACAGTATGTGGCCTTTTTTTTTATTTATTACAAATTTTTTCTGTGCAAGTTATCATAGAATGTAAAGCACTTTACATAAACAGTTTTCAAGAAATAAAATTACATTAGTATAAAATTGTATTAATTATGTTTATATTGTACAAGTGGTGGATGTTGTACCGGGTGATTTTCAAAATGGGAGCAGTTTTTTCTCACCGCAAATCGCTATTGAAACAGGAAATTGAAATACAGTGGAACCCCGTTAATACGAAACGCTCGGGATCAAGATTTATTTCGTGTTAAACGGATTTTGTTTTAACAGAAACATGCAAAAAATATATATTTTCTTACTAAAATGACATTTCTTAAAATACATCATATTAGAAATTCTATTTATATTAAATATTATGCATTTTGTGCATACACATACAGTATGCATTTAAGAAAAACAATGCAATTTTAATTTTTTTATAAAAACAAATAAGAAATGTATCGATTTTGTATTTGTTTTTATAAAAACTTCAAAACATATAAAAAGGTTGATTTTTTCTACATTTTTATGCAATTTTTCATTTGGAAAAACGATATTTTTTTTGTATTAAATGGTTTTTGTTTTGTATTAACAGGAAATAGATGTATGGAAATGCTTATACTTTAGTCGGGATCGCAATGTTGTTTTGTATTACAGGGAGTTTCGTATTAACCGAGTTTGTAGTAACGAGGTTTCACTGTATTGGTTTTTTTTGCATGACAGCAAATAAACGGGAAAAATCGCCGTTGGAAATGATAATATTTAGTCTCGTTTCATTATTGCTACACTTTTCATATAACAAAAACAAAACAAATAAGACAAATTACAATTAGAGATGATGAAATTTAATCTCAAATCAGTATTGCCACTCTTTTTTGATGACGTAAAATAACGGGAAAAATCTCCATTGAAACGAAACGTATGATATTTAGTCTCTTTTTTCTGTATTGCAATAAATAAACTGGAAAAATAGTCATTGAAACTGCTAATATTTAGTCTCGCTTCTTTATTGACACCAGTTTTTATCACCACTGTAAAAATGCCTTTCAATTTCAAAACTTATCCAGAATACGTGATAAAAGATGGTTAATTTTAATTTAATATTTTTTTTTATACATAACAGTATATTGAATTTTTCGCATGACTTTTGACTGTGTACTTTTATTGATTTCCACACAGCTTAAACTGCTGTGTGGCTGTGTATAAACGCATAAACATCTTTTATTGGAATATGAAAATGAGATGGAAAGGAAAATGATAGGTTTGGACGAGATTTTAGCAAAGAAGTAATAGCTAAAGAAAGATGAGTTTTTATTTAATGGGAATGCATCTGCCAGCTAAGTAGATAAATGCATCGAAAAGCTTTACTTATATAATAATATGAGAACACATACCGTTTTTAATTCGTCGTTATTCTTTCTTATAAAACGCTTTTATATATGTGCACTGTTTTTAAACGTATCATTTGCGTATAGAAAAAATCATAAGTCTTAGCAGTGTTGGCTCTGAACGCCCAAACGTATTTCTAAGAGAAAGCTTTTGTGTAATATAAGAAAAACGAAGCGTTCCCTTGTGTGCATTTTTACATACGTGAAACTGCAATTGCACCGCCTTTGCCTTCAATTACAGACAAAATCATTTGAAATAAATTACAAATAAAAACAGCCGTATTATTACGCTAAACGCAGAGCTTTTTACTTGTACTTTACCCCGTAAATAATCGTTTTTATATGCCCGGAATTTAATTCCATATGAAACGTCATAAAAAAGAAATATTGACGTCGACTATTAGTCTAAAAGCAACATAAATTAATATTTCGTTTTTCAAGCGCGTTTAAATAGCCATTTCAAAAAATAAAATTGAATTTTATGTAAAGATATTAAACTTCCAATGCGGCATGAACTTCAGATAAAAAAAACAAATAAAAAATGTGTATGCTGTAAAATTGATAAGCAAAGTACTGTATGGCTAGACAAATCATTTAAATATTAAAATCGATTAAATTTTTTACTGCATTTATTTTTTTTTTTTAAAAGTTAAATACATTAACTTACAGAGTGATCAGGACATATTAAGTCAATTTGAGTTTCTATTTGTGTTTTTTTTACCATGCTTTGCTGTGAATAAAAATGTAACGTGAATAAGTTGCGTTGCTTGCAATGAATATTAGTCTTGTTTCTTTATTATCAATATGTAAACTCTTATTTTATGATCATCTTAAATTGCATAACTGGGTCATCATATAAGATTAACTTCTTAAAGCACAAATACAACATTTCGAAACTCAAATTCAATTTAATTCAAAGGTAATATAATTTAGTCGTAAAAGTAAAACTATATTACTGAAGTTTAAAGTCTTTCTTGTGTCTTGGCAGCAAAATTTGATGCTTTAAATATCCAATTAAAATTCTCATCAAATCATTTTAATATCGCTTTTTGGCATAAGTCCTGGTTGTTTGATATGCCGCTCCATTGATCGTCACTGAATGTGCCAATTGTAAGTTAGTTACAGTATTAAAAAAAAAACCTTTACTTTTCATTTATATGCGAAAATGCATTATGTCAAAAATCTTATTGAAAATCTGGCTAATTATCTTCTGCATCATTTATTCTGATAAAAAGAGAGAAGTAAGAAAATAACTAAAAATTTTGTGATTTTGCTTTTAAATGGAATTAAGCGCGTTTTGTTGTTCATATAAAAGAAAGTCAAGATGATGGAACGCTGGCACAATATTTTACTGATCAAATTAGAAACAGTTGCAGAGTGGCGTAAAGTTATTTAAGCAATGATGGTTAAAAAGTAGCAATTTTAGCTTTCGGCGCACTGACCTGTAAGAGGGCCAGGCTGCTATATAACATCAGTCCGGAAGCTGTAAGCAACGGTATTATGGCTGCTGACTATGGTAGATAAGCGTTTGAGTAATAGCAGTACATCATATCTTTTTCCATTATATTAAATGATGCTGAGAGCGGCAAACAAAATGGTGTCTACCCCGATAACGTCGACAATACGTCATTTATCATCTGCATCAGACGTTGGTTACTTTATAATTCATAATATAGATATGTGGGAATGACATAGGAAAGTAGACACACATGTGACAAAACAATATATCATCCGTTGAAAATTTAATAATAATAAAAAATTATGAATGTTTTACTCTAAAAGCTTCCGTGAAATTTAATCAACTGCGCAACTTGGAAGTATCAAAAAAATAAATCAACGACTTTTATGGCTATTATTATGCACAAAGTATCTAATTAATGTTTACTTAATTAGATACAAAGTAGCTGGAAGGAAAACAGAAATAAAAAATAATAATAATAACAGTTGACGGTAAATAAAATGAAAAATACTCGTATTAAGAAATCAATTATCAATGTTGACAACTGAAAAATTACGCCAGCGATGAAAACCAAAAATTTATTTCACTGCGAATTATCAATTAAGTTTGTTTTTATTTAATTTTTTAAAAGATGTTTAATGTTTGACATAAGGTTTTTACATTCTGTGTTTACCGTACTGTATTTACTTTTAAAAATGTGGAATATTATTTACATAGCTTTGCCCTAAAGCAAATAGCATTCAAATTGCAACGTCTGTTTATTGCTTAACTCAATTTAGAAATAGATTATTAATCTTCTTTTAATGGAGGTTTTTTGTTTACAATTTTACCGAAATGAGTTTTTCATGGTCAAAAAATGCTTGCCATTTACGATCACATACTGTATACCATTTGAAAAGGGCACTTAATAAAATGGGAACTAGTTCATCGCAATAAGTTATTAAGTTAATTTAATATATATGAATTTTGGTATTATGCTATTTGAGTTATGTTAAATGTATTCAATAATGTGCCTTTAACAATTACTTAGTGTTTTGTTTGCTCAACTGTTCATTAATTAACTGGAAAATGAAGTTTTTTAATTAAGTTTTATTAATATAAGTTGCCTAAAAATGAAGTATTATACTATGGTAAAAATGTTAAAATGTAAACATTGAAACTTTTGATTATTTAATTAGTGAAAAACGTTAAACGCGATATCGCTTAACATGAAAAATCGGTTAGCATAAAATAATAATGCGGTTTCATGCTTTTTTTTTCTTTTAACACACAAAAACATTGTTTAACACGAATAGATTTTGCCAAAAAATCAATAAACTTTTTATTGTTTTTATAAAATTAAATTTAGAATTTCAGTACAGTGTTGTAAGTTTAAAAGTTTCTAAAAGATTTTTGTTTTTGCATGCATCTTTTAACACGAATAAATTTTTAAGTTTTCTCAGTTCCGTGTTAAACATATTTCAGTTTAAACAATTTTTTTCTTCCAACGACAAGAAAATAAACTGGACAAATCGCCCTTGATATTGATCAAATGTAGTCTCGTTACTTAAATTAGCATTCTAAAAATAATTTCCAATTTATAAAATTACTCTTCATGATCATATTAAATTTTATTTAATTACTTTTTTCTTTTACTCATTTCTTTTTCTTATTAAAATTGGCTTACTTTCTTAATGGAATTTTGAAAGCTGCTAAAACAACATAAATTGTTTTGAAAATGGGGGCTCCAGTATCATTTTTAGAAGCCCTGAAGTCTTGTGATTTAAGTGCAGTGTTTTAATTAATTCATGCGTTATGGCATTATCTATAATAGCCGACTAAGTAATTTATGTAGTAAAAGTTGAAGTTGGGCATTTACTGTTTTCTTTCATCTTTTTACAAACATTATTTCTCATTGTGTTGCCTACGAAATCATAAATGTAGCAAAGAGTGCAAGAGTATTAATTGCGCCAACAGCCCCAAACTGTAATGTGATGGAAAACAACAAAAAAAGTTTGGTCCAACAGTTTTCACAGTGTTGTGTTTCAGCAATAAACGACAAAATGCCATTTGTGTACTGTATGTGTATGTGTGTGTGCCATTAGTGGCTGAGCTGGTTGGTGTACACAATGGCAAAAGGAAGCTCCCCTTCCCTCCCAATTCCAGCAGCGAGTATTATATGGAGAATAGCAACGTTAATTACATCTTCAGAATAATTTAAGTTTATGTATGTGTTGGAAGTAAAGCTTTTATATTGTGTAAGTCGTTGCATATAACGTTTATGGTGCAAATGCACACTCTTTCGCCGTTAGCTATGTGAAGAGCGTTATCATCTCAACGTTCACATAATCATAATTAAAACCCGTCGCAAATTCCAAAGTAAATAATACCACTGGCTTCAAATGAAGGCATTTACTCGCTAAACTCATTATTTTATTCACTAGTTACACTTTATAATAATTCTTGTAATGAACGTTATTAGTGTAAACAAACTTATAAAATCGTATTGTATAATCTAGAAAGAATTATTCTCTTTTTAAAATATAGTTAATAAAAAGGTGTTTTTTAACAAACTTTTTTCAATTGAGTTTTTCCAAGAACTTTAATGGATGGTCAGCGAATTTATGTCAAGGTACTTTATGACTTTACACAATGTCCTTCTGGCACCGCCTTGGTCTTGATGGATCGATTGCCAACAATCACTCTTTTTGATTGGCTGTTAGATAATCACATCATTATAATGATTTATAACTATTAAGAAGTGTAAAGGCGGTGCACCGTGGTCAAGATATAAAGCAACTGCAATGTGGTTAGAAAATAAAAGTGAAATAAAAGAGTTCGTAGAAAACTTTAGGTGCTTCAATAATCTCGTAAATTTTGAGTAAAAAATATAAAGCAAAAGTTTAATGTTGTTAGAGGAGGCGCTCGATAAAGGCGTGTTTACACTTGCGGTTTATGACACAAAAGTTGCGATTTATTCCGCGTTAAAATATTGGAGCAAAGACTGCGGTTTTGGTTCACTGTTTGAATATCTAATACTATGAAGGTATGTGTATATACAGTATAATCCACATGACAAATCGTCTACAGGACATTATAACAACACTATAGAAATAGATACCGCTGCGTTTGAATTTCAGGATTTTGCGTTATAAATCGCCAGTGCGCACGCGGCGTAAGATTGTGCTTAAGCACTTTCCATCTCAATTCTCCAAAAACTAATTACAGTTCAACAGCAATAGCTAAAAGCCCCAACCGTGACTCAATTAATTACGGTTTTAAATCTTGTAAAAATAAATCAGCAATACCGTGTGCCGTAATTTGACTAGAAAATTAATACTTTAACGATGGCTTATAAGAACTGTAAATGGCGCTGCCACGCAGTTATAATCTCCTAAGCAAATGATCATTAACGTTGATCAACAAAGATTCAAGATACAAAGAAAAAAAAGAGAAAAAAAAATTGCATGCCAAAACTGCGCATGTGTTGGTTCTGTTAAATTACATAAATCAGTGTTAACAAAATTTGATGCCGAGATTTTTTTTCATCTGCACTTATTTGGTTCTTATCATTCCACGCGCGTTTAAGGCCCTTGAGACTGATAGAGCTCAAAGACATGCTAGCTATGCGTCCTCCCATTTAAGCCCTTATAAATACACAGTATCCTTTTGAGAAGAGAACTATAGTGCCAACTTCCGTTGCCATCATCTTCATCATCATCATCACTACTATCATCAACATCATCACCATAGCCACGCGCACCTTAATACAAATAATCTTAAACTTAATGCACTTTTTTTTCTCAGCACAGTTTTTTTATTTTTCGCGATAAGATGGTAGATAAAAGCCTGCTCGCTTAAAATCAAAAGCAAACTCTTAAAACGAAAAAAAAAATCCACTAAATTGGCAGAAGGTGTTCAAGCAAAATGAAAACCCTTTAAAAGTTGGCATATAAAATTGTCACTTTTTTCCAGCAGACGCAATTGCGACGTTAAAATTGTATGGATGGCATTTTATTGATCCAAGAAACTTCGAGTACAGTATGCTATGTAAAAGGATATAGGCTGGCTAAAAAAATGTAACGTTCATTTTAAGCATATATTGTATGACAGTGAATCCATTTGTGTATAATTTGGTTGGAAAGACACGTCTATACAACGGTAACACATATCCAAGTTAAGGGAATAAAAGGGGTGGAAATTGGAAAGAAAAGCGTTTGAAAATAAAAGAAACGAGAAAGGAAAGAAAAAAATTTTTTCATCGTTTTTGTTTTACATAGAAAAATGTTATGATGGCGCATACGGGAGTTGTCTGAGCACCGAGCAAAATGCAATGCCTGAAGCAGTAAAAATGAAAGAGAAAATACTGTGTATGTGTCTGTGTGAAGAAGAATGGAACCTTAACGTTATGTTATGTTCGTGTTTCAACACTTGTATGCCATATGTTGAGGCTTACAGGGAATCAAGGAAAAAGGCATCGATCGAGGCAAAGCATTATTATCAACCCCTATGGCCTGGATTAATAATAGAAAGAGATAGATGGCTCCATTTAAGCCACCTACTGTAGCTGTGAGATTCCCCACACAATATATACAATAAACATCTATACTAGAAAACTACACCATATTCATTAATAGGTTGCCAATCGATAGTAAAATGTTAATCCCCAACTATTAACAACGGTGTGCTTTTACATACCGGGTGATTTTATAAATTAGGTTTTTAAGTTGCCAATAGATAAATTTCAATGACAATATGCCTTGCTTCTTTATTAAGACAGGAAAGAAAGTTCTTGTAAGACTAAATAGGACTAAAAATTTCAATGGTAATATGTATCGTTTCCATCTTGTCAGAAAGAAAAATGTGACAATAAAGAAACGAGACTAAATCCAATCATTTACAATTTATTTTTTGTGCCAATAAAAGTGCCAATAAAAAATGAGATTAATTCCTATTAGTTTCAATGGCAATCTGTCTCGTTTCTTTCTATTAAAAAATTTTTTAATTTATAAAATCGTGAACCCATTTGACATGCAACTTGATTTACTTAAAATTATTACTATTATTACGCGAGTATTAATTAAAAATGTATGTAAGTTATATCTCTTTTAGTTATGAAATTACCTTATTATGAAAATGTGTTGCTGACCAAATGTGTCATAAGGGAACTATACGCCAATAACAAATTGAATGAACAATATTTCCCATAATAATTTACATTATCTTGCTGGGAAATTATATTTTCGCACACGCTCTCAATACGATTATTTAATCCATCATTTCTTAAGCCTACAACCGTTCAGATATAAGAAGATGGATTAAAATCTTATACATACAGTACAAACACTTCAAGTATATTCTTTTAAAGTTGAAGAGTTTTCCATGAAATATTTTGCGTTTTATTCAAATTTGCATATGTAATGAAAATAATAATAGGGAAGCTTAATAGTGAAAATAATAAAGTAAACAGTGCGTAAATACTTTGTAATTATTGATAATAACCATTTCTTGAGATGATGATTTAAGAAAGCATTTTATGTTAACTGTTTTTACTACTGAGTTTTGCTTTCTTATGCTAAAAATATTATGTTGCTGTATTTAAATTTTATGTACAGTAAATAATGATTTTTGTATTCAACCAAAACAAGTGATGGAAAAACCAATGAAGAATTTCTGCCCTTGATTTTATTTTCTAAACGTAAGTTATATCCAGCCTAATAAAACATTAATGTTGCTATAAGATTTGTTCACGGCCTATTAAACTTAAAAAAAAAATTTATTGATTTTCGATAGTTTTGACTGTACAGTACCTTGTATGTGTATGGTTCTTAAAACTTTACTGAACACACAATAACGTTGCTTTGAATAGAAGAAACAAATGCAAAACGTTTGTAAACTTAGCAGACGTGCTATCACATATTATATAACTTAAATGTTGTCGAACAAAGCTTTTTAAAGTGTTAATTTCCGATGGTTTTAAAAATAAATGCCATAATCAGCGACCCAGAATGACTTTGATAAACGCTATTCTAATTTGTATGTATAGCACACCGTTGGTCTATTCTTGTGTAAGACTGGAGTTTACGGCTCTGTAGTGAATCGTGTTGAGTCAAATAAAGGCCACACACATCGTAACTTCATAAAAGGCCAATAAACATGTCGACTTTGTGATAAAAACCTTCAGGATCATAGTGGCCAGAGTGCTGGATCGTGTGTTTATTAACTGCCAGAGGCCACATTCATGTCACATTGTCTGCTTCAAAGTGCAAATCAAATTTTCTAACTTTGATAGTAGCTTGTAACTTACTCGGTGGCCATAGATTCCATTAATTGATATGCAAGCCTACAGTATAGTACAGTACATGTTCTTGAACTAAAATATGACGCTTGTGCAAATATTTTCCCCGTTATACGGTTGCCCTAAATGGTAATTTCATGTTTTACTGTATATTAATTATTATTCCTATGCAAATACAGTATATGAACGTTGACAAATAAGCTCTCGTATAATTTTTGCCATAGGCAATGCTAACTGTCATTTTGAGTACATAACAGTGACGCCTTATAACCCTCATTAATAAATTCCACTACAGCACATGTCAGTTTCCATCTATTTTAATTGAATAGAAAGCAGACCACATTTAATAAAATTTGACAAAGTGTTGTCACGTTATAATGCGTAAACAGCATGAAAATTAAAATTAGGACCGCTAAGCATTAAATTGATAGAAACTTTTTAACTAGTTATACTGTACGAAAATACAGTACCGGATAATTTGATAAATTAGAGCCATTTCTTCATCACAAAAATGAAAGAGACATTTTCCAATTGGAGTTGATAAGATTTAGTCTCATTGCCTTATTGACATTTCTTTTTCCTTTGCCAAAAATAGTTTTTGGCATTATAAAAACAATGTTACAGTTTGAAAAATTATTTGGTATAATATAAGATTAAGTAAAAAAGTTACTGCTATTATTGATTCATTTATCTACTATTTTAGCTACTTTATAGCAAAATGGGGTGAATTTTTTATTCCAAAAAAATTCACCCCATTTCAATTTCTGATAATGTTACATGTGCAATGATTGCCAAATGATTTTATCGTTTTCTACTTATTTAATCATCATACATTTTGCTTTAACATGATTTAATTTCACAATATATTTTAATAATAATCCAATGTTTATTTCTTTGCTAAGTTTTTTTACCATGATAAGATCTGGCACAAATTCGCTTTCTCGAATTTGCTAAAAGAAATATAATAGTTTTTATTAATATTAATAAACATTAAATTGCTTTTGTAGCGTTTTTGGCAAACATACTTTATACCACAAAAATAGCAAATATACAAAAGTAATTTCATTTGATATAAGCAGTTGCATTGTGATGTACTTCATTTGAATTCCGATAGTCCACACAACAATTTTAATTTAGATTTTTTTTTTTTTTTGGAAAACGTAATAGCATCACATTCCAGACCCAAAAATTTATTTTGTTTTGCTCCAACAGTTTTGAGCTTAGTTTGTTTGCCAGCTGTAAGACATTTTTATTAAAGAAAAGAAAAAAAAGATCCGAGCTAAAACATATTATGTACACATACGGATGACTAATTCGGATTTCTCTAAGGAAATTCAAGTAAAAGGGTTTTTATATACATAATTCTCAGGAACTGAGCTTTAAATTATAACCGACATGTGTGCGTGTTTGCTTCATTGGATAGTAAAAAAATCTCATTTATTCTCAAGGGCATTCGTAAAGTTGGTAGAATAGCCCACTTTGCAACAATATGATGATGACTTTTCTACATTTAAAGATTAACGTACAGTATAATCGCACCAAACTTGACCTACAGTATATCAATATGATTTACTTTCTAATGTTATAAAATATGTATTTATGAAGATAAATTACTCGCAAAATTTCTTCTACTTGTTCACTTTCAATTATTTTGCTAATTAAGTTTAAACGCTTTTCATTGTACTCAAACGCCATAAATTATGATGTGCACGATATTATTTCACATCCTACCTTGAAATAGTCATTATTATAATTAATAACACAGTATCTTTAATTACATCCTGTAAATTAAAAACAATGAAATAAATTGAAACTAAAATTATAAAAATCACTTTAATAACACAAAATACTGTTTTTAAACACTTTGTGACCATATAAATGCAATTCTGTTATCAAAAAAAAAATTATTTTTAAATTAAATTGATTGTGAATATGTTTAAAGCAATTAACGAATGTTTATTTTAAACTTCAATTTTACTTTTACCTATTTTCTTTAACTAATTGAGTTAATAGGCTTCACTACTTTCAAATTTACGACCAAATTCTTTTTTTTGTCTAAAAATTGAATAAAAATCGAGGGGGAAAAGCAAATAAAAATAAAGCACGAAGATAAAAGATATCCAATTGCATGCAAAGTACTTGTAATTAATCCCTTATTGATATTCTGTCTACTTTTTAAACAGCCTTTTTTCCTGCATAAACTTTTTTTTTTTTTTTTTTTCGTCTTTTTTTGTTTACATGTCTTTGTACGCCGATTGAATATCAAACTAAATAAGACGGTGTGTATACATATCGTATGCTGAAATAAAAAAATAAAGAGTTTACGAGTACCGAATGCGCAATACATTGTGTGTGGGTAGATAAGGATGAATCAGAGAGTGGGGAGAAAAGATGGGACTGGGGGTTATTGAGAAGAAAACAGCGGATACGCTGTATATATCAATTTATATTTGAATTTATATCAAAATACAGGTAAAACTGTTTGGACTGCTATACGAGAAAGGCTTGGTAGAACTGCGAAATGGTCGTTGTGAAATGTAATGAGAAAAATCTGCTGAGAGGGTTAAAAAAATAGCAAGGAGGGTGAAAATAAAGCTCGGGTGATAAAAATAAAGGAACCAGAAAAAAATATATAAAGAAGAAGAAAAAAACGTAAATGTCTTCAGGAAATTAAATTGAAGAAAAGTGAATTGAAGTTGGATTTGTATACGATTTTCCACCCGGCATCCTAATCATAGATTTACAAATAAAGCTATGGGCACTCGTGAACTGAATTTTTCCCACATCCACATATATCAAACCAACGAATATTTACCCCTGCTAAATAATATTCAGTGTGTGTATATGTGTGTGGATATTCTCAGTGGTGGCTGAAAATATGAGCTAAACGACACAATTGCTAGATATGGTACATATAAAATTTTATTTGCTCAATATTATAATAAACTGTCTTTGGAAAGCTATAAGAATTTGAAGATTGTAAAGATCTTTCTCCACATCCTCCCTTTATGATTATGCCCAAGTCTAAAACTGACTTTTTGCAACAGCGTACTTTTCAAAATATCTTTTTCTTTGATCATTGAAATTGCTTAGAAATACTTTGTACAATAACCAAAGTTGAACTCAAAGGTGATTTCTCTGTTGTAACAAGTTAGCAAGAGGCAATTGTTTGAAATTTGACAATGGGAATACTTTGGGCGTGTGCTGGTTAAACACTTAAGCCAATCATTTGGTAAAAAAAAAAAGCTTTTACTATATCACCAACTTAAATTTGGCACTTAAGGTTTCGTAAGGTCTAAGTTGCGTTTAACCGACTAACAAAGGAAATAGAAAACGTACTTTATTTTTGATAAAATTGTTTTCTAACATTTGACATTTGGGCCTTATTTCTTAACAACCTATTGGGTGATGAGAGGGTCAGAACTCTCACTTTGACGTCAGAGCCTTGGTTAAAATTCGGTTTTTACAAATTAATGGGAGCAACAACTAATGAATCTAAACATAGATTTATTTCAACGTTGTTTTTACTCTTCAGCAATTAGCTATAAAATTACCATGTATCGAGTCAGCTGTAAAGCTAATTTAATTCGTTATCATCCACTATTCCACTTAGTTACCGCAATTTGGGGTATTTTGTATGTTGTGAACTTGTGGCCATGAGTTAAATATGTTATTTGTCAATGTATATTTTAGATTTACTCTTCAATATTAATCTGATGACTTGCCAGTAGTTTATTAGATTAAGAGACGCATAATGTACAGTAGATGCATAATCATCTAATGCATATTTGCAAAACCCAAAATCTAATCAACGAATTTTGACACGTAATTATAATGCGAAGATAATTATTTTTGGCATTTGTTTTTTTAATAATGGTCTAGGATTTGTTTTCCCTATTTACTTAATTTAATTTTGGTCAGCTTATTTGGTGTAATGTAAGCGCATTTGGGGAGTTAAAAAAACTATGGTATCGGATATGGCATTCCCTTAAAGTTAAACCAATGTTAAGCCTAGTTAAAATTCTAGCTTATTAAAACATGTAGAATTTTTCACAAAACTACCTAATCTTAGATTTTTCACGGCTGCCAATAAAGCTAATCTAGTGAAGCCACGTACTTGTTTAATCTTCACTTTTGTGTTTGAAAATAATCGTACGGTAGCTTTAAATATTATACAGTGATTTTACCAATTTTTCTGACAATCTATAAAATACCAGGCGTAAAGTTAACAAGAGAAGCTACGTTTGTTTCTCTAAAACAGTAATGGATAAATAAAACTGTTTAATATAAACGTTTTATTTGCTGAAAAAGCAATTTAATTGTTCTTGAAAAACATTATAAAATTCAATTTTGTTTATAGAAGTTGCCCCTTAGTGAAACATGGTTGCATACATATCTGAAATACACTACAAAAGCTATACAGGGGTAGAATAAACTTTTTAAATAAGAAAAGACTAAATTACATTGGCTTCAACATCTATTTGTCTTGTTTCTTTATTATACGTAATAAAAAATAGACTACACTACATAGATTTCAATAGAGATTTGTCGTATTTTTTATAGTTTTATTTTTAAAAATATGACTTAAGTACATGAGCAATGCATTTGTATTTAACAAGGAAGTTGGATTTGAACAGCATTTTTAATTTTATAAAGCCATTTTTTAGTTGTATAAAACCATTTTGAAAGATTTTTTTGTTTACACAGTGTGTTGATTTTTACTTATGCTCAATTATGTGTTTAAAATATTTTTTTTATTTTTTTATTTAGCGAGTTTGGCCAGCGAGAATGGGTATACCATCTCATACTTCACATGCGATGACAATTGGAATCCTACTGTTCTCTCCAACAGTAAAACTCAAGTTAAGGTAAATTTTAAAATAATTAATTAACGTATAATTACGTAAACGTTCAATTGTTGTTGGATCAATACTTTGAAATTTCATTAGTCTATATGCAACATGAAACTGCTAGTAACGTCAACACAAAACGAAACTAGTCCTTCTGTGGCCACAAAGTCAGCCACATTGTCACTTTTAGTAACAGCAGGAGCAGAGCTATTAAGAGCTAAAAATATAGTTGGGATTGACTATTGGATTGCTGTGACAAAAGACATTCAACTACAACCCGAAGGTATTTTTTTTTAAACTGTCAATTGATTAATTTAAAGAATTTGATTTATTTAAGACTTTAGGTTTCTTTAAGAAATCGCTGCACTTTTGCATGTCTTCGACTTAGTAAGAAAACTTCACAAGTTTGACCATAAACAATCGAGAATAAATTACATTAATTTCAACAACGATATGTCTCGTTTTTTATTGTTTAAAAAAAAACGAGACTAAATGTTATTGCTTTATATAGAGAATTGTCTCATTTGGCTTTTATCTTGTTTATTAATTGGCGTATAACCGACTGTCGAGGTTTTCTTATAAAGTATGCAAATTTTTTTAAAGTATCAAAAGGTTTTGACAGTATACTTATTTTTATTTTTAGAAGAAACAGAGAGTTATTGTATACAATGCTTTTCCAAGGCAACTTAAAATACATTGTTTTCCATTGCATCTTCTTATCTTTTAAAGTTGGAAAAGATTTAGTAATAAGAAGTTTGTTAAGTTCTTTTTAGTCTTTTTAAAAGTTGAAGTACAAATCTGCAACTTTTCAATTTCTATACATGCACCAAGTGGCAGTTAAGATTAAGTTAAAATTAATTGATAAGAATTTTATGCGTTGTAAATCTGGCGTGTTTTCTAAGTCAATCTCGTCAATAGGAGGCACAGCTTTGCAATATGTCAAGTAGAATTTACCTCCTTTGGCTCAAACTGTCAATTACAACCGTCTTATGTCGTTGAACAACCTCAACACACACACACATACATACATAGAAATCTTATTCGACGACGTTGTGTGCTTCTGTTCGCAATCGAAAGCTCATTTGAAATTCAAATGTCAGCCTATTCAACACACACACACATCCATATACAGTACATACAGTACATGCACAACCATACAGTATATCGCACTATTATAATGGCATATATTCTATGTAACACTCTACCTAACTTTATCAATCTCATTTCTTCTCAACATTTATATAATTAACATTCGAAAAGATATTTTCTTAAGCAAGCACTCGACAAAAGCTTTATTTTTCTCTTTGAAAAATTTTCGCCCCTTTGCTTGGAAAGCTTAATTAGCACATCTTATGTTTACAGGGTGAAATCACAGTAACGATTGCATGAACAAATTAAAAATGCAAATTTTAAATACATTTGTTTAGTAAGTGCTAAACAGCATGATGAGATTGCAACAAATCAGATTTGCATTTATTAAAATTTGTTAATATAATAGAAGAATTGCTTTACTCTAGTACCAAAAAGTATGGCTTTTATTATTATTATTACTTGCACAGATTTTCTAAACAGTCCAGATGATTTTCGAAATTGGAACACAACATTTTTTTAATTCTAATACCATTTTTGACTGTTTCTTTCTTATCATAAGAAAACAAAGTAGCAAAGAGACTAAATCTTATCAGTTCTAATGGCAATTTTTTCTGTTTTTTTTTTGACTTAAGGAAAACATTGTACCAATTTAAAAAAAAACCAACCGGTGTATTCACATACTGTGGATTCTCGTTAACACGAAGTCGACGGGACTAAGATTTTTATTCGTGTTAACGGGGTTTTGTGTCAACGAACACATGCAAAATATAATATATATTGGTCAAACTGATATTTTTTAGAGTCAAACTGACATTTTTTAGAGTCAAACTGACATTTTTTAGAGTCAAACTGGCATTTTTTAGAGTCAAACTGGCATTTTTAAGAGTCAAAATAATATGCATTTTGTGCATTCACATGCATTATATGCATTTAAAAAAAAACAATGCAATTTTTATTTTTTTTTATAAAAACAAACAAAAAATGTATTGAAATTGTATTTGTTTTTATAGAAACATTCAAACTTATTCAAATTTTGATTTTCTCTACATTTTCGCCGACAAAATATACAATTTTTCAATTTGAGAAGCCAAAATCAGTTCGTGTTAACGGGGTTTAAAAATGTATGGGAAAGCCTATACTAAAATTCGGAACCGCAACGTTGCTTCGTGTTAACGAGAAATTCGTTTTAACAGCGTTCGTGTTAACAAGAATCCACTGTAATTCATATTTTATTACACAACGTTGCACAAGATCTTTCACCGATAATAAACAGTATTTATCAAAGTGACATTTAAATTTAAACGTTAAATAGACAGCCTTTTTAAATTTCTGCGTTATTATGTGTACGACAATTTTTCAAACGCAATAATAAAGTGTAACTTGACGTTGTTCTTGATTTAACCATATTTGTAATAGCAACTGATGCGTATTTTTCTTTCTGTCTCTAGGAACAACCGATGTTGACATCAGCAATTGGGATCTTGTATTTCCCAACATATGTGGACAAAGTAAGTCAATTGTCATTCTGTGCATATCGCTATTATATGCGCTTTTAATGGACATGTTCATCATTGTCACTATAAATCAATGATTTAGCAGAATAACAGCAACCTATACTGTAATATAGCTTCTCATCTAATTGACACATGTATGGAGAAATACACACATACAGTATACGACAGATCTATAATACTATATGATCGAATACAATACAAAAGGAAGAGCCTATTTATAAAGTAAAAAGTGATAAACACGTTAGATTGCATGTGGCTGTATATTTGCAGTTGGTATGCCGGGTGCAATATTATCGATCGATGATTCTTGGTATGTGACTCACTTTTCCACGCCCAATATCAATTTCTGCCAAAATCGACCAAATAAGATCTTTTTTCTTTCTTTCTGTCTTTTCGCTAGCGCCATCACTATAAACAACCTTTAAAATAGCATGCTTATTCCCTAGTTTACCATTGAGACCCTTCTCTTTACTAAATACGTCCCGCATCGTTGCATTGGGTTAGACGAAATCTACCATCAAATCACATGGATTTATGCTAATCACATTTGTAAACAATCAATTTTTTATCATCTTGTTGAGGATTGAAATCGATAAACCCTGTAAAAGCTGAAACCAAATTAGGGTTTGCAAATAAAGAATATTGAGATTAGTTTTACTAGTTTTTTTTTTGTTGATAGTCATTACTTTAATCAGGAATAACATGGAATTTTTAATTTTATTATGTCACTAGATGGTAATATGCTCGGAGTGAATGCTTTAGATTATATTTTTTTTGGGAAGAGTTGTTTTTTGTTATTTATAAGACAGTTTTAGTTATAAAAAAAAACTTTTATGACTACTAACATTTTTATAAAATTTGTAGCTAAATTGTTGAACATTTTTTAACGTTTTAAAATACAGTGGGTTCTCGTTAACACGAAGTCGACGGGGCCGAGATTTTTCTTCGTGTTAACGGGGTTTTGTGTTAAAGAACACAAATTCAAGAACACAAATTTAATTTGGCAAAATGACATTTTTTAGAGTACATTACATTTAAAATCACTATTTCCATCATATTTGAATCCTTATTTACAACATAATAGCTACAAATTTTACATTTCAAAATGTTGTGCATTCATATGCATGCACTCATTTTAGAAAAAGCACTACAATTTTTATTTTTTTTATAAAAACAAACAAAAAATGAATTGAATTTGAATTTGTTTTTATAAAAACATTAAAACTTAACAAAATTTTGATTTTTTTCTACATTTTTGCCGACGATATATGCAATTTTTCATTCGGAGAAGCAAAATCAGTTTGTGTTAACGGGGTTTTACTTCGTGTTAACAAACAAAAAATGTATGGGAAAGCCTATACTGTAGTTCGGGACCGCAATGTTGCTTCGTGTTAACGAGAATCCACTGTAATTGTACTTAAAAGACTTAGTACAACAATATTGTGCTAAATTGCAATAAAAGTAACTAATTTATTAATTAATAGTTTACCGTAATTAAAGTTTTATAGGGAGTACAACATTTTAAATATAACTAAATATTTCTAAACCATACAAGTTTATTAAAATTGAAGTCTTTTTCAAAATAAAATATGAAATTCTAAAACCATTATTGATTAAGTCATGTAATAAAATTCAATAATTCCTTTACATACTCAGAATGCCTTTACATTAAAATAAACTACGTCACAACATATTTCTTGATTTGACAATGATGTCATGTTGTCATGCGACATTATTGAGCGCAATTTGTGACTCATTGTAAACAAATTAAAAACGTTTGAAATATTATTGACTTTTTTGCTTATCAATTGAACACTTTTTTAAATGTAATTTTTAATTTATTTTTAGCATACTTAATAAGTCGTCTGGTAGTCGATGGAATTACAATTGATCAACCAATACCAATTCAGCTTGAATGTCGTGAAACACGTAAGTGAAATGAAAAATACCTTGCATATTTTTCTCTCACCTTAGCTGTAAATGCAGCGTCATTTTATCACTATTTTCCACAAACACTTTTATCTTTAATTGTATATTTTTGAGCATCAGAAATGCTCTGAAAAGGTTGCTGTGTTAGCAATATTCAGGCTTTTTTTTTGTAGTTTTCGAAGTGAATATTCTAATGACGTCTGCACTGTGTTGCAGCACGGCACATTTTAATTAGTGGTGTTGCTTACTTTAAAAAAAATGGCATTCAAGAAGCAGATTTTTTTCTGTGGTTTAATATATTCATTAGTTCTTAGTTGAAAAACAAGCAGAACGACGATAATTAATTTGGCAAACATTCGCAAATTACGTCATTAGCATTTCTCTTAGCATAAAAATGATCTACAATTCTACTTATTTCTTTCATTTACGTTTATCGACGTTGTATCATGGGAATTATTGCTTGCTTAATAAATAAAATTCAGTAATATTTTTTTTTAAATGTTTTGGAAAGAAAATGCCTTTTCGTAGCTCATTTATAAACACTGCAACCTAAAATTGATTTTCAGAAAAGAAAAAGAAAACGCAAAATACAGACTGTTGATTACATTATTTATAAATTGCATTTAATTTTATTATGTTGGAGAATTTATTACGTCATCATTTAGTAATTTAGACGAATTTGCTATTTTAACTTTTAATTTCAACGACTTTCTAGTCGGATGCATTTAGTAATTTATGTTGTTTTGCTCTGATTATTAATGATTAAAGATTATTTGCTGAATCTAATTAGTGAATTAAATTTAAAGTCTTTTACACAGTGAAATTATTTGATGACATGTGACTTTGATTAATGATTGTAATATTAATGGCTTCTAACGTCTTTTATCTCAAAAAGAAAATTTTATCAAATTAAGCCATAATTATGTGTGTCCTTTGCCCATTTGAATATGGCCTCTGCTTCACTTATTGTTATTGGCCGTGAAAAGTTGAAGAAGAGTCTTTACAAAGCCGATAATCGATAACCACCAAAATTGCTGACATAAAAGCCAAAAATCGATGACTTAAAAATTTTTGTTTCAAAACTGCGCATTGGACATTATACGGTATACAGTATCGTTTGCAATTAGAGAGATAAACGGTAATAGCGTGCTTGTACTGTAGAGCCGGATATTTCCGAAATGGATTTAGTCTGTAAACAGGCTATTGTATTTTTAGTCGACATTCAACAGCAAATGCCTTTTTAAGCATCGTATAGAACTATGATACTGTATCTGCTATTATCCACAATGCCCTATAACTTACAGTACGTCTTTGTGTGTATTTAAGTGTCCAATCAATAAACGATAATACTGTATGTACACGTATGGATTGTTTACCCAGAATTTTCGTTTTGACATTTAGAAGCTGAATGACGATGAAAATATGATTGATTAGTGGGAGAAAAAAGAGAAAACATTTTGATCGATTGTCCTTCAAAATGACAATATGACATTATGTTTCCTGTCATTTCAGCCATGAAAAACCCTGTTTGATAAATGGAAATAAAATTTAATATTTTTTGTTATCTTTATAGACGTCGATTTGGGTCTTGTTGGACAAACAAAAGTTGAATATGATATGTATCATCAGAGGCCTATCATTCACATTACAGACCAACCACTATCCTATTTTATACCAGATTTAAAGGTGAGCAATTACTGTTTATTTTTCAATGCATAATTAATCAAAAATTAAAAAACAAAATAACTGTATATCAAATTTTAACTTGACCTAAAAGTGGAACTACAGCAATAAATCACTATTAAATGTTAAAATCTTATTTAAATTTTAAAGTTACATTCTTAATTATGATAAAAACAGTTAAAACGATTTCTTTTTGTAGTTGTGGGTGAAAAACTTTGGATTGGAGACATTTACTGCCAGGTCTGGACTTAGTGCCTTTGTCGTGGCCCCTTATATCAAATTTCAACAATACAACATGTATCAATTCGATATTAAAAATCAAAGGTAATTTAGCAGCAAGGTAACCAAGTTACATCATTTATTTCGTATTAATTATTGTGTTTTTTTCTGTAGCCAAGGATACCAGCCAGACAAGCATGCGTTTGAGTATCAACTGGGTGATGTGTTGTTAAACGATGGATACGACCTTGTTCCAGTGCAAGGTGGAAGAGGAACTCCTTCACTTGCATCTAATTATCTATTGGAGCTGAATCTGAATAATTTAACTATTAAGTCCAAAGCGGTATGTGGGAATGCCGTGTTGGTTTTCCAGCTGAAAGTGCTGTTTCAACCGGAAGACAGTGACTACAACAACAATTTCTACATCATACCCGTGTTTGTCGATTGCTATGGTAACAAATGTTTTAGTAAGTTTACTCGCACTTGTTGATTCGATTTTTTTTACGATTTTTAGATAATGTTCCTGTTCAAACAACTGAAAGTTGCCAAGTTGTACCAAACTATTACGATGGTGGACAAACAGCTTATATAACTTACTCGTCCTCAGGACAGACAACCGTTTACGAATATAAAGTAATTAATAATAATTTAATTAAGATTATTACATTGTTAGATAATTATGGTATTTCTGTGATCTAATTTTTTAGGCTGATGATAGAAGTGTACGCAAAATGACACAAGTAGAAGACAAAGCCACAGTAAAAGAAGTGGCCCAAATGCAACTTCAAAATGGCATTCAAAGTAAACGCTTAATGCAGTTAGGGCAGTAAGTATCAGATTTAAATTTACCAGATTTATACAAAAATTTATTATGTATCGATAATGTTTAGATGCGCTGACATTTTATATGGAAGCATTGACTGTGTCGCGACCATGTTAGACGCTGTCCTGGCCAACATTAGAAGCAGCTGGGAAGAAGTGGAACCCGAAGTAACTTTAAACATGCAGAAAAGTATTATTAACAATGCATTAATTAAAATATTGTATTTTATTTTCAGAACAACGTACAAAAATTCGAATATAACAAACTTAAACTGATATTGGACACAGCTTGTGATATTTTTACTTTAATATTACAACTAAATAATCCTATGCATGACTATTTACATGTACCATTCCAAGCCATGTTAAATCCATAGTAAGATTTGTTTTCTCACGCCACTTCGAATCTGACCACAGCGTCAATGAGGCGCAGTGTAATTCAAAAGCGCATTTGAAACTTATAGCGCCTCATAGATTTTGTAGTCAAGTTCGACTTATTATTAAAGATAAAGACGTTAACTTTCCATTTACAGTTACCCACAAAAGGATGGACATTACAGCAAAAATTACTATGAAAGCAATCGTGTAAAACGAGATACCAACAACATCAATTCGGTTGAACACGAATTTGAAACTGCTGCTGTTAGTTCAGCACCTGAACGCTCAATCCCAATACCAACTACATCGTCTCCACCTTTGACTGAGGGTCAGACTGCCCAGCATGGAAATTCGTCTACTGTAACAACAGCAAATCTCCCCGGAACTTTGCGCGAATCAGATCCGACTACAGTCACAGTGACTTTGCCAAGAACTAACACTGCGGCGTATACAACAGCGCCAGCTGGTTACTCTCAGGAAACCACTAGCATTCCTAAAGCAGCCGTAACGCCAGCAAGTTTTACGTCCAAATCAACGGCAGCTACACCGCCGCTTTCAACGCAAGAAAAAACAACGGTCGTTGACGTAACACAGTCGCTCACTGGAACTCAGAGTTCTATGACAGTTGGATACAGCGACTCAAACATTGACGAAGAAGCGGCTATTGGGTCTGCCAAAAATAAATTGATTAATCTTTTTTAAATTTTAATCAGAATGTTGTTAATTTACAGACCTAAAGCAGCGTGGCATCAAAGTGTAGCTAACTATATTTATGAATTAGTTATGCATGGTGGTGAAAACTTTTACACTTTGTCCAAAGAAAGGTGGCACGGTCTGTCAGTTATGTGCAAGGTATTTAGCTCTGTATTTTCACGTTACTTATTTATCAATTAACCAATAAAAATATTTTAGAATTTCTTGTATGGACGTAAAGAAGATTTAGATCGATATCCTTACATCCCAGCATCTCTTAGACAAAATTTACACAAAGTTGTTAGCATGTTTGCCAATCAGAATGGGCCACGACTATTTGATAACATACCAAAACCACTGGTTGACACTTTTAGGTAAATGTATAAAACAACTGATACGTTGTTGAAATCAAATATTAAAGTACCGGTATATTCCTAACTTTTTTTTAAAGTGAGTGGTTTAATCAGAAGCAAAGATACAGGCGTAATTTCGGTCAAGCTGCTTGTGATTACGAAGAAGGATTATCATTGGCGATAAATAAAACTCAAGAATTGTTGGAAAATAATGAAATGGCTCGCTCCAAGGACGTGCTAAAGTTACTACTGTTTGTTTTTGAAGTTCTGTCTAAAGATGATAACTCCAATTATTACGCACAGATATATTCAAAAGTAATATAGTGACGCTAAATGTACTTTTAGTTGCTCTGTAAAATAGACCTCATTCCCTTTTAAATTAGATGGCAGGCCCAGACAGAGAGCGACATACATGGATGGTTCGAGATGACGTTAAAATTAGTGAACCTAGCAAACAAGACGTCTACGACCGCTGTACAGCAATTAAACAATGGCAGTTTAGAAAAACGCCGGTGTTTCAATTTGGTTCTAAAACCATGTCACCGGATCATTATGAGGCCGTTTATTGGACTGAAAGTATTAATTTGATTTACAACGAATTTTTTAAACTAAAATGTGTACAATAATTTGTAAAACTATTTAGCAAATGGCGAAATATATCGAGGCGACAGAAGCGATTTAACTGGGCAAGTTTTCTGGTCAAAAGTCGCTACTTGTAGCTGTCAAAATGGTGCATCGTGCGACGGATCAACTACTAGTTCACCTAGTAAGTTGTTATTAAGTTAACCGGCTTATACTTTGATTATAAGACGTATCATTTATATTCGAAGTCACGTTGAACTTGATCATAAAGTCGATGAAGCACCGTGAATTTTTAACGCGCATTTAAATTACATAGTGCTTTATGGACTCTATGGACAGGTTCAACGTGGCATATTCAGTAGTATAGTTTGGCTAAGTTAAAATTATTTTTCTAGCAACTTCAAAAAGACCCATGGCTGCCTCTGTGATTAAAAATGAAGCGGAAATAGCGATGGAAGCTGGGCAAAAAAATTACAATCAAAAGCAAGACGTGGAAGCAGCTGAAGATATGCTATTCTCAGATTGAAAATAACGCTAAAAGAAGTATTGGTACTCCATGTGTACCTGATTATGTGTTGGCAAGTCACGGTCCTAAATTTTTATCCACTCCGAGGTCTGTGTCAGAAGTTATGTGTTGTAATTCATTCAGCACTTTAGTTGTAAAAAAAATGGAAACCAAAAAATATATTCAGTATATCACATGATCATCACCAAGCGAAGTGGGACCAAATTATTATGGTCGTAATTTTATGAATTTAACAAAAAAATAAACAAAACTGTGATGTTAACCATTTTGTTTTTAAATGATAAAAAGAAAATGGCAGTGATAGCAACGTATGATTGTTGAGGAAATTTTTTTTAATTGTTGATTGGAAGAAAACTAAGGCATTAATTTATTAATACAGTAAGTTAGTTATAATTTATAGGAAATCATTACAGTTACGTAGTTAATTCTCAGGTGAAGAAAAAAGTTTGTTTTGGGGAAAATTTCTATTCAAAAACCAAACATTTTCGTCGCACTCTATGTTAAAAATAAAACACGTAAACATGATTATTAAAATCTGAATTTACAGTACTTCGAATATTACATGTTTATATTAACAATGTTTAATGAATATTTAATTTTTTGTCACTGAGATGTTTTCGTTACAATAAAAGTTGAATTTTATGTGATCATTTAACCGAGTAAACTAATTTTTCATCGATATTTTAATGATGACCCAATTTAAATACTGTATACAGTGGATTCTCGTTAACACGAAGCAACATTGCGGTTCCGAACTACAGTATAGGCTTTCTTCGTTAACACGAAGTAAAATCCCGTTAACACGAACTGATTTTGCTTCTCCGAATGAAAATTTGCATATTTCGTCGGCGAAAATGTACAGAAAATAAAACTTTTGATACGTTTTTAATGTTTTTATAAAAACAAATACAACTTCAATACATTTTTTGTTTGTTTTTATAAAAAAAAATTAAAATTGCATTGTTTTTTCTGAAATGCATAATATTTTGAAATGTAAATTTCGTAGCTATTATAAAGTAAATAATGATTCAAATATGATGTAAATATTGAGTCTAAATATAATGTACTCTAAAAAATGTCATTTTGGCCAATATATATTTGATTTTGCATGTATTCGTTAACACAAAACCCCGTTAACACGAAGAAAAATCTCACACAGCTAACAATATATATTTGTCTCGTTTCTTTATAGTTAGTTATGAGTATCTTATGATCACCCTGTATTACAAGTGCTAGCATTGGTAAGGTTGTAAATATAATACATTAAATATTTATTCTTTTCATTAACGCAAGTTAATACCAACTAATAAGATCATTAATATATAAAACTAATTAAAGATTAATTTTATTACTTAGTACCCATACATAATGTAACAAAAATAAGCGGTTATGGGTTATTATTTTGTTTGTTTAATCGTTTTTATTTTAGGTTGCAGCTGTCATTAGACATTCCCGGGCCTGGAAATTAAGTTATTATAATTGCATTTACTTACGTGGCAATGACTCGTTCTTGCGACTGAAAATCATATTATTTGCAACAGGAAGTCAATTTGATAATAAACTGGATCTATAAATGGATGAGACAAAGTGCAGGTTGGCATGATGATTATTTCTTTACTTAAAAAGGTGATGTCATTTACACGGTATCTTGTCACATTTATTTTTAAAGCGTATTTTTGTCATTTGGTGGTTATTCGTTACTAAACAAGTTTGCTGGAAAAGACTGTGGAATTAAGTGCAATGGAGTACCGATTTCAGCTTGTTGATTACATCGTGGTTTCCATTTTAATGTTATTATCTGCTGGTTGTGGTCTTTATGTATCCAATTACAAATATAAACAATCAACGTTAATTGAATATTTTTTGGCTGGGAAAAAGATTTCAGTTTCTCTCGTGATTTTGTCTTATTTTTCCAGTTTTGCTGCGGGCGGCACTACTGGACTTTCCAGTGAAATCTACTATTTTGGAGGTCAAACGATTATTTGTGCAGTGTTTTTGTTGCCAATTAGTCTTCTGACTATGTATTACATAATAGTTCCTGTGTTTTATCCTTTGCAAAATATGAGCATGCTCAAGGTAACTAATTCTAAGTTTATGTACACTTTGAATATTTAGTAATGATAAGTCCAAAAGAAAAATGCAATCATTTTTTTTTAACACATCATCATTATGGCATCTTTATCCATGTCTGTGTAAATTTTGATGGTTATATTTTCAATATATTTGAAATGACTGAACAGTAATCATGGGCATGGCACTCACGATTTGTACAGATTTGAATGTTTTGCATCTACATTTTGACTTACTTTTGATAAATCATAAACTTTTAGGTAAAAAATTATTTGAACTGATTGATTGAATTGCTGAGTTAAATATTGGCATCAAAGTTTGTAGTTTGTGGTTTAATTGAGTAACATTATTGTAGATTTGCCAAACTACATTATGCAATTCCTTACAAGTCAACCCAGTCATGCAGTTCTACATTGCACATACAATATTGTGTACAAAAAAAATAATTTTGATGCCGTTGACTAATGCAATTGCAATACCTGATCCATTTGATTATTGTTTGATATTAAATTTAAAAAAATCATTTTGATTGCAGTACTTTGAAATTCGTTTTGGATCGGTTGTCAATGTAATGGTAATGACTTCAAGTATCCTGCTGATGGTAATTATGCATTATTAACATAAAGCTACTATTTTTTCATACAGTATTGACATCAATAATTGCAGTGTACAATAATTAAATTTATAATAACTAATTATTAGGTTTTGGTTGGATCGCTAAACATCTATGTAGCTTCAGTCGCAATTCATCAAGGTTTGTATATCAGAAGTTGCGATTTCAATTAAATTACACTTATAAAAAATTTAAAATTAATTTGTCATTATTTTAAAACACATCATTCTCTTTTTACTATTTTTAGTATCTGCAATCTCATTTTGGATTGCGGCAACTGTAATGGCAGCAGTTTGTGTTACTTATTCAACTTTGGTAAAGCAGTTAATACAAAAATTAAATGTTTTTGAATTTTGAAAATAATTTTAGTAATTTATGCTTAATAATTATGTTTGTAAAACGTATTTCTCATTTGTATTTTAGGGTGGAATGAGAGGAATCATTATTGCAGATGCAATTCAGGCTATTATAATGATTATTTCTGTAACATTTTTACTAATTTTGGGTATTATTAAATGTGGAGGACTAAAATCCATCTGGGACATTAATAGTCAGCATAATCGACTTGAGCTTTTTGAGTAAAATGCAAATAAAAAAAAGTGTTGAGTTATAATCAAGTTTTTAATACTTTGCAGTATGAATTTTGATCCAACTGTACGTTATACGTTTTGGACAGTTGTTTTTGGATGGGGATTTGGAGTCTTATTTTATACCGGAATAAACCAAACCCTTATTCAACGATGTGTGATGGCGCCTAATATAGCCACTGCCCAAAAGTACAGTATATTTTCTATTCAGCAAAATCATCTAGTTTATTTCTAAATTTAATAGAACAGCAAGAATAGGAACGTTTCTAAATGTTGGCTACATTGTTATTTATCAGCTGCTGGGATTTGTCATTTTTTCATATTACAATGGTTGTAATCTGGTAGAAAACGGTGTTATAAGACATGTTAATCAAGTAATTAGTTTAAAATGAAGCAAGCAGAAACAATTTTTAAAAGTTTATTAAATGCTACAGTTAGGTTCCTATTTTGCAATTGAACTTTTGCATCCTTATCCAACGTTGCCAGGAATTTATTTCAGCGGAATATTATGTGCGACATTCAGGTTTGTTTCGAATGAAGTAAAAATTGCTAATTATAAATTGCAAATTTATTACAGTACAATTTCGTCGGTTTTAAATTCCATTGTGGCTATTATAACTAATCAAATTTTGCAGAATCGTTCAGATTTACCAGGTTACACTATGACGGTTGTGTGTAAAGCTCTTGGTAAGTACTGTAATTACTTTGCATAATAGTTTAATCTACTTTATGAACTAAAGAGTAATAACTGTTATCTAGTATTTGTTTTTGGAGCAATAATGTTTGGCACTCTATTTATAATGGAAAGATTTCCTAACATTGCTCACGTAATTATTTTTTCTAATTAGTTTATTATTATTTTTTAATATTCGAATTTATTATAGGCGGCCATAAGTCTCTCCGCCATTATAAGTGCTCCAATATTTGCCATTTATTGCATTGGAATTTTATGTCCTCAAAGCAACTCCAAGGTATTGTATCACCCTAATTTTGTGTTAACTTTAAAAATAAATTAATAAACAACACATATTTTGTAGTTTATTGCCATTTCATATCTGGTATCTGCTATTTTTGGATTATATTTGACTGTTGGATCAGTCGTTATACAATCGACGGATTTGCCAAAACCATTTGCCAATTGCAGCTTTAATTACACAGGAAACGTCACAACAATTATAACAAATAATGACAATGCCACTTTTCCTGTACAACACACTAGCAATTTGTAATAATTGCCTTTATTATACCAAACACCGCATTTTATTAACTTAATTTTTATATCTTTAACAACAGAGCAACTTATTTTCCTTTCAACCGACTGTCATACCTCTATTTAGGCCAGCAAGAATTTATTTTAACCATCATTTTATTTACTCTTCTCACTTCCATCAGTTTCTGTAAGTTGTAACTTAGAGTCTTAGCTTTAATATCAAGTTAACTTTACAGTAATTGTAATTAATTTCTACAGGTCGTAACCATAGGAAATCACCAAGCAAAACTGCGCAATCCGATGAAACAATTAAGATTAGAAATCTTACACCACCGTGTATCCAGAAATTACATCTAAAACTAAACACATGCTGGCGTCGACGTTTACTTTGTGATATCTATAGCAATAAAGCAGAGTTCATGGAGTTGCACCAAATGGTTAAAAACGAGCAACCGGTATTGCCATAGCTACTTTCAGTAATTATATCCGGTCTTCCTTAAAGTTGCCTATTGTGTAATATTAACTTCTTATTGATAACTTTAAACAATCTAGCTTTTGTATTGTTTTTAATTGATAGATCTCATGAGAGAGAGACTATTATGAGTACATTAAATTACTATAAACTAACACTGTACATCATCACATCAACAGGTTGTTGGTTTATATCATTTTAATGGCTTACAATGTGTCACAAATACAATCATCAAGTCTTTGCTTCACGCTGAAAGCTGTTAAATATAAATAAAAAATTTCAATGTACATGTATGTTTATAGGGTTATTTTTTTAATTCTTACATGTAAATTTTCTTAATCGTAATATTCATCACTTACATTCTACTCGTACATTAATAGTTAAACATGTGAAGTATTTAACTGGTATCATAAATTGATGTAAACCACATGCCATTTTTTTAATTACTTTGGAAACAACCATAAAAGTGTAAAGTATAAAGTGTAAAATATTTTTAATAAAAAAACTCCTCTAAATATACTTTTATCATTGCTTATCTTTCTTTAGCGTGAAACTTATTTACAATTCAATAAACTTGATAACGGTGAATAAAAATGATATTTACGTTCACTGAATTATAAATAGCTTCACGCTAAGCTAAAAATGTATTTACGATTGTAGCGGTACGATGGAGTCCAAATTAAATACTTATAAATAGCTGAAATATTACTATAAATGTGTGTGGTCTTTACAAGATACGGTGCTGTAGTCACGTTAACATCACTTTGAGTTTTTTACTGGATTAATATTGACCGTAAAATGAATTATCGATTTCAAATTGCCGATTATGTTGTGGTTTTTGTTTTAATATTTGTCTCATCTGCTTATGGGCTATACGTTTCTACCATCAAACATAAGCAGTCCACGTTGATTGAATATTTTTTAGCTGGTAATAATGTGTCGGTGTTTCTGGTCATGCTGTCGTATTTCTCCAGTTTTGCAGCTGGAGGAATTAGTGGTCAAGCTATTGAAACATATTTGTTTGGAGCAGAATTTATTCTTGCCACTGCTTTTATTTTGTTGCCAGCCGCTTTATTTTTCATGAATTATTTAATTATTCCTGTTTTTTATCCTCTACAAAACATGAGCTTAATGAAGGTTAGAGGGTCAAACTACCATAAATTACGATTTTAGCACATTTTGTGGTTTATTTATTTTTTTATTTTTAGTATTTTGAGGTTCGCTTTGGACAATCGGTTAATTGGTTGACTTTATCAACTTCTCTATGTTTAATGGTAAGGTTTTAGAGTAATCCGAAGTAGTTATTAGTTCATTAAACTATTCTAACCATCACATTAACATTGCATTATGCAATCTTCAAAATAAGATATTAAAATGCGCTTAATTTTTTATTGTAGATTTCAATGGGTCTTATCAATATATATTTTGCTGCGATTTCAATTAGCCAAGGTATGTAATAAAAAGACAATATCAAAGCCCCCTAAATAGTAATAAATGGTTAAAAGAATTAATAAAGTAGTAAACATTTATGTTTCTTTGCAGTGTCAAGTTTGTCATTCTGGACAGCAGCTTCAGTAATGACCGCTGTTTGTGTGCTATATTCGACATTGGTAATTTAATAGTATTTTTTGTGTAATTTAGCTTTTTCAAGTCAAAGTAATTAATGTTTAGTTAACCTCCAATCTAGAGGTTGAACGACAATTAAATTATAGATATTATCTGTGTATGTCTTAAGTGTTTAAAACTTTATAACCAATTTGGTGATGTTGAACTGACCACGTTTTTCAAGTCAAAATGTCATTTTCTAGGGTGGAATGAGAGGCATCGTCATTGCAGATGCTATTCAAGCCATTACAATGATCATTGGTTTTTTAGTAGTGTTCATATTGGCAATTGTTAAAAGTAGTGGTCTGAAAACTGTATGGGAATATAACTCACAGCATGGAAGATTTGAAATTTTCAAGTACAGTATAAGTATAATTATTTTCTAAACTAAAATGAATAATTTAATAATATTTTTTGTATTGTCATTAGTATGAACTTTAACCCGACTGTTCGTCATACTTTTTGGTCTGCTACTTTTGGGTGGTCATTTGCAATTGCCACATACACGGCTGCTAATCAAACACTTCTTCAACGATGTATCATGGCTCCTAATATAAATGCAGCCCATAAGTACAGCATTTTATGGTACTTATGACATTTGGTATTATCAGTTATTATTCAATTTTTTTAGAATTGCAAAACTTGGGACTTCTCTCAATGTGTGTTATATATTATTATTTCAAATGATGGGTCTTGTTATATTTAGTTATTACAAAGGTTGCAACTTAGTTGAAATGGGAAATATTAAGTCAATTAACCAGGTAAATTGTTTACCAAATTAATAATTTTTAAACATTCTTAATGTTGTATTTGCAGTTAATTTCTTATTTTGCTATGGACATATTACACGAGTATCCAGTTTTACCAGGATTATTTTTTAGTGGAATTCTTTGCGCTGCTTTAAGGTTTGACATGTCATTTACATCAATTTAATACAGGAATTATTTTTGATACACTGTATATATATAATGCAATATTATATAAATAAAAACAATGCTCTTTATTTCTATTACAGCACAATTTCTTCTGCACTCAACTCGATTGTGGCCGTTATTGTAAATCAGATGATGCAAAGTAAAAAACAATTGCCAAAAACATCAATTACCATGTTATGCAAAGCACTTGGTGAGTTAGTTCATACATTTCAATTCAAATCTTTGCAAATTTTAAAACAATTAATATTTTTTGAAGTTGTTTTATTTGGTGGAATTATGTTTTTGGGAGTTTTTATAATAGACAAATTTCCCAACATTGCTCAGGTATATTAATCAAGCATTTTCATTAATTAAAATATCATTTAATTAATAAGGAAACAAATATGATACTATTATTAAATTAGGCTGGTTTTGTCCTTGGAATACTCACGACATCTCCAACATTTGCCATTTTTTGTATTGGCATATTTTGTCCTAAAAGCAATAACAAGGTAATGTAAAGCGAAGTACAGAACGGAAAATAATTTCCAATAACACAAATATATTTTTCATTAAAGTTTTCTTTTAGTGTGTATTTCTCTCGTATTTGTTGACACTTTTATTTGGCTTATACGTAACTGTTGGCTATGTTGTTGTTTCTTCTAATGATGTGCCGAAGCCATTTGCCAAATGCAGTTACAATGCAAGTGAAACAATCACAAAAAACACGATAAACGCATCTTATTCATCAATCAACAAATCCGATTTGTATTAAATCTACTGTTTGGTCTTATTATTTGAAATCCATCGATTTATTTAAATCTTTTTGGCCATTAGAAATGTTTACTTCCCATTCAACCAATTGTCCTTCTACTACGTTGGACTAGAAGGCTTTCTTTTGACAATTATACTTTTTATAGTATTTTCAATAATACCTGGTAAGATATTTATCAAATATAATGTAACTTGACCAAATTATTTATTTTTAATACCCGATTATTTTTGATATGCAGGTTTGGCACATAAAAATAAATGTATACAGGAATTATCCACCGATTCTGTAAACATTCACCAACTTATTCCTCCTTGCATTAAAAAACTACATCTAAAATTGAGTAAAAATTGGCAACAACGACTTCTCTGCGACATTTATGAAACCGAAGAAGAGTCAGCCCATCGTGAAATTATGCTCAACAGCACCGAACAAGCATCTTCGTAAGTCAATTATATTCAACTGATATTAGTACCGACTGCTGCTTTAATGTAGATTGAGACATCAAATTCAACTGTGCTGGAAATGACAGATTTGTAAATGCAAACTAGTGAATTTGATTAGCAACGACTTCTGTGTTATAACAATTAGCATAAATCAGATAGCGCGAAGTTACAACACAATATTATTCATATTATGCTGCTATGTAGAAAGATTTATAAAATCAAGCATCATTCTATTGAATAGTGCAAAACAGTAAAGTTTTCTTTTTTATTGCTTGAAATATTTGATTGTGAATTGCATCATATTTAACTAGTACGTTGACAGCAAGTAAAATGATGTACCAGTATTTTATTTGCTTTTTGTTTTGTAGTAATGACTAACAAAAATTAAGTCATTAGACATCTTATTACATTTTTAATTAACTTCCTAGCCCCTGGGTTATTGACCCAATTTAATTGTGCAATCAATGAATTTCTAAGGTATAAACCACGATTTTACCAAGTGTAATACAAAAGTGTTATGAATTTTAATTGATTTACATTTTATAGTTGTTTGCTGTCAAAAGAAAATCTAGTTTATTTTGATGTACGGTCTAAGATTTGGCATAGCACTTAAGATTTCAAAACAATAGAGAAATTTCACGTTATGCATTGCCAGTTGGCGACAATTTTTTCTTATGACGAATTTCTGTATACTGTATAAAAAAAAAGTTCACGGAAATTAACAAATTATTAATTGCAATCAAGAGGTTGACACAATAAGAAAACAAAACTCACTAAGATACAAAGATCATTTTGATTCATTTCTTAGTTTGTTACTTTTAACAATTCAATTGTACTGGTAGTTTACGCCGCCGTCAAATGGATTATCAATTTCAAGTCGCTGATTATATCATCGTTTTCGTTTTGCTGTTTATTTCAGCGGCCTATGGGTTATACGTTTCTACCATCAGACACAAACAGTCCACGTTGATTGAATATTTTTTAGCTGGTAAAAATGTGTCAGTGGTACTGGTCACGCTGTCGTATTTCTCCAGTTTTGCAGCTGGAGGAATTACAGGTCAAGCGATCGAAACATATTTGTTTGGAGCAGAATTTATTCTTGCCACTGCTTTTATTTTGTTGCCAGCAGCTTTATTAGTTATGCACTATTTAATTATTCCTGTTTTTTATCCTCTGCAAAACATGAGTTTAATAAAGGTAACTTGTCAAGCGATTGTATTCTAATTTATCATATTGCCAAATTACCATAATGTTATCAATGCTAATTTGAGTTATAAAACTCATTTTTTTTCATTTTTTAAGTATTTTGAAGTTCGCTTTGGACAGACTGTTAATTGGTTGGCTTTATCAGCTTCACTGTTTTTAATGGTAAATTTTATTTTTCTAAGAATTTATTGTACTGTACAAGAAAAAATATTTTGATGTTTTTCACATTTTTAAATTAAATATTAAATTCTGTATACGTTATCAGATATCAATGGGTTTTGTAAACATTTATTTTGCTGCAATTTCAATTAGCCAGGGTAAGTGGATTACTGTAAACATGTAGCAATTATGTAAATAACTTTTAATCTAAATTCATTTACAGTGTCAAGTTTGTCCTTTTGGATAGCAGCTACAATAATGACGGTCATTTGTGTGATTTACTCAACATTGGTAATTATATAATTTTTGGCGTAAAAGCAAACAAATTTCTCGTAAATTTTAACAGTCCAATCAGTTAAATTAACATACCATAACAACTATACGTTGAATAAAATATTCAATGTTAAAAAATGTATAAATAAGCAGTAATACTGGCACATCATTATTAGTGTGATGTTTCTCCAACAAACTATTTATATTAAATTAGTGGGCATAATAATTAAATTATTAACAAAGTAAAAAAACATTTAATGATTTACACTTGTATAACTTAAAAGTTTAATGCTAATAATTCCATTGCAATAAACTAATTAAGAAAAGCATTTAGTAGCTTTTGTCTAAGTTAATATATCTTTTAAAAAGGACACTGTACAGTAATTGAAACTATTAAAAATATATCTTGACTTTTATTTGCTTAGGGTGGAATGAGAGGAATCGTCATAGCAGATGCTATTCAAGCCATGGTGATGATTATTGCCCTCGTAGTCGTGTTCATATTGGCCATTGTCAAAAGTGGTGGACTGGAAACTGTATGGCAAATAAACAAACAGCATGAAAGATTTCAAATATTCAAGTAATTTATTTTATAACTACCTGTATGCAAGTTAATTATAGTTTGATAAAAACATAATTTTCAATTTGCCATTAGTATGAACTTTGATCCGACTGTCCGTCATACGTTTTGGTCAGCTACTTTTGGATGGTCATTTGGAATGGCCGCTTACACTGCAGCTAATCAGACACTTATACAACGATGTGTCATGGCTCCAAATATAAACGCAGCTCACAAGTACGGTGATATTACAGTACTCATAATTGGTTATCAAAGTTAATTATTAATTTATTAGAATTTCAAAGCTTGGAACTTTACTCAATGTGGGTTTCACACTGTTATTTCAATTACTGGGTTTAGTTATATTTAGTTATTACAAAGGTTGCAACTTAGTTGAAATGGGGAATATTAAATCTTTTAATCAGGTAAATTACAATAATATTAAAAACTATAAAAAATTGCAATTGTTAATAAAAATAATTTGGCATTTACAGTTAATTTCTTATTTTGCTATGGATATTTTATACAAGTATCCAACACTGCCAGGATTATTTTTCAGTGTGATCTTGTTTGCTACATTGAGGTTTGAGATTTTTGATAATATTTTCACTTCTTTTACTTTGACTTGCAAATATCATGACTTTATAGCACCATTTCGTCGGCACTGAATTCGATTGTGGCTGTAATTATGAATCAGTTGATGCAAAGTAAAGTAAAACTGCCAAAAACGTCTATCACCTTGCTATGCAAAGCCCTTGGTAAAGTTCCATGAAACGTAAAATAGTTATACATACAGTTTTAAGTATTTATTACTTTTTAAGTTGTTCTATTTGGTGGAATAATGTTTTCGGGTGTCTTTATCATCGATAAATTTCCAAACATCGCCCAAGTAATTTTTTTTAAAATATTTGATCGCTTGTATAAACTTTGTTATAAAAGCATGATTATAATCTTAGGCTGGCTATGTCCTTGGGATCTTCATGACCTCTCCAACATTTGCCATATTTTGCATTGGCATCTTCTTCCCTAAAAGCAATTCAAAGGTAAAATAAATTTACAATTGAAATGAAATTTACAATGGCATGACAATACCGTTCACGGAAACAATTAAATTGATCGTTTAGTGTGTAGCTGCTTCATACCTGTTGTCACTGTTATTTGGCCTGTATGTAACAGTTGGATATGCTGTTATTTCTTCTTATAGCGAGCCAAAACCATTTGCCAATTGCAGTTCCAATGCAAACAAAACAATCTTTAATAACACGTTAATGGCAACCAGTCTGACAATCTCTAAAAACGATTTGTAGTTATTTGTAATTATATTGTAGTTACAGTATTTGTTTTAACTCAAACATTTTTTTAGGAATGTTTATTTCCCATCCAGTCAATTGTCATTTTACTACGTTGGACTAGAAGGATTTCTTATGCCAATTATATTTTTTATACTATTTTCAATAATATCTAGTAAGTAATACGGATTTTTGATGAATGCTCGCTGTAACTTTTAATGACTAAACTTTTGATTTGAAGGTTTCGTGCATAAAAAAGAATATAACCCAAAATCAACAACCTGTTCGGTAGACATCCACAAACTTATTCCTCCTTGCATTAGAAAACTACATTTGAAACTGAATAAACGTTGGCGACAACGACTTCTTTGTGACATTTATGAAGACCTAGAAGAGCCAACACTTGAAGTTATGCTCAATAACATTAGCAATCATAAGCATACCGATAGTGAAGAAATTCAATAGACATCTGCACTGGTTTTACTGTACCCTTAATGACTTTCAACTCTGTTCCTCGTCATCAGTGACCAATGAGTCCATGGCACTCATTGAAATTTGAAGTGCAAAGCACACCAAAGACTCCTTGGCTACTGGTAATACTGTAGTAACTAGAGAATACTTTGGTATTACTGTACTTTCATAAAATTATAAGCAAATTTTCATTACTTTTTGTGATGTTTGAATTCGGGCAATTGAAGCAATAACTTAAAATGTTCGATAACGATATAATGTAATAATTATAATATATAAAGTGCAAATATTGTAGCGGTTCTTTAATAAAAACGTGCACTACTTTAAAATCCTATTATACTTTTATAATGTCTTGTTTATAATATAGTGGCGTGATGGGTCATAGTGGGCCAGCAAAATTCTGAGCATGTAAAAATCACATTAAATTAACTAAATTTGGTATGTACCATCTGCTCAAGAATTAGTATGTTGAAATAGTTAAACCATAAGTTAGTATTGCTTATTAAATTTAACTTATTACTCAATATAAAGTACAGCAAACTTATTAGCCGTTAGTTCTTACAATGATCATTTTGAACAACCGTATTTTAACTCTACAACGGATTGACATACATGCCAATGCCTTATAAATCAAGTTGGAATTGGATTCTTTTTTATCTTTAGGTGTACAATAACCTCTTAATTCTAAAAATACTAATTACATAACACATGAATACGTTTTGTTAGTATTTTTACACTTTACATTACTATATTACTGATTCTGAATGGCAATCGTCTACTAGCAGAAACGTTTTTTTGGTTAGGACTTAGGAGCCGCTATAATTCCACAGTTACTTTTAATAAGACCAATCTCACGTTAACTCGTATTGCTTGCATATTACCATTTTTACTTGCTACTAGTCTTTTTAGAACTTTTTGGCGGTGAAAAACTTTGCAATAATTCTTTGAGTGGAAAACGGTATAACGAAGATTAAGTGACATGCTGTATTTATCAAATTCTTTAATAGTAATTGAATATTGGTTAATATTGTGTTTAATAGCAGAGGATATTCGATCTCGGTAATCGGTATGATTTTTGCGGTGGTTGAGCACTTAACGGAAAGGCTACTTTTGTTACAAACTCATATATGCTCGCGTTTATCTAACTGAATTAATAACTTCGGTTGTTATTTCGTTTAGATTAAATTACTGGACATTGACTAAGTTAGATTTAATAGTGTTTTATCAGAAGTGTGAGGATTGAATATCTAAATACTGTGAAGCAGTTGGTTTTAATAGTGATAAGTGAATCTCTACCAGGAATACGTGGTCAGCTGAAGGTTATCAATTTTTCTTGTGAAAAACTTCTTGTTGACTTTAACCTCAGAAGATTGGACCTGTGAAGAATATAATGTAGGTAAGTTGAATAATGTACCGTAGTAATTATTGTTATAGTTTAATTCAGTTAATTCAGTTAGAGTTACAATACACTGAGATTATTTGAATTCATCTGTTGGTACAGTACTGTTCTCACGTAGAGCAGTGTAGATTGTGACGATAAAATCTATTACAATTTCTGCGATTATTATGTTAATAAATGACGATGATACTGTAGAATATGAAATACAGGACGACCATAAAATTTCACTGTTCAACTGTATAAACGAGAAGAAATTGCACAGTTTACGATAGATTTTTTGGTAATTTTTCTCGTTTCATTTTTAGGCAAAATTACTAATAAATAAACGAGAATAACTTGTATAACTTGCCATAGATATTCGTCTCGTTTTTTCAATGGCAAATATCATCAGTAGAGAAACTACTGTAAGAATAAGTGCTTAGTAAGTGGTAGATATTTTCTCGTTTCTTTATTGACAAGATACTGGAATAATAATGGTTATAATAAGCTCATCTCATTTCTTTATTACTAGTATGTACAACTTACTATATGTGAACGCGTATGGCCACCCTGTATGTAAACATGATATAATTTTGTTTGATGGAATTAATTTTCGTCATTTCCATTTATAATAATTACATCATTCCGTTATTACTGGTATTTATACTGTGATTAGCATAACTTCTTCAACAAATTACAATTTGAGTTTCAAAAAATGTTTAAATCTCAAGGGTGACTTTTCTTATCATTCAATGATTCAAAAGAAAAATATTTCACTGAATATAACAGATTATAACTCGTTCATATGGTAGCTACTTTCTTAAATTGATACGTCGTATCATCAGATGGCAGCACAAATGTAGCAAAGCATACATAACTTACATGTGTCAAAATACATTACCAATCATTATACACCGGTTGTATTGCATGTTCAGTACATTGTGAGATCAAATAAAAAAATTGTACAAAATATTGCGCTGTTTATCAAAGGCAACACCGACAAAATTGACGATATTATTAAAAATCGATTATGATGTTGAGAACCTTTACTCAGTAAATCCTTCACCTACTTTCTTAATTACAAATTAAATCATTGAGAATTTCTCGGAAATAAAGGATATTTTGATGATAAAGTTTACACACGTATTTATCTGTGTTTGTAAACAAGTTTTACAACAATTATAATCGGTAGACTGTGGCAAATTAATAAAGCTTATAGCATTGTATGTTACTGTTTAAGCTATTTTTATACAAGACTAACGAGCAGCTGTAAATGATTGATTTATACTTCATAGATTTGAAAAGCTCTGATTTGCACGAGTAAAGCACTTATTACAGTCATATTTGCTATACCGATATAGTAGAAGCTAACATTTTAAAAGTTTTTTAGTATCTTAGTATTGCTGGCATGCAGTGAAGGTGCAATAAATTCAAAAGGCAAACACGTATGATTTGTTTTTTATTTCCATAAACATTGCGAATTTTTATCAGTATAATTCTGAATTTCTGAAAAAAATGATTGCACATTTATGTACGTGATAATATTGTAATACTTGATTAAAATTAACTTTTTGCAATTTACGAAAATGAAACTGGGGATGTTTTAGACATCTGAAATTAAGCAAATTATCGTTAGAATGTTGTAAATGAAGCCATGAAAAACTTTTGTAACTCCAAGCGTATCACTTAACATAGTGCTCACATTGGAAAACTTCTGAGAATTGTTTTTTTGTTCGGCAAAATTGAAAAGTCCGTAGTGCTAACTGCTAAGTAATGCAAGAAGTTGTGAAAAATTAAATGCATTGTGTAAGCGTAACCGGACGCTCATCATCCATCATTGCCATCACTTTGCAAATGAACTTGTAATTTTTTACGGCCGTTTTCATTTGAAAATGGAATTCGATATTTACAGTAACCGTAGTTTAAACAGTTTTATTTTTTTAAATTTAGACCATTTTCTTGCTAAAATGTCAGTGATATTGAATGCAAGCCGCATATTCTTATGCGTAAACATTTATTTTATTAACAATTGATGCTCAAAGTGCCATATGTCATGTACCTTAACTGCAAATTCTTAGTTATTAATTCCCATGAGAGTTTTTAGTAATAGGATGTAAGTAACTCACTGTATGTAAGTTAGGATTGGTGTGATTTATTTTTCTATTCATTTCCCACTGATTTATCTATGTAAATTCTAAGAAAAATTATGTTGTCGTTTAGTCGAAATTCTCAAGCCTTGGGTTACTTTGTATTCAGTATAATTTGCTTGTGGCTAAGTTACTCATTGCGTATTAATATCTTTACTAAAGAAACTTGGACTGAGTTTTTGATGTCATTTAATAATAATTTTAAGTAAATTTTTAAAAAAAACTTAATAGTTGAGTCACCAGCTGAGTCATTCTTTTAGTTTGATTTTTAGAGAAGTAATTTATTATTGAAAAAGTTATTCACAGTCATTTTTATAGCAATGTCGTTTCTTAACGGATAATATATATTTATTTAGCAAATTTATATTTTAAAAATGAAATCATAATTGAAGGACTTACGACCATTTCTAACACGAGGGATGGGTGATGAGTTTAATAATTTCATTCATCTCTTTTCCGACTTATGACCGTGAAAATGGTTAGGGAAGTACTGTAGTCGTAGGGTAAAGTCATCGTAAAAATTGAATATAAAATGTGAAGTTTAAATATAGAAAAAATGACTGAAATAAAGAGGAATCAAGGGCGACAAGCCTGAAAGCTCCTTGACCTCAGTCTAGTTCTCAATTATTAACATTGAGGAGCGATATACTAGGCGAATTTCTAAATTGGAACACTTTTTACAGTGTCAATAAAGAAACCAGACTAAAACTTATCCGTTTCAATGGAAGTTTGTTCTGTTTTTTTCTTGCTATGGGAGAAAACGTGTGTATAGCTTATTAACATTTGAGAGTTATTTAAATTAGGATGTAAATTGAGTAATTTATAAACGGTATTTCATTAAGATAGTTTTTTTTCTCTGTTTTATCTCACGATACTAGCTTCTTAAAAATTCAAACTACTAATTGGCTACTGTAACTACAGAAATTCACTGTCAACGTAATCTTACTTAATGCCCAGTCTTATGCCCAAAAATCGTGAGTTTTTTGTTTGTTGTTTACTTTGTTAGTAACATCATTAGCTAGTGACAAAATTTCTTACCGCCTTTCGAAATGAACCGTTTTCTAAGAACAAGTCAGAAATAACAAGGTGAAAGAAATAACATTTTCTGCTTTACAATTTCACAAAGCACTTAATTGGAAACCTTTTTATATTAATTCTACCCATCACATTACGACACAAGTGCATTTCAGCAGAATAAACAACTTTACAATCTCCACGACACATCAAAATGACCAAGAAGGAAACATCAGGGCGGAAGTCACACAATGTCTTGTTATGTTAACACCAGTTTCCCCTTGCTAAACAACTTTTCCTTAAACGTAATTTAAGAGTGTATTTTCACTTAATTATTATACGACAACATTACATTGTGGTGACCTCAGTGACCCATGCGTTTTACGTGCCTGTTTTTATATGTTGACATGGAATTATAGGGCACCGAACGACAACGCAATAATTACTTTAACAAGAAAAAATAACCGTGTTTATTTCCGATTTATTGGCTTATCTTTGTAATCGTGATTGTGGCAGGATATACATTACTTGTTCAAGTCCTGAATGGAAAATTATTTATAGCTAAGGGAAAGAAAGAGGTTTGCATGTTTAATCAAATGTTTAAAATTCACACAGTGGTTTTTTTAATGAGTTAATGTTTTTTATCTGTTATTTGCTTTTCAATTGAGCAATTTAATTCTGACTTTAATGCTGTGTTAATTGCTTTTTATTACCTAAAAAACATAGTATTTTTAGCACGTGTTTTTTTTTTGAAACTTTATCTAATCAGTCATTTGTAAAATTGAAACCAAAAAAATAGTGTTCATTAATAATTGTTGTTAAATTCGAGATGTAACTGGGTACTCTCCCATTATTATCTTACCTTGATCAACGACAGAACTAATATGAACATAACACACAGTTAAGATAACATTTTAATATTTTTTCAATGACGCTCCCTAACATTATTTCTATGAATTACGAGTAACTTTACACTTTGCTACCCGTTATTGCAGATTATTATCAATGTCATCTCATGTAGTATGATTTCATTTATGTCGACATACTTGTACTGCAACTTGAACAGATTTCTCATTAAAATTCAATGTAAGAATTTAATGTCAAAAATTTTAAAATTGATAACTTCAGTATAAGTACTTTACTCGTTTTTTTTTTTTGGATTTTAAATTTATTTCAATAACATGCAAAATATTTGTTGTAGATATTTGTGGATTGGTGTAGATTAAATGAAACAACGATGAATTAACTTAATAACTAATTTATTAACTACAAATATATTTAAGAGCACATGGTACACTCAGTTTTAATACATGTGCACACAGTAAAGGTAAAATGCACACTGACGGTTAAGGTAGGTCACTGGACCTTACCTCTTACCTCCATTCAAGGTAGAAACCATTCTAGATGAGAAATAGGGAAGAAAAGGACCTAAAGTCATAATTAGGTTGAACTGTAAATACTTTACAATTCCAACAATATTATTATTGCTTTGTAACAAGATGACATACTCAATTTGATATACTATTAATTCTCGAAACTGTATAAATTTTAACTAAACACTAAGGGAAAATTGACTAAGTATATTTTTATCAACTGTGTCAACTCAAATTATCGATATACAATTCGTAACATGAATTTCCGAGAAGGTTCTTTGAGTACACTTGCATGTGGTTATTTTTTAATATCAGTTTTTGATAAACTCAGATTTACGGTGAGAGAATATATCAATTATCAGTTTTACACAGTATATTTGTGTAATACTTGGTATGTTATATGAAAGCAGACAAAGTTTTAGGAATTATTTTTTTATAGGCTTTTTTCTTAGTAAGTTAATTTCTACTTGGATGGAAAATCTAATCTTCTACAAAAAATGCTATATATAATACAGTAACAACTTTTTTTTTTTTTTTTTTTTTGAAATATATAGATAAACTGTAAATAGAAAATCAATAAATATATCTATTTGATCTACAAATTTTATTCTTAATTCCACTGAAATTTTCGGTATTAGCTGTATATTTGGTAAATATAAACATGAGCTTGAGAAGATGAGCTTAGGGGCAAGTATATCATATTTTAGATTCTTAGGAAATTCAAGTTCGTATTGTGGCAGTATATCGTTTTCTCTGTAATGTGAAACTTTTTTCTTCATTTGTTATAGGAAAAATTTTCTCAAATTCAAACATTAATGACTACATTGCTAAAAATATTCATAAACTTCCTCACTGCACTTAGCGTTTTATTTAATGAAGGAAATACGCGACTGAAGTTATGAAATTACCTTTAAATACAGGGTGACTCATTCAAATTACATTATAATATATAAGAACTTACATCATATACGACATTCAAATTGTATTCCCAGTGACCAACTCCACATAATTAATGTGAAATGAGGTACATTAATTTCTTTCTAATTAAGTTTACAAATTTGGTTTTAATGAAGATGCTAAAAGGGCTTAGAAAACAGTGTTATTAATACTAGGAATAAAACTCATTAAGAATTTAAGGCTTCTAGTTTATCTTTTTGTTTTCTGTACTAATTGCAAGTTACTATGCAAAATGGTTTTTGTGGTGAGCTACAATTTCAAGTTCAATGACAACATTAAATTCTAAGAGTTATTTTTTAAAAGAAAATGTAATTATATAAGGTTACTGCAATCATTTGCATAAATTTTTAAAGCATGAAAATTATTGTAAGTTTAATCTTTTTACTATATATGGCAAATTTCATAGAAAACTACCATGTTTTGGTATTTCTACATAAAAAATGAGGGTATTTAAATTTTTAAAACTTTTACATTTGAAGCAGAAATAATTACATCGAATTAAAAAAATTTAAATAGACATAAAATCGTAATGTTTGAAGTAAATTTTCGTTTTATTTTTAAATTTGTCCATTTAAAAACACTGAATCGTTAAAAATAATGTCTTTGAACTTTTTATTCTTTTTTAGGATTTTAATTTAGTTTTTAAAATATTTCTAAGTGTAAAGGTTAAAGCATACTAATTTCTAAGAAATATTTCGGCTTGTCGTTTTCTCTTAACGCTTTATTTTTTTTTTGTACGAAAAACAAAAAAAATTGAACGAGTAGAGTATAAAATGTCGTCTGTGTTTATTTCTTTATAGCAAAAACAGTGAAAAAGCTTCACAACCTCTGTTAAATTCTGTGAAACTGTTGTAAAAGAATATATTTTTCTTCTATTGAAGTGCCTTCTTTCATTTCTGGCTAAAACTTTTAATTCGAATGACTTTTTTTTAAACTTTACTTTTGAAGTCATTTTACCTGAATATGCATTAAAGCTTCAACCTATAACCATTTCTATGAACAATTTTTTAACAGCAAGAGAAACTTTTTTTTATTTTTGTTTAAATATTTTTTTATTTGAATTTTACTGCATATGGTGTTGTACTTTCATATGTTATGTATATACAGTATAAACCGTAGAAAAATCTTTAAATTAAATATTGTGTGGAAACGAATACACACGCTATGTCCATAAAGCGTGAAGTAATTTCACTCAAGCATAACATTGTTATCATGGACTTATCTTTCCACCAAAAAAAATAAAAATAAAAGTAAATATAAAGGATTTTATGACTATAGCGTGTCATTATAAATCTAATAGAAAGATTTAGTATTTTTGATACTTTTTAAAACATAAATTGAAGTCACTTCCAATTTCACGCTAAATAAACACTGAATATGCTGCAAAAAGTTAACTCAATCCATCCCTTCAACATTTAAATTGTGTTTGAATTTAATGTGTCAACTAACAGCACTTCTAAGAGTGAAATGTCTATTTTTTGTGCTGGATTGGTGTTTTCTTAAATTGGATTAAAAATAGTACTGTACTTGTTGGCAGCAAATAATGTTAATGTCAAGATTTGGTCGTCTATGTATTTTTCATAGAAAGTTATTAATGATACTTGACACTTTACTTGTCTATTTAGTATAATAATTATAAATGTAGGACAATCAATTCTGAATTTGGGTAATTTAGGAAGATTTTCTTTACAATTTAAGATGTAAGAACAATTTAGTTTTGACAAAAGACTATTATGTTTTACTAATTCATGGGCACATTTAATGTGCACTGGTTTAGATTTAAGGACGTGCTTTGAGAATTTAGTTATTGAGTTTAAAAACATATTTAGACAATTTGGAGATGTATATAGAATTTAAAAGTTTACTGTGCTGTATTTCGAAAATCTGTGTAAATATTTTGATTAGTAATTTTCTGTTCAGGTCAAAGATTTCTTGTTTTTGCTTTTTATTATACTTACGATAACGGCAACTCGTAATTTATGTGCTTGTAAATGTGTAATTAAAAGAGTAAGATCTTCCAGTAAAGACGATTGATCCTGATTATTGGCATTTATTTTTTATTGTTTGCAATTTGCATAGAGTTTAACCGGTTTGAGTGGCGGTGAATAGCCATTCCCTTTTTTCTTATAATAAATGGCAAAGTTTGCTCAATAAATTAGCTTCTTTGTGAATATTATTTGAGTAATTTATTGAGCGTAGAAGTTTCCTATATGTGCATTTATTTTTATAGCTGTACGGTATTTTTAAACATTTTTTGAATATGTTTACTATCTTGTGAACGGTTGAAAAACTTGGCACATTAGTGTCAAATACTTTAATCAGTTAGTGGCTAATTTATAAGGGACGCGAACTCGTTATAACAAACTGATAAGTGTATCTAATAAATTCGCTTTATCATTGCGCATTCGTTTTTTTAAAAAAAATTTTTTCCATTGTAATAAGCTGTTAGTAAAATATTCAAGCAATTTTCTTCGATGCGAAATGCAACGTTGAAAAATGTTATCCACAAGCTGTCTTTCTGATGAAAATTACAATGGAGTAAACTATTGTAGCATTTCAGACTTGGCTCAATATCAATAACAACAACAGCAATTATTATTGAATTGATACGTAGAAACTATAGAAGTTGCGTGTCATTACGAGCTCAGCTGTATTTAAACGAGCCCTGGAAAACACACGGAGCCATAATTATGACGAATCTCCTAGTCATTAGACAATATCAATACTTCGTCATATCTAAACTTTACCATCCGAAAAAAATGTAACATTGGTTTTACTCTTTGAATATGAAGACACATCGTTTGCTCAGTGGGGGTTTTCAAGTTTTTACTTAACCATTTTACGTCAGTGTCAGTTTGTTAGTTGTTTGAACTCTTAAAATAATGTTCTTGAGTAGTTAATATTGTGCAGGTAACAAGTACATGGCTACCCTGCATAATATTATTGATAAATTTTGATTCCCCAGTTATTTTAAGAAGCTACTTGTATCTAAGAATACTATGAAAAAGTTTTTATGCATTTACCTGTTAACGTGAAATTGAAAATTCGTATTTGGGAACTTACCTTAAATTGCATCTTTTCAGTTCTTGTCTGCATCTTCTCTTCCTGAAAGTTCTGCCCTCTGCGCTCTCGTAAAAGTTTAATAAATTATAATGAAAGCAAACTTGTAAATAAATAATCATAAATTATGAATAATATTGTACTGTATATCGTACCGTTAATTGAAATTTTACGGTTAACCTGGCATTATAAAATAATAAAGCGTTTTATGTGATGTTTTCATTGTAGTAATGAATACACAGTAAACCGGCTTGCTTCTTCAAATAAATTAAAAAGGGCCCATCAAAATTTTGTTAACTTGTGTCTCAAGTAGATTTCTTGCTGGTAATATTGCTCATGTCGTTGACCCCTTTTTATATTCCTTCCTCCCTCTCTCCCCTGAAAACAATTAATTTGTTTTAATCGTCTTTTATAACATATACGGTATATTTCAGTACTTTGTGACATGAAATATTGAAACGTAGACTTGTAACTACCAACTTTAACTTTGGGCGCTGCATTTATACATTACATTAACCCCTTTGTATTGAGGTTTTTATTAATTTACAAAGACAATAAATTGAAAACAAAAGTTTACGCAGATATGCGCAATGTACAGTATATCCCCACAGAGTTGAGCTAACAGTAAACACAACCGCTTTTATGTACTGTTATGATCGACAAATTACTCGTCTGAAAATATGACAAAACACTTTATGACCCATCTAGCAATTTTTAATGGACAGCAGACACACATGGTCGTAATTTTATTATTTGAAATTTCATTCTAACACTGTTGTGGCACAACTACAGTATATTATGTACAGTATGTGCTCTTTGCTGTAAATTTTAAAGTCAGTATTAATTATTGCAACTATAATAATAATTTATTACTACAGCTTTAGATATTTAAAATATTAAAAAAGGAATACTCTACTTAGAATTATTATTTAACCGATTTTACTTCTCGTTTTAAATAATACATAAAAAACAATCAAAATCCATAAATTTAAAACGTCAAACTAAATTATAGTAGTTAATCATACAGGTATTGTTTTTTATCTTCTGTGCTGTGAATATAAAAATATGTGACTCTGAGCGTTCTTCCGTAAAAGTAAAGTGCTGGTCAACGTGCAAGGCACTTCTTTCTATATTTCAATTTATTGTATATGACATACAAGTTCCTTGATGTAATTTCCAGAAATACCCAGTAGTGTCAATGATCAAAGCTGACAGCAATTTGGTTGATAAAATGCTGTCCATACTTTTTTATTATTATTCTGGTAACATATCTTGCTTCAGTTTTGGACTGAGGCTTTGAAAAATCTAAATTTATTGAATCTGACATATTGCGTTTCATGAATAAAATCGTAATTTATTAGCATTAACATGTCATTTGTGGTTTCGCGGTAGAAAAATGTTTCTTTTAATGTTGCAAGATTAATGTTTGCTGTAAGTAAGCCTAGCTGCATCAAAACAATTTATTTTAGTGCAGTACAGTAGTTCCTTCAACTACTTAACTCAGTATTTCTGGAAAGTTCCTGGAAATATTTAAAGGTTGCATACTGTTATTTTAGTGCAACTGAAATTCACAGAATGGCTCACTAGTTTTACGACTAATTATATCACATGCGATAAACAATTCAGTTTAATTAACTAATTAATTGCGAATTGCAATTGTTAAGTGATTTTGCACTCAAAATTATGTTGAAGGATGAAAAAGTGAAGTTAAACTCAAAATTATTTTTTTACACAATATTTTGCACCGACTTGTGTATTGAAGTTCTAACTCAGTATCGATTTACTGTATCAATTCCCATAAACTAATTATGCTGTGGATAGTGAACTTGTAATGTTTTGATACAAACACAAAAACATTACGACTAAGTAATGTAATAAACAATAAGTTTCGAAAATATTAAATGTTTTTAATAAATAACGTCCATCGTTTGTTCGTGTGCAGTATAATGCGCATTTAATGCTAATTGGAAAAAACAATGACACTCGGTTTTTTTGGCACATCAAATCCGCTATTAAACGGTTAATAATATTATTGTTTTGCTACTTAATTGGTGTATTTTTTACTCTATTGCTTGAATGCCCCGTCATAACTACAATTAGACTAAGCTTAGTATTCTGCAGGGTTATGCAAACATTGCAATAACATTTGACGGCCTACAAGTTTAATTACACTCAAAATGTGTTAATAATTAAATAATGCAAGCTGGAAATTAGTTTTTTTATATGTTGAATTGAAAATCGCTGCATTATTTTATTAAGTTATTTATGTTTGTTCACTGCTCTGTTTGAAAGGACTGACAGCTTTTCTTGTTTCTAAAGCTTGACATGTTTGCTTATTGAATTCCATTGTTTGAGGCACTTATTGAGAACTATAGAAATTGACGTTTTCTTCAAAAAAATTCAATTTATTTATGCTCACATAATCCAGTTTTGCCAGATGATTGACATTTCCTAAGCTAAAATTCACGTTACAGATGTGTTATTACTGAAACAACAAATGCGATTTTAAAGATAGCAAAGCTTTACGGTTGTTATTTTTCTTGTTTATTGACCTATTTTAGTTTGCAATTTATTTATGTTAAGCTTATTTCTATATAAAAGTTTTTGGATTCTAAGAATATCCATTTTCCTCGTCTATGACTTTTAACAATATTATATATATTTTTTTATCTCTCAGTTACTTTATCCACTCAGCTAGGCTTTTTTTCTTTTTGTTTTATCCTGTTTTCCTTCACACTTCAAAGTTTTCTTGTTTTCTGCTGAATACATAATAATATAAAAGAAAAAAAAGTAAAGTGGAAAAGTGTAATGTTACGCTCAGCTGATCTGCGTTTATTTCGTTAACATTTCAGCGTTTAAAAACTGAGGCGAAATGACACCGACTGATGACGTTGTGACGTATAAATATGAAATTTCATACTTCCAGCAAACACACAACCGTCGAAGCAGTCAGTGTGAAATTTCCAGAGAAAATATTTTAATTGAGGAAATTCAATGACTTTTTAATTTATTAGTGTTAACGTATGCTTAGCAAAACTATCGTAGGGTCACTAATAGTAACAATATCTGCAAAAATTCACCTGAACTTAAAGCATACGCGAACTATCACGAAGGCGTTAATAACGTCATTTAAACAATTGTATTAAATTTACTAATAAATTTCGAGCTGATTTTGCTGACTTTGTGATGTAATAAACAAATTTAGCAGCTATTTATTTGGTTTTTATTACAGCATTGTTATTGACAATGATTTTTTGTAATTCAAAATGAAGTAATAACTGTTGGTTGTTTACTGGAAATGACTAAATTAACAATATTGCAGTAGCTTTCAAGTGGAATACAGTGGAATCTCGTTAACACGAAGTCATCGGGACAGATTTTTCTTCGTGTTAACGGGGTTTTGTGTTTACGAGAACATGCAAAATCTAATATATATTGGCCAAATTTAATTTTTAATAGTACATTATATTTAGATTCACTATTAACATTATATTAAAGTCACTATTAACATCATATTAAAGTCATTATTAACATCATATTAAAGTCATTATTAACATCATATTAAAGTCATTATTAACATCATAATAAATACCAAATTTACATTTCAAAATATTATGCATTTTGTGCATACACATGCATGTATGCATTTTAGAAAAAACAATGCAGTTTTAAATTTTGTTTATAAAAATAAATAATGTATTAATTTTGTATTTGTTTTTATAAAACCTTTAAAACTTATAGAAATTTTGATTTTCTCTACATTTTTTATTCGGAAAAGCAAAAATCGGTTCGTGTTAACGAGATTCCACTGTATTTAAAATTGTGCTTTTCAATGGACAGCTAGATTTACTTATAGTTGAGCTAAAGAAAAAATGGCATAGAATATAATTACCGTATGAATAATGCATTGCTGGTATTGTTTGTTTATCTAATTTTTGGTATGATGTTAAATGGAAACTCCTTCAGTAAATAAAGATTTTTTTTGCTATATTTAGAAACGTTAGTAATGTACATACTGTAATGCTTTTATCAAATTATTATCAGACATCAAGTCGTACACATTGTTCTGTAACATTAATTTTATTGATGTGTAAATTTGCATAATTTTTTTTTTTGTTGATGATGCCAGCTAATCAAATTTGGCGTTAATTTCTAATGAGTCACATCAATTTTAGTTTTTAATTTTCATCACTTTGATAGCATACTGTTTGAAAAATGACACTTTCAGGAAAAGTTTAACGGTCATCATTACGTTGCAGTTTCATAATAAAAACTGGAAAGTGCTGTATTGAAAAAGAATGAAAAATATATTTATAGCTTCCATTATATTTTGAAATAGCGTCTACTTTAATCGCGTGCGTGTATGTCGAAGGCTGATTTATAACAAACGTCTGTAAAAGAGGTCATATGCCAACGTTTACGCATTTACAATCGATACATGCCATTTCCTGGTAAGAGAGCAAAAGCCAAGCAGCGGCTAAAAGAGACATATAATGGGGTAGAAAAGGGAAAGGCATGGCAACGATGTCTAGATGCAATTTCGTGATCAGGCAAAATTTATCCAAAAAAAAAAAAAAATTCCAGGAATGAATGAATATGGGGTGAACACACCACACACCATGCTTATGCTTATAGTACACGCGCATTGAACGAATGCGATCGACTTTTGTTTGCAAGTTTTGGCACGATATGTTTTTGTAATAATATTAATAATACTGTACTATTAATATTATTCAATGTTGGGCAACTAGGATAATTAGACTTTCAATTGATGACTTGCGCAATGTATATTTATTGATCTGTAATTATTTACCATGACAACTTTCAAACTTTGCAGGAAATGACACTTTTTCGAAATTGTTGTTTTTTATGTTGATTTAGATTTGATGAAGCTATAAACAGGTATTTAAAATAACTTTTAGCAAATACAGTAAATGTCTTTTTGTAGTCATGTGTAGTGGGAATTAAAAAGTTTGGTACTAAAATAGATTTGATTGCTATTTGTTTTGGTAACTTAGCAATCATACTAATGAGAGTTTTTGCACGATGCCATGATGTTGTCAGGTTACTCGGGTACTGTTGAAGCTCCAATTTCATTTTCTTTTTATTTACCGTATACCAAATCTTTTACCATTTTACTTACCAATTTATGAAACTGCAAATTAATTTTAATTGTTAAGTACTGCATCTACAGTAAATTCTGGTGTCTATTTGACAAAGTTCAATGGCATCTCTACTTTTTTTTTTTTAAATCCATATAGGTTGTACACCTGGGCGTTGCACTACTAAATAAAATGGTTTCAAATATCGAACTGTAAAGGCATATGTTAGTGAAAGATTTTTTTTTTATATAAATACATGTCCTTATTGATTTATCGTCAACTATCAGAAGGAATACACAGTTACTGAATTAGTTTCTAGATTTTAATGCTGACGTAGAACATCATGTGATTAACTGAGTTTCATTTGAAATTTAAAAACAAATTTATAAATAATTTTCGGTAAACTTGTTAGCACGGTACTGTAATTTCTTTTATTATTTCTTTCTTATTTTAAAGAAATTTCCTGAGACTGATCGATATATCGACCGCTATCAAGGGTGGGTTGTTCATCATACTTGCCAACTTTGAATGACGTCACCATCAGACAAATGTTTTTCTTGTGTAAAAGGCATTATCAATCTTCCGTTATGTGTGTCAAAAGCCTCCCACATCCCCGTGAAAGAGCTAAAAAAGACGGTGGCGAGGGGTTAATTATAAACGCCAAGCAAATATCGAATTTTAATGGCATTTCCTAAAAGTAACAGTCGATAAAACCATTTTGAGGGTAGCCGACTATTTTTAGCGACTTTTGACGTCATCACTTTGTGGAATGTACTCTAATCATACATTTTGAAGAATCAATTTATCTATACAGTATAATTGCAATCATCTCACGCCTCTTATCAGTTGCGTAGAAAAATATATAAAAAAATGGCAGTGTGTCAAAATTCAAATGAAAATTGCACTTGAGATTTGCTGAATGACTGGGCCAAGGCTCAACCTTTGGAATTACACGTTCCACAAACTTTTTAGTATATAAAAAAAACTCCTCATCATCACCTGCTTCTCTTCACTTTTTATGGGACTTGTTTCTGCTTCTGTTTTTATCTTACATTGTAGACTCTTAAAAACACATAAATAGTAAACAGTAAATTAGGTTCAGAACTGAGACTTGTGTAACTTGTATGGGCAACAGCAGAAAAACGTTAGCACTTTGCCAAAATCAATTATGGGTGAGAAAACACAACAGTGAGCAATGCCATTTTGGTGATTGCTGACTAGAAGTTAGTGTCTTTTTTAATTATTCCTTTTTTGACACTTGACTACGACTTCTGTTGACATGGGAAATGCGCTAAAAGAATATATTGTATCGTAACAAAACGAAACTGTTAACATAGTGAGTGTAACTGCTTCTTGAATTTATGTAATCAGTGTTTAACTAATCATGTGATTGATACGGTTGAAAAGTTAAACTTGTTACTAGTTATTACCGATTATGCCGAACATTGTATTATTAATGTGCTGTATGCTCCTTAAAATGATTTAAAAAAATGATTGATCTAAATAATTGTTTAGTAGTTGTAACTACATTTCAATACTAAAATTTATACGAATTTCTGAGTATAGTTCTAATAATAAGTTAATTGCAATTAGGTAGTGCTAGTATTACGTAAAACACGCGATTACAAGTCAGTGACTTTCATTTCCTGAAAGGAATTGTATGACTAATCAAAATTTGTGTTCAAATATTTGATTGTAATTTTTACAACACTCGATTTTTTTGTAAAAGTTAACTTGAGCTAAAAGTAATTTATAGACTGTAAAACGTAATAATTAAAACGAAAACAAAACTCTAATGAATTTTCAGTATGTTCCATAAGATTTCCAATTATTTCGTCTATAAATCACGAATTTATTAGCAAAGGCAACATAACCACGACTGTTTGGCTGTCGTGTAGAAGTGTTTAGACAGCTGCACAATTGTTAAATGTTTAAAAAGCCTACAGGAGATATTTGACGTCATACTTTGAATATTGTGACTCAAAAAGATTCAATAAAAACAAAAAACTACTGTTTAAATAAAAGCAACAAAGTAACATATTGCAGAAATATTTTTACTGTTAAATAAAAGCTTAGGCCTTGACTTTTTTCATTATTCTTTTGACTTTGCAACTCCAGTAGCTTTGTGGCACTTAATTCCATACACGATTACATTTTAATGGCTTGATTTTGAACATAAAACTCCCACATTTAATACCATTCATTTGAAATTGAAGTACTTTAAGTTTCCAATTGCTGGAATCGTTAAAAATGTTTAATGAAAGCATTTAAATCGAATTTTATTAAACTAATTATTAAAGCTTTGAAATACATTTTTATGAACTTATTGTAGTTATTTTTTGCATTCATTTTAAATTAGATGGGAAATCATGAGAATTTATTTTTTAAATAAAATGTACAAATAGTAAGAATTTCGATTTTTATTTCAAATTTTTCTATTTGATGTTTAGTTTAATTTTTTTTTCTAATGTTAGTTTTTTTTACATTTAAAGCAATATTATATTGCATCATTTACAGGTCCTGAAAAAAAGTTTTAGATAAGATCTTTTCCTACTCTCAATTTTGAAAACTTTTCATTAATAAATTTCAGGTGTTTTACTTACGGTAATTTAAATTATAATATGTTAATTACCTTTTTTTTACATTGCAACTGATAACGTGGAAAAATGTAACATTTTAATTTACTTACTGTTTCTTGTTTAAATGCAACTCACGATGAGAAGAAACTTGTTTGTTACATAATCGCTTTCGACTTGAGGAAAATAAATGTGATTCTTAAATGGTTTACATGGAATTATTCGTACAATGATTTGTATATGCGGTTGTAATATATTAGATAAATGAGTAGGATGAGTTGCATAGCATCTGTTGGCTTACCGCAATATTAATGCATTTTATGCTGTTACTATACAGTAAATAAGTCGCAACTGCTGCCATTTAGCCGACTTCATCAATGCCATTTATATTGTATTTCAACTGAAATTAATAATCTCATCAAATGACATTAGTGTTTGCATAACTTTTGATGACAGCTTTTGTACCAATACAATAAGCAAAAAAATGTTTCAACACTAAGCTATACACGATAACTGGTAACAAGATTCATTATAAATGGGTAGGATTCGGTTTTTAGAATTCATTGTTTTTAAAGGGCGGTTGTTTTTTAAAAATTATTTTATTAGATATGAAATTCTCGTTTTTCGTGTACATTGAAATTCGTTGATTATGCTAATGTTTCCAAAAGAATTGCAGAATTTTAGTTATTCTTAAAAATCAATTAAGATATGGTATGGGATTGATTTTTCCTTATAAATTATCAGTAACTGTTTTAATTGACTGAGAAAATGTCATAATGTTAACAATAATTAGCAATTAGCAAGTAGATGTGTGCTGTTAATTACAATAGTTATTTCTTAAGACATTACGAGTCATTTCTCAGTAAAAGCAAGGAAAAAATAAGCTATTTCAAATATTTAATTTAATACAGATACAGGTTAAGACTGACTTAATTATGTTAACTGATTGAATTGGTTAAAAAGTACTAACTTATAATTTATGGTTGTGAAAGTGAGAGCTTTAATCAATGAAATTCATTTAAATATCAGAAAAATCTTAATACTTAGACGTGTGTGTATACTGTGTAGTTGTTAAATTTCTTAAGAAAATGTTAGTCATTTGCATGAATAAAATTCATTATATGTTAATTTATTCAAAATTTATTATGTAAAAAATTGTTAATCGAATCTACTGTCTTGTTAATGATTTTGTAAACAAATGATTTATGTAAATTATTTGTATAGATTTAATATTTTTGATACTAAAATTTTGATTTTTTTTACTTTTAAAATTGCTGTAAGACGTGTACTGTATTTAAATATGGAAAATTTTATGCTAAACTTTAAATATATTTTATATACAGTTTAAAGAAAAAAATATTTCATTTTAAAATTCGATGGTACTTTTATCAATCATTTTTTTTGCATCAATAAATTGCAAGTACAGTATATCATTTCGCTGCTTGCATAACCTTGTTAGGTCCTGAGCGCATAGTAAATACACTTTTTTAACGTTTAAACTAATGTTGCAAGCAGTCTCTGAAATTGAACGATGTTTTAACGACTTGAAAAGACTACTTAACAGTAAGCAACAAGGTCGTTTTCACTTGAGCTACCGTGTACGACGAAAAGCGGTTTTATCAAATCAAAAAATCAACATATCGCCAAATGGAGATGAACATTATTTACACAATTACAATTCCACGAATTTCTGTAGTAAATGATACACGCCGTTTACATGGAACAAATGCCATATACTTACTTTGTACAGCTGTGTGATAAAAGCTGACGTTAGGCAATTCTTCCTAAAAAATACTTCAATTTACTTTTCTATCATTTAATTACACGAATCGTTGCCATCTGCCATCGCCAAATAATTAGTTGGATAAATCAAACGTCGAATTCTTTTTCTATTTTTTTTTTTTTGGATATTTTTTTTATGGGTTCCCAATATATAAAAAAACAGAAAAAAATATGGTAGTTTCAAGAAATTTTTTTTTAGTAATTCCTGGTAACCGATTTGTTTGAATTTTTATACTTTCTTTGAAACGCCTACATAGCCAATTTTATATTTTCTTGATGCTGCTTTTTTATTTAAGTATTTTATGGACTAGATATGAACAGATGATACATGTTGATTAAGGTCATCGGTCATTTTAGGACAGTTTAGATTTTAAAGTAATTTGATTCTTTTATGAAATGGTATATTCAGACGTCCAAGGACTTCTCTTAGATAATAATTAAAAAAAATTAATAGCAAAAAAAAAAATATAAAATTGCATGTGCACGCGTATTTGAAAATTTGCATTTGAAATCGCTATTGAGTCACTGTTTTCGTATAAATTATAGTTAAAAAATAATTTATTACATAGTAAAAATATGCAGACCAGCAGACAATACTTTTGTTGTTAATAAATATGTTTACATACAAAAAGTTATCAATTTATAAAGTACTTTTTTTAAAAGTTTTTGATGTGTTTTTAAAATTTTGTTACATTTTTTATGGGTAATTAATAATTTGATAACTTGGCGTACGTGAATAATACTATACAGTTTTGACATTCACACTTTTTTTAAAAAAAAAAGTCGACATTTTCACATTTAAAAAAAAAGTTTGAAAACTTTACTGTGCGTATGGGTATTCTGTCACATAAGTGTGCAGTGTTTTGGGTAGTACTTGTCCTTGTATCCTTTGCAATTGTTTATTTTTGTTAACTGAAATTCGACATAGATGCTGGAGAGACCGTACTTGATTGTACAAGGGCTTTTTGATCACAATAACCCGGTCACGACGACCAGAACCGTCGAGCCATACACGCCGACAGCTGGTTGGTGTTGTTGATTCATCTCCATTATTGACTCTCACATAATGATCAATCAATTTAACAGCACAGTTAAATCTTGGCATGTCACCCTGAATTAGATCTTCAGCATCCAGTTCAAAAAGCCCATTAGCATAATGAATCCTAATACTTGTCGGTCCGCATTCAGTTTGAACACTTAACGCGAACAAATAAGCCGGGTCAGAGCTGTCTCGAACTAGAAATGTTCCAACGGGTGTCGATTTGAGTAATTTGGCAGCTTCTTGCCACGATAATTTCCCGTAATAAAAGCCACTACTTTCCAACCTCTGCACGCAGTTACGTATACAAGTAAAATCATCTGTTGATTTGATTTCCAATTTGTTACTTTCAAAATTTGATGGGCAAGTCCAGTCATCCTCAGTGTCGATGATCCATTTGGTGTTGATGGTGACAGTTGTTGTTGCTGTAACAACCCTTTGGTTACGATTTGGACCATTTGTTGTTGTTGATGATGTTGTGGTTGCTGTTGTTGTTGTTGGGACACAACCTGACCCAACATTCGGTTGAACTCGGCGTCGAGGATAAGCACATACCGGCACTTCAACTTCAGACATAACTAGCCGGCTAATTTGGTCCTCTAAATAGTTAGCTTTTTCAAATTTAGGCGCCACGTTCTTGTTGATGGCGTGCAAATAGTCAACAGTAGGATGGTCAAGTTTAGCGCAATTTATTTCACTGTTGACAAGACCGAAGTGTTCGACGAATAAATCACCAATAAGCATAATTCAGTAGGTTGAAAATTTCACAGAATTTCATTCAATTTTCCTCCAAAAATAAAATGGTTAATTAATATTCAAACTTTCAGGATTATCCTTCAATATATTATGGTGGCCGCTTTCCTTTTAGACTTAATTTTTCTTTACAATTATTATTTCTCAGTAAATCCAGGATTCAGCTGTTCTGGTTAAATGGATTTAGTTTCCTTAGCGAACTTGTACTTAAGAACCAACACGACAATTTCAAACAACCAACATCTACGGTGTCTATGTTATTTATGTTGAATGAATCGAATACATAGTTGAACATATCAACTAGCGCTACAAAAGCGCTAATTTAGCTGTTTTTTTTTTATGTAAGCGTAATTCTGAGAATGAATGAAAGAGTGGTATGATACGGTTATTTCTAGGTCGAATTGTATGTTGCCCCACCATGTGTTATGTGTTAGCGAATTCTGCTTAAATAGAGGGCGTCTATGATGAATTTTATACTTCTCTTTTATAAGCTTAAAATAAATCAAATGTTTCCTCTATAAAGTGCTTTAAATGTTGATGTGACATTGATAATAAAATAAAATGTAAAAAATAAATAAATATTTTATTTTAAAAAAAAAGTAGTAGAGCCCCACCAAATACAACACGTGTACTTGATAATAAAAACGTCGTTTATTGTTTTCGAATATAAAAATTTTTTTTTGTTGTTTTTCCTATTAAAAATAACTGTTTTTTTATTGCTCGTAACAATAGAAGTCATTTGTCCGATTTCTAAGTATTTACGTAACTAAATTTTTAGTATACTTTGCTTTTATACACCATATGCATACTTGTCATTTTTGCTGACATCATTGCAAATGTTTTGACGTAGGGTACTGTACTGTACTGTAATGTACATTTAGCATTCATTAGAACTGAATTTGCAAAATGTGAAGGTGGATGTGCGAGTTAGTCAACTCTTTTTAATAATTTGAAATTCTGCTAAATATGCCACTGTATAATTATTAATGGAATTTTGAGTAGAACTTGTATTATTTTTTCCCAGTACTGCATTGTCATTCACTTTCAAGTATTATGTATCATAATTTTTTTAAGAGATTAATTAAGTTAGAGGCGATGGGATACAACTTATAATTGTTATAAAAATGCATATTTCGATTAAATGAAACAAAAGTGAAAGAATTTTACTGTATAGAATTTCTTCATGTATTGGGTTACATTAAATAAGTAACTTTAATAAGCAGGAAAGTGATGAAATAGAGGAAAAGAAGTTCTTGAAATCTTTTTCGATAACCTATTTGTCGAAAAAAAATGTGACCACAATTTAGTTTGAATTTCGATAAAAACAAAAGGGATTTAATCAGTCATTTTTTTGTGGAAATGATATTGTATTTCAAAAATAATCGCAACAGAGCTTTTATTGTAAACTAAATATCAATTACATACCGTGTAGCGCCATCATCGTGTTGCTATCATTATTTCAGTTATCAATGTAAAGATTACAGTAAATGAAATCAATATGTGACATACTTAATATGAAACTTTGTATTATTGCGTAAAATTTTCAGTAAAGAGTCTTGATGATTGATGGCAAATTGTCGAGTAATCTTGCCTCCACACTTATCAATTCTCGTTAACTAGAAAATATTTTTGAGCTATTTTATCATTATCAGTAATTAAATATTTAATGGATTTCATGCCATTTCTAAGTAAATTTACATGATAAGTTATAAGTAAACTTTCACATACTGTTTTGTTATTACAGCATGTGAAAAGCATTTAACTTTTATTTCAAATTTAGCTTGAATTCTACTGTACTGTTATCTTTCATGGAAACAATTGTTTGTATGGTATGCCAAAACATTATTGACTTTCCTAGTACTGTACGTTATTACATGTATTTGCAAATTAACAGTGAGGATAATTAATTAGTTTTTGGTATTATTAGTACGTGTAACTTCATTACGTTGTTGCACATGTAACTTATTGTTTTATTTTTTTTGCATTGACATTGAATTTTTAAAATCTGATTGAGAAATCTAGAAACAATAGTTTCGATATTTTGTCAGTAATTTGGAGTTTTATTGTCAGTTTTTTTGAGTAATTTACAAAGGATTTATTTTTTAATGAATTTATTTCACGGTAGACACTTTTTACTTTCTTGTTTTTACAATCAAACGAATTTTATTAAAGGCAACTAAAATTAGCATGATTTGAAAACAGATTAGAAATGCTTAACATTGACAGTCTTGCACCTTTTAAATAATCGCTTATAAATTTGCAAAATTGATTAAACTTCTAAATTCTATTTACAAAATTTCTATATTAAAATGCAAACATCTTTACCTTTCATACTGTCATTTAACGTAAATTAACTTAAAACTTACTAATTACAATCGTCAAATATTTATCATTATTTTATAATATTATTTTAAAAATTTTCGGATTTCAACAGTTGCTTGAAGATCTTTTTTTAAAAGTTAACTCTTTATAAGTTATGTCGTTTTTTTAAAACATTGAAATATATTTATAAGGTTTAAAAAGGTCATTAATGTTTAAATATACAATCTATTAGATAAAAATACACTTTTCAGATTTTTGTAAGGTAATTTATCTAATAATGGTTTAAAAATTTTACTTTTGAGAATTTTCTAAAAAGATGATTCTACCTTTAGTAACGTTGAGAGACCCCCTTGAGTACAAAATAGCTGTATTTACCATTTCAAACAGTAGCCTATGTTCATACCTATGTTAGTTCTTCTTTATGGTAACTAAGCGTTTTACCACATAAAATTTAATAGCTAACGATACTGTTAATTTTTTTGTACACCTTCATGGCATATGTACAGTATTTTCTATTTACGATTGCCTTGTAATTTGTTATTCGTCTACTTGATCGTCTTTGTCCACAGGTTCTTGCTGAAGCCTTTCTTCAGTTTTCTCCTGATGGAAACATTCCTCAAGAAAACTATTCATGGAAAGATATAGATGCTTTTTAACGTTATGCAACTCATGATTTTGGTCAGGATAAATCTGAAATATAATTATAATTTCTTAGTATTGATATCAATCTTCTTAAATGAGGACTGCATTGGTTTACCTGACTTCTGAAGACAATGTTGGCCTGAGTTAAAGCGCTCATTAACAGCATTGATTGCTTCAAGTGTACATTATCTGTTTAATATAAGGAAATTATAGGAAATATAAGGAATCCTGAAAACAAATACTATTTACCATCAGCTGTGCCATGAATAAGATAAAATTCTTTGTCTTTAAAGTTTTTTGCCAATTTATAAACATCAGAAGAATGGTAATTTTGGTAGTTGTCATTAGGGATTGGAAGACCCATGTATCGTTCGGTGTAAACAGAATCTTAAATTATTGTTAACAAATTAAACATTTATACCTCTGATTTTAGTTGTGGGATATTAAAAATTACCGTATAGTGTCCAATCAGTAATAGGAGCCACGGATATACCGCATTTGATTATTCCTGGGTCAGTGGCCAAAGCTCTAGCAGTGACGTAACCCCCGTATGACCAACCCCATATTGCAATCCGTTTTTTATCTACAAAAGACAATTTATCCCGTAGGTATCTAAAGACATCGAAATCTATTAGTTTTGATGAATAACATTTTTGAAATATGATACTTTACGTAATAACATCAATTTGGTCTTCAACTTCAACAGTGCCCAATCTCCTGTACATCTCAAATTTTCGTTTTTCTCCTTGAAAACCACTCCCACGACCATCAATCACTCCATAAATGTAACTTTTGTTGCTAGCTAAGTAATGTCCCCAATCAATTTCGAACTTTTCATTCACTTTTTGGCTTCCAGGACCGCCATCACTAGATGTTAAATCGATAAATATTTTAAATTTTCAAAACTCAGTCAAATTGAAGAACTCATGAGTTTAACTCACACATGGATGACCAAAGGATATGTTGTAATTTCATCAAATCGTAACTCAGGTGGCAGAAATAGACGAACTATGGCATCTGAAATTATTTAATTGTGTTAATATTAAAAATTTTGAAATTTACAATGTTGCTTACCATATCCACCTTCAACTGGAACTTTAAATGTTTCTATTTGTGGCAACGCTTTTATTTGCACGTTTTGAACTAGTATATCACTCGATTCCAAAGTGTGCACTGTAAGCAATTGTGTTTAGTAGTAGTTTTAAATAATGAAAATTGCTTTATATGGTTATTGTACTGTGTTTACCTATTTTGTTAGTTTGACTTTGTACGAGGTAAACTTTAGGGGGAGCTGGTCCTTTGCATTCAAGAATGTAGTATTTAGAATACAGACTAAAATGAGCATCAACAAAAAGGCAATCGGGAGCCAAATGACATGTTAGGCAATATACAGATGAATTCGGATTCATCTCGTTGACAGAGAGCTGGTAAAGTTGTCGTTCATTTGACTTGTTTTCCGGAGCTGCAATGTAGTAGCTAAAGAAGAAAATTTTGTATTATAGATAATATACCATATGCAATCTATTTTTTGTTAAAATACTTACACGAGTCTTTCATCGTCGTCGAAAGCGCAAATTTTTGTCACTTCAAATTTTCCCATTGTTAAAGTTATAGTTGTCCGATCCTATGACAAATTACTCATTTAGGTTTTTGTTTATAATATAACTTATTGTTAATCAAGTAATTACGTGGAGGCTGTTAAGAACAATTTGTCGAAATAGTCCAGCATCTCCATCATTAATTGCAGCTCTAACTAGATATTGTTTACCATCTCTACTAAACACTGGAGGCTCGTACCAATCCACCCATCCTAATTGTCTCATATCTTCACGAAAACTCTTAATAAAGTATAAATATAATTAAAAAAGTGATCATTTTAAAGCTATACTAATATTACAAACCTCGTTACAAATCCACAAAGGCGGAGCGCATACAGTAATGATGGATAAATTTTGACGACGATTCATCCAAATGACTGTTAACTCAGTGTCAGTTGCCCATTCAACTGCCGTAAAATAATGCTCCCTTAATTAATACATTAAAATTGATTTACACACGAGATATTCAATTGAGTTATGAGATTGTAAAATTAAGTACAGTGTACTGTAGAGCAATTAATATAGTAATTCAAAAGCCCAAAATTTTATAAACGTTAATTTTAATCGGAATTGATGATATTAAAAACTCTACAGTATCACTAATAATAAACTTAGTAGTGAAATTTGTTGAGAATAATTAACATAAATGGTAAAGTGTTAGTGATAAGTGCCCATGCAGATTTAAGATTTTGGTCACACATTGTAGTGATTTTGTGTTTTTAATGTTGAAACAGAAAATTATGTGTAAATATTAGAATTGATATAAAAGAGAAAGAGATAGAGACAGTTCATGCCACAAACCACATTGTAACTAACTGGTCTCTGATTGAAAGTGGTGGCTTAATGTCAATAGATGGTGCCATCTTTCTCCGACCGCTGCCAAGAAAGCTGTAACTTAAATCCACAACCCTTAAAATCACAGTTGGATTTACGTGCCCTGCCTTTTTCATCCAAGCCATTATTTAAGCCAATTGCCAAGCCAGAAGATAAAAAAAATAAGAAAAATAAAACTTAGTATTATTATTTTTTTTTCTTTTTTTTGCGTGAAAGCATAAAAGCTGCAAGTCGGAAAACGTTAATTGGCAGTTGAATAATTTGGATTATAATATTTTGTTAAGTGTTTTGGTGATGCCTGAGTAAGATATGACTGAGTCATTTCAAAGCTAAAACCTGACTTTGTTTTTATTTCTGATGGAGGTAAAATGATGGCTTTCTTCGTTACATCAGTTAAGTTGACAATCATTAGTTGGACAATTGGATTGTGTTGTGCTGGCTGTAAGTTATTGAAAAAATTTTAGATTTTTGAAGCTTTTCCGTAATATCTTTGTGGGATGTAGAATGATAGTTTGTTAACTAGAGTCAGCCATTTTTATCATGTGTTTAAAGTGATGTTTTAAATCAGAGTAAAATTATGATTAAGTATTTTACCTTAGGATATCTAAATGTCTTTATACTTGGATAAATGCGTGGCTTGACTGGATCGCCATACATTTCCAAAGGTTGAGCAGAAACTAAAGTGTCGTTAAATGAGGCAAAACAAAGCAGTTTTCCATCTTTGGAGAACCACACTGCGCTATTTGATGCTAAAATTTCTTCTTCGTAAATCCAATCAGGGACGCCATTGTACACTTCAGCTGATTTGGTGTTTGTTAGCATTTTTACGTCGTCAGAAGCAGCAGATGGTTTATAGTAGATATTGTTATCGTGCACAAAAACCTTGATTATAGTAAACGAATTATTAATGGTAAAAAGAAATTGTATAATAAAATCCGTTTACAAAGCTGTTGTCCACTGGTCCCCATTTAACCAACTGCATTTTCACATGTTGTTCAGCTGATGTACTAAGTAATAGGGCCTTGCAATTTCTTTTAAGATTAGAAAACACAATTATTAGAGTAAATATCGCTTTTAAATTTATATTTTTATTGTAGTTTGTATGTAAATACCCGATTATTATGTCGTAAATCCAATAGCGAGCTAAGAAACTGTGGCGATAAACCTGCAAAAATGGATGAAAAATACACAAACTATTATTAAGTTCAATTTAGTTATCAGCAAAAGTTAGTGTTAATATTAATAAGTAAAGTACAGTGAAAGCCTTTTAACGTAAAATCGCTTAACATAAAAAATCAATTAAAGATTTATTGATTTTATATCATAAAAATTAAAATTACTGTACAATATTAAAGTTTAATATGATGTTTTGTAATGCTGTATATTAAATCAAATTTTGTATATATTGTTTTAACATAAAAATCCTTTAACATGAAGAAAACTTTCGATCCCGAGCGTTTCGTGTTAGGAGGTTTTTACTGTACATTAATTTAGTCGCATTTAATTTAGCCACCGAATATTTTGAGCGCAATATCAGTTAGTTATTCGAATTACATTGCTTTCCAAACACTTTGTGGGCAAATCAATTGTGACGTAGTATAAATTATTTAAAATTTATAACCTTTTCTATATCTGACGCCATCAATAAGTACCTCCTATCTGCGGATAGATACCAATTTTGCACATTTCGTTTTCTCTGAAATAAAATAAAATTATTACAAGTTAAAAAATATACCAGTACTAATGTGTGCAATATTAAAACTCAAGTAAAAAGTGACAGGATTTATGAGTATTGACCTCGCACGATTTAGTCGATTATTCGGATTTTTTTTGAAAGGCATTTGGACTTGTAATCTATTGTACTAGACAATATCGTTACAGACCGTAAATAAATGCGCACAAATGTATTGACAGTATATCACGTAAATAGTTTACGAGCTACGTCAGTTCCTAAATTCAATCAATACCTGTTTACTGTTGTACTGAAACCATAAATGCGTAAATCGTGTCTGATATCTTTGATTTTGGTTTTATCGATACTGTATCAACATTGCTCATTAGATTAAAGTATGATTGAACATTTTCCATTAAGTATTCTTGTTAATAGAATTTTCAGATACGAATGCTTTGAGTGTGTTTATAACGTTGCTATAATGTATTGATTTTTATTTCATTTTGTCATTGTGATGTGATAATGGCTCCTAATTAGTCGATCCTACTACTAATTAATGCAATTTGTATTTTAATAATGAAACGCTTTCTTGTTTTTTTTTCTCTATCTACGGTTGGAACCATATATCGAACATTACATTTGAACTTCTAATATAAGTTATATAAAGTACAGTAGTGTAATATGTGGTGTATAAAATCGATAGTTTATGTATGTCCCCATTGTTGCTGCTGAGTTAGCGCTTGTTTAATCTCAAGTGCATCAGACTATATTAAATTCATTCCTTAGCTCTTCAATTTGATTGAACACTGATCACTCGAAATGCACTTGTGAGTGTTGTTCTGTAAGCACTTTATAATTTTTTAAAAGGAAAAGGAGTACATTAAGTTGAATTGAGTGGATGGAGATTATTTTAACATCATATGCGCGCAGATGCCAGTTTGTTTTTCTTTTCTTTTATTGTTTATTTACTTACAAATGGCTGGCTAGGGACAAATACTGAAACGTTTCCATTGGCAGCATCAAAAAGCATTAGGGAGCCCTCTTCGTTACGGTATAGAAATTCGGAATCTGCAATTAATATCAATTAATAACTACCAGTAAAATTATATTGAAAATTGAAACGAATTTTTTAATATTTTAAGTGTGGTTGACGTTGAACGGACTGGGTTTGCACCCTGTAAAGTAAAGGGGTGGGGCCAAATTTTGTAAGTGACAGACAGGTTAAGATGACGAGGGAGGCAGTTTCCATGGTGACCAAAGCACCATCTGCCATCCGTTCAACCGCTCAACGTCACATTGAAAGACGTCGACATATGCAAAAGCAATGAGACCGTTGAAATGAAAATAAATAATATTCTATTTATAAGATGGAATACATTATTTTTTTTTTACCGGAAATCCATGTTGCGTTGTAACGAGGAGGAGTGAAATTAGTTCCTAAAACATCTTCTAACGTTAGTCGTTCTCCTTTGACTCTTGGGCCTGGGTCTCCAGGGGTCAGAAGAATGACCGCTGTAACTATTAGAGAGCAGACGATAACGATGACCAGCAACGCTATCCCAATTCCTCTCCAATTCCTTTGATTTGGTCCACTTGAGACTAATTCCTAGACAAAATAAGTCAATTTGGGCATTGATTTACATTAAAGTTGATTAAACATTTCTAAGCGACAAAAACAAATTTATGTAGTTAAGGTTGAATTGTACACTTTTTCCAGTAATAACTTGTACTTTATGACATTATTTTGATGACATTGTTTGGAGTGCATTATCTAGATTTTTGTCGGTTTCTATAAAAAATCAATAAGAATTTAAAGAAAGAAATTGTCAGAAATCCGACATTTGCCATGAATCAAACAATTTTCACTTTGTTTTTTATTCTATTTCATATTATAATCGTACTTGAAATTCAGTAAGTGTCATAAAATATGATACACACTTTCTCATATAAATTTATATGCAATTTTTCAACATTTTAGAAACTTCCTAATTTAATAAGATTTTTTTCTGTGTTTCTGTCATCAACATGATTTTTATTGTATTGAAATTTAAATTGTTGAATAATAATCCTTTATCGTGTTTTATTTGCTGAACGAGCAGTTTCATATACTGTATATCACAAAAACTATTTTTTTTTCTTTTTTAACTATAGCTTGAGTTTCAGATATTCAAAAAACATTTTTATTGGAACCAATATTACTGTATGAAGAACTTAAAGCTTATCACTTAAAACTTAAGCAAAAAAGTTGAAAGAGAATTTCGATTTTTAAGCAACCATATTATTCGCCTATCTTCATATAACTTTAGTAATTTTATGTGCTGCATAATAAAAATCTTACCCTAGCTGGCTTACGAACATTAGCGATAAACGGCCTGACTAATCCACTGCCATAATCCCTACCACAATGGTTATTATCATATACCGTTGAAGCGTCTTCCCCGTAACTAACCATTTCATAGCTACCGTATATTGCTACTGTATTTGAGCATAGTAAATTTATATTTGAAATTAATTTTTGTTTACAAAATACTTGTACATGTATGAAAGGGATAGATAGATATGAGTGGATGCAATTGTGCAACGTTTGTGATGTCATTTCCGCTCTCTGCATTTGTCATGAAGGAAATATATTGACTGCTGAGAGTGTGAATAGATTTTTGTTCATTCACGATTGTTGGAGCAGATAAACAAAATTTACATTTTTTTTTTTGACAAAGACAAAATCATCCTCTGCCATATTGTATGGTGGTATACTCGTACTGTACTCCTATAACATAATCACGTGGTGTCTAAACGTTCAATTGCATGAGAATGATATGGGATTGTTCAAGGCTGCAAGTAATGTTTGTCAGTCACTATTTATAGTTTTAAATGGCCAAGCATAAGTCGTAATCGTTAACAACATAAACAGCTTAAAACCAGCGTATTTGACGACATGCGGTATGCACTTAGTTAAAATCGTAGCATAATCATTTTAGAGATTGTACATTAAAAAAGTTTTGATTAGATATACTGTACAGTTATAGGGTTATAAATTATACCGTGCTGTAATTTTATTGCAACTTAATATGACTTACAGTAAACGCTTATCATTTATTTGATTTCTTTGTCGATGATTTAGAATTTTAGAGCAAGGCTAATCCAATATATCGGAAATAATAAAGATAAAGTTGGAAACTGTTTATAGTTACTGTACATACTGTAGTTATGATGTTACCCATTTTACGTTTTTAAAATAGGCTTTTTGCGGTGACGTTAAAACATTACAATGATTTTCAGAGTCTTTTTATGAGCAGTGCAACCTTAAATTCAATACTTTTAACACTATAAAATACCAAAAAATAGTTTTCTGTTTTTGGTAAGCTCGTTTTAAAATCCTTTAATCATCGTTTTCTTTTTTATTCCAGGGTTTGCAGAGTAAATGCAATTTGATCAAACTGATTTGTAAATACAGTAGTGTAATTACGTTCACATAGCATTTGACGATTTCTCAGTGGACGTAAAATGTAACGAAATAATTCATGCCAATATCTGTTGCTTTAAATCCACTAGATTATACTGTACTTCCGACTAATCTGGTTGGATAAGCTTACTTAATCAAATGCAGCAAACAAAATGTGTGCAATACAAAATTAGTTGCAAAGTTTCACGTCAAATAGTTGACCAAATAATGGTAGTTAAAAGTATTAATAATTGTGTATAACAAGCGTTTATGATGCTTATAGTTCTGCTTATAAATTTGAAACTCGTATTTTTTGTGTCACATAAAATGCATGCTCAGTACTGTGAATAATATAATTGCTCATTCCAAGCATAAAACATGACAGTTGTTTCCATTAAATTTAACTGCATAACGATTATTATTATTTTAATACAATATTTTGCCATGTAATTGGGTGTTTTTATGTCGTATAATTTATTTATCGCAATGTTTTACATCTGTTAAAACCATTGCGTATTATTGTAAGTTAAAATGCTTTAAAAATGATGTGCATATCATAATACGGATACGAATTGCACGCATATTTTTACGACTATAATAAAAATATATTTGAACAAACGCTATTCTACAATGCTGTATAATAACTTAGTATTGCTTTGTTGATCTTAGAAGTAGTTTTTTTCTTTTTTGCGTAAATAACATTTTTAAAGTAGATCTAATACAAATTTTAATGCAATATTGCAAATTAGTTTTTTCATTAAAGCCATTTTTGTCCTTTGGTTTATGTTTATGTTTGTTTTTTTGTGTCAAATTGAATTGAATTTTGTTGAAACTTTTGAAGCGACGCCAATGAAAGTTCCATTAAATGAAAGCACTTAAACTTTAAGCACTTTAAGTTGAAATTTAACTTTTTATTTTACATACCGTATGACAATTGCAATTGGCATTGTGACAATTTTTTTGGATTGCTATTAATGATCTGTATGACAATGGGTAGCGAGGAATGGACAAATTAAAATCAATCCCTTTTTTTGGGAGGGGGGGGCTAAACAAACAATTATAACAATTTCATATTGGCTATTGTCAACCCTATATTCCGCTTAAATCTGTTTTAATCAGTTTGGGTGATAAATTGGGATATCGAACTTAGTTTCCAAACAAACCCCAATTGTTTTACTGTCCACACTAGCCTTTATTTATAATAACTGTGTCCATCTACAGGGAATGAAAGTCGTTTGCACGAAGCCAAATAATTACAACAATATTTACATAATTTTGGTGCTCTCAAACTGCTTAATAACCGTACATTTGACAGTAATCACTGGTTTTTGCCAATTTTATCTTTTTGCTAAATCTATAATAACCCGTTTGTCGTATTAAATATCTTTACTGATAGCTACTGGAAAGTGAAAACTAAAAAACGACAGAAAATATTAAAGTGGATAATCTAAAATTAAACACATTGTCTTGCTATGATCAAAATGTTTTGCAAAGCAATTAATTTATTGAATATAAATTGCAATTGAATACTGTATAATGCAGTTGCAAGTAATTTCTTTGTATTTTCTGAATGACAGCGTGTAAAATGGCCATCACAAAAGAATGTTATAAAGGTGAAAGTACAAGTAATTATGGATATGGTGCAGTTGCCATGGGAACGTCTATGCACACATTACTAATACATTTTCCCCCTCCTCCAAATCAAATAGTTATTTCACCCGAATTTTTTTTTGTGTGTGAGCATTGAATTTTTCGTACGTTTGCCAAATCATAATAAACACGCTATTGTAGAAGCGAGTTATTGTTAATAGTTATTAAGAATCTTATTGTTAATTAATGTGAATAATTTTACCTCACTGCTGGGACTTGAGGCTGGGGGCGCTTGTGACTTTCGACGGTTATCCATTGGTGATGTAGTTTTAGTTTTATTACCTAATACCATCACGTCCAACACTACTACTAGTAGAACCACTTATACGTTTGCACATATGGGGAGCTAGTGATTAAACCATCTTCATACTGGTTACAACTAGCTCCTTCTTAATCCGGTTTGCATTTAGATTTTTACTATTTTTTCCAGTTGTCGATTTAAAAATTTTAAAATTGTCTGATCGATAAGAGAAAGATTGTCTAAATGTCTTGAAATTGAAAGCAGAGATCCATGACGTTATTTACAGTTAGTTTATGTTGGTTGAGTTCACCGTGTTTTCATGTGAAATGAAATTTAAGATGCTTTGGAGAAAAAATTAAGCGAGATGAAAATTACTAAATTATTAATCCTGTTGATCATCCAGAATGATGCTAATGGAGAACGAGAAATCTATCTCGCACAGACAGATGATGATGATGATTGACTATTGTGCCAATGAATACTACATTATTATTATTATTATTGGAATTAATATTAAAATGACATTTGCATAATAATTTGAAATTAATAAGGAATTTTTCGCAGCAGCACTTTTGCATGTGAGACCTGATCTTGTGTCTCAAATGAAAATAGGGGAGAAAACTAAGGTGAAATTAGTGCATTTAGAGAGCGATCTGAAAGCGCTACCTTATAAACACTTTTATATTCCACCCACTCCTCATCTTAACCCATACAGCTTCCCCCACCCGTTTTGCATTATAGAGTTTGAACGCCGTTTCAAGTATACTATAGGCTATAGTACTACTGTTCAACGGGGAAAATGCAATTTAACTCTTAGAGCTGCCCCTTCAGTTGCCACATTTATCACATTAAACCGTAATATGACCGTCAATATGTCTCTACTGCGCATGCTCATTTAATTTCATACTTTTTTCTTTTAAATTTTATAAAAATAGGATATACTGTACATTGTTTGTTATGCATTTTATATGGAAAATAAATAGTTTCTCGCACTTAAATCAATTTCAACTTTAAAGATAAAATTGCGGTATGGTATTGCAATTTTTTTTTTGTAAGTGAAAATCATTGTAGCTTAAACATAGTGAACATAAATTACGTGTTTCCAATATTAAAAGTTTTATATTGGTACATGTGTCTGGGAATAAAGAAACAAGAAATAATCTTATCATAAACAATGCAATTTCTTCAAGTTTCTTTAATAAGAATTCTGAAAGGCGTCTGTTAGAAACCTTGCAATTTATTCTCATTTGGAATTATATTTACACTTATCTTATGATCGTTGATCACAAGTGCAAGTTCAGTACATTTGGGGAAGTTAAGTTTTATCGTGCAAGTACTTGTATTTTTTCTGCGAATTTTTTTTAAAATTATTTTCTGGTTTTATTAGCTTAACAAAAGTTATGACATGCACTACCTTTAACGAATTTTTGTGAATTACTATTCGTTATAGAAATACTTGTATATTCCCACATGGAAAGTATGAAATTAGTGGTAATCATTATAAGTGAACTGTAAGTTCAGTTATTTTAGGTTCGCCATTTTTTTTATGTTAGTGTTTTCATAATTAACCGTAGTAAAGCAATGCTTCTTTTGGTTAACCCGGAAATCTACAGTTTCATTTGTCATACTGTAAAGTTTTATGTTTAAGTAATTTTATTTGAAGTATTATTTTTTAAATTATATTTTGGCCATTTTAGCATTGTATTTAATTGCATAATTTTGACCTTTTTTTACTCTGTTTTACTATATTTAGTGGAATATACAGTAAATCTTGCTTTTAATAATGTTAATGTTGACATTGTGAAGCTTAACTTATTTAACATACAGTACTGTAGCTACAGTACATGGCGCATACACGAACCGCGTTACACAATTCTTCAAAGCACCGCGAATTTTGAAACAATAGCAAACTCGTGCATTATAAAATTCGCACTGTTTACACTGCTTAAATTAATTGTCCTAGTGGAGTACGTGCTCTGTTCAAATATTATTCTTCAATAGAATTTACAATCTTTAGAGCGGCAGTTTAGTACTGTGTTTTAGGTAGTGTAGTGCAATGAAGCTAGAACAAACAATTTGTACATAAATATCCGATAATATTAAGTGATAAATCAATTAAAAAAACTGGATTTTATTTCAATCTGCAACAGCCGGTTGACCATGAGCAGGCTGAAATTCAAATAAAACATTGTTTATATCACAATAAGTCATATTATAAGCTCAATTCTTAATGTCGAATTTATCGAATTATTAAATGTGAACATAACATAAAACGTTTACTGTGTAAGTAATTAATGTTTCAATGTTTTTGAGATGTAGTTTGTTACAGTTATATTATTCATTATTTGATGACTGATTATTTTGCTATATTGTCAAGAGCTTTGAAATGCAGTTCGATTAATCTTCACATAAATAAATGACACTAAATGACGTTATTTATACATATAATTATATTAAGTAAAAACAGATGAGCTAAAATTAACAAAACATGGACTGATCACTTATTCGCTCTAATTTCCAATGTATTTGGGGGGTTTTATCTCTCTACTTGTAATTTGGTTGTTATTTGGCACAAAAAATGATTTACGAGAGGGCGACATTAAATAATTTACGTTACAAAAATCTCTTACCAAGTATAAAAAGATTAGCGAAATATACATCCTAAATTTTTTGCCAGTTATATTATGTATCAAAAACACAAAAATAACGAAAATACAAGAACGCAAAAATTGTTTCTTTTTTTTTGTTTTGTTTTGCACAATTGATAAACAGCGACGACTAGATAAAAAAAAGCTTTAGTTCAATCAATTTGAATGAAATTCCAAACTGATATTTTGTTCTTTATTTGTTACGCAATTATTTTTTGAATGATGTGTTTTTTTGATGCCCTTTCTCTGGAATCTTCTCTGACTAGACCATTGTGCACCGGTGAATGATTGGTAGAGCCCATTCGACGTCTTGTACGTTTGAGTTTGGCCATATCTTCGCCAAACACATCACCGGTTCTCAATGCTGAAATAAGATCATCAAAGTCGCCCTTCTCTTCACCACCATTTGTTACTCGATACCCGTTTGTGTGACCGTTTTTTACAGCATTTATTAACTTTGTTTTGTTTTGCTCAGTCAAACTATCTTTTCTCTCTTGAACACGCTTTTTAATCTGTTTCAGAAACAAAAGTTCAGTTAAAAGTTCAAACCAAAAGAAATTCCATTTTCCTTACTTCCATCTCTTGTTTTGCTCTTCTCTCTTCTTCTTCCTTTTTTCTTTTGAAGTTTTCGTTATCGTGTCGAGCTTCAACAAACGTGGTTAGAAATGTATCGAATATTCCGAAAAATTCATCCGGTTGCATATTTGTTGGGTCTTCACCAAACAACTTTGCTGCCTTCTCGTACTGTAATCAATACCACTATGTTTAGAAACCAATTCAAATGCATTCAGAGAGCTATAAGTTAGAATCTTACTCTGACTTTCATGTCAATGAAAGAATCTTCTAATTCAGAGAAATTGTACGTGGCTGTTGTTATGAACTCTTTCATTACGGGGACAAATCGATCGCCAGTTACCAATGGTTGCTTTCGATGGAACTCCAACTCTTTTTCAATTTCTTTTAGCCCACTTCTTAACGAATTGATATCCTTATCAAGTTCACCCATACTAATTTCAAATAAGTTTTAAGTAAATACTTGGTTATGATTACATTTTTTTATAATTATTACTTGACTTTAGCTGCTTGTCTGACGTGGGCAACATCTTCTTCTAATCGTAAACTGTCTTTAAACTGTTGAAGATAATTTTAACACGTTATAGCTTTTGGTTGCCGGTTAGAAACACTGTAATATTAAGTTTACTTGTTTTTCCAAAGTGTCTACGAGGTAATGTAGCAGATTCATGTTCCTGTTTAAACTGGATTTGGTGTCTACAATTCTATTAAGGCTGACCAGTTTAAATCCACCAGCATTTCCACGCTGCCCAGGGTTCATGTAATTTCCAAATGCCAACACCATTTCCAAAATGCGCTTTAATCGGCGACTACGATGAACTTCTTTCGATGCTTCTGTTACAGCTGGTTGCATTTAAAAAACATTAAAACATTAATTTGCTGTTCCTAAATTTATTCTAAGTTACTTACAAGCTACTTTTGGTTTGCAGTCGTTTATCCTTTCGTTAAATTTCTTTTTATAAAAAAGTGTACGCAGCTTTTGCTCATAGTGATTTATCCTAAAAACAAACCATTAACAAATTCTTAGTAAGTCTATTTTTATTTAAGATTAAATGTAAATCTTGCCTGCTAATTTCATAAAGAAAACGATCTGCTCTAGCCATTTGATCAATTTCAGTACAATGATCTTCAAGTAGAGCTTTTTCTTCTGAACTTGGAATGAATTTTAACATCTACAAAGTTTAAGGAATGATTAAGCGCTTAAATTTAACACTATCGTAGCTAAATCTTATTGTTACTTGTTCAATCATATCTTTTGGTAATTGATCCTTGCTGTCCATACTTAAAATTGCTTTGCAAATCTCCTCGTTTGTCATTTTCAATTTTGACAGTAAAATCGTGCAGTTTTGCGCTCTTCGACCATCAATTACTGAAAATTCACGACAACGTGGTTTGCCCACTAAAAGATCTTCAACTGATCCTTCATTCTGTATTATTATTATTTCAATTAATAAATCGCTTTGTCATTATCTGAAAAATGGATTAAGTTTTTAAACCTGTTTCTGATAAGCGGAAAATGTTCTGTCAAAATCTTCCAAATCAATTAATCGGTACAATTTGGATTCGTCCAACTCTGTCCAAACAGTACCAGTCAGCTTGATCTACAAATCGGTTAGGTAATTTAGTATTTAACAGGGGAGATTTAGTATAAATGAAACTTACATCAGGTAATTTAGACCAATTGAATGATTTCAAAGGATTGCTTGATTTGGGAATGTTTTTCTTTAAAACAACTGGTCTTGTTATTCCAGGGCAAGCTAAAATTGTCAAAAATTATTATTTATTCGAATCCTTTATCAGCTAACTAAACATTGATAGGACCAATGTCGTACCTGGAGCTGGTGGTGGAGGAGGCCCTGGAGGGGGTGGTGGCATGGGTGGACCATTACAGTTGGATGATGGTGGAGTTGGTGGTGATGGTGCTGGAACAAATTCTGGTATTTTCCTTGAAAGCCCAACTTTGGCGTCATCTGGAAGACTTCCCCCTTGGACTAGATTTTCTAGCCTTATACGTTCACCCTTTTCGGCTTCCAACTAAAAATTAAATAGAATTTTAAAATACAATAATTAGTTAAATCCACCGGTTTGTATGAACTTACAATTGCAGTGATTTCGTTGATTTTGCACTCTAACTCTGCTATCTTCTGTTTGGCTTCCAAATGACCTACTGATTCTTTCTCTAATTTAGTTCTCATCTTATTCAGAGCAATTTCCATGTCATCCTAAGTAACAAAATTAACTTATAATTGAATTATTTAAAACACCATTTACTCAAACGTACTTTCTCTTGGGCTTTCACTTCATATTCCTGTTCCTTTTTGGCTAACTTTGCTGTCAAATCGGAATTTTCTCGTTCTAAAGTTTCAGCCTTATTGCGAGCTTCTCTCAACTCTTCCTCTTTGGCCAACCTTTATAATTGTGGAATATAATTTAGTTACAGCTGGAAATTTTATGAATATATTTGACTTTACAGACTTACAGTTGCACAATTTCAGCGACATTAATCTCGATCGGAGCCACATCGGGGTTGTTTTTGTTGTTTCCTTGTAAAACTATCTGCTGCACAATTCGGTCAAATAGAAGCCAATATTGAGAACATGTTCGGCCATGCACTAAAACAGAGACAAATTTATTACATATAAAAAATCAATTTTTAAAGTAATTTTTGAGTCTAAATATCTACCAGGTAACAGTAACATATGTTGTAGCAGTGATAATAGATGTGGATATGCAGCTGAATGAGCCAATTTGGTTTTTAGAACATCAAACATTGAACTTGCACTTTTTGTATCAATATGTATCTGAAATTTCAATTAATTCTTGTAAATACATATTGGAACTAGAATTCAGTACTCCAATTTTCTTCTTACTTTGTCGTATTGCCTAGCTAATTCCTTTTCATCTTCACTTCTAACCATCTCAAAAAAATCTAAATGTCTTTTTAAATTCGTAAAACCAAAATTAGTTTAGTTACGAGAAGTCAATATAAAGTTAGGATCAGCAAAAAAGTTTTAATGTTTTACCTATCTAATGTCTCGTTTTCATGACTACGCAATTTATCAATAATGGGCTGAATTCCCAACATTAAAAATTCATAACGAAGATGGATTCGAAACTCCAAATGGTCCTGAAATGACGTTTTGTTAGTGAAATAATTATAGCTTAGCTATTGATTGATTACCTGTCCCGGTCCATAATTAAGAACAGCATTAATAAAAGACATCACAGCAGTTTTCATGTTAACTTCATCCCGGTAAATGCCAGTGCTTCGATCCAAGTCATTTACAACGCTCTGTAAAACAATAATTATTGTATTTTACCCTTAATGAATAGTAAAAATTAATCTGATTTAATGGGTTGCACTTACTTGAAACCTTGTTCGTTCACAGGCATATTTTTGATAGTTTAACATTGCGTCTAACACCTTTCTATGACCACCAGGAACCAAACACACAGCTCCAAGAATTTCCAATACTGCTATTTTTGTTTTAATATTTTCCGAACTTAAACCCTGTGCTATTATGTCAATACTGTTTGGATGAGCTAGTACGTGTGAACGGCCATTCTGAAAATCAAATTTTGTCATTTGTGAGTTTTATTTTTTAAATTTAAATGTGTTTTTATTACCGAATTGTTCATCAAGGCTTTAAAACATCCAATAATCGAAGTGTGTATAGAACTTTGACTTGTTTCATAATTCATATTTGTTAAAAAATTCAATAAACACGATAGACCGTCCAACTCAATAAATCTTGTTACAAAACTAAAAGTTTGAATAAAAATTATTAGTTTTAAGATGATTATTTTTTAATTACAATTTGACTAGGCACCTGTGAGGCTGTGTTCTCAGTGCTGTTTTTAAACTGTCCAGTAACTTTGTTCTCGAAGTGACCTCTTCCGTATCATGTGGAAATAACATCTTTTAGGAGAAAAAAAATAAAAATGTAAAAAATAGTAAAGAAAGTAATAGAAATGTTTTTTACCATTGACATTGCTGTTACTTTTTCAACATAATAATCTGGAATATGTGTAGAAACAGCAGTTGTCTCATCCTGTTAAAAAAAATTAGTTAATAAATGGTTATAACTTGTGCACTTTAATCTAAATTTAATTAGTTTGATAACATCTAGATTTTTAACTATTATAAAATGAACAATGTCATTTTTAAATTTACTTTTTTTCGGCTGCAATATATTTGCCATTTTTTCTCCGCCGGCAAACCAAACATAGCTTCTCTTTTTTGAGCTGTCAAATCCAGTTCATCCTTTTAAAAAATGAGGGGGAAGAACAAGAAGAAGAAAAAAACAACAAACTTTAATGAAAAATGAATCTTTTTTTTTTTAATATATTACTTTCATGTGCGGTATAGTTATGCAAGTTACTTACAACTAGCTCAGCAAATTTCGCGTTGAGTTCGTCGTCGTCTGGCATTGGCTGTGTAGGGGTGAGTGGTTGCAAATTAACAACCCCACCATTTTCGACTACTTTATAAGTAATTTCTGGTGGTTCGTTGCTCTGAAAGCAACCGCACCAACCTGGGGCACTCCGGCGAACAGGCATCTTCGGCAGCTGTACACTATTTCTACAGATGGCCAGCAACTATTATACATAAACAAAACAAAAACATGAACATTTAGCATTTTTTTTTTGCATAGACATTTATATTTAATTTCATAAATGGTGATGGTGAGAGTGAGGCATTTTTTTTTTCATTTAAAGATGAATAAAAGTTTTAAAAAAATAAAGGTTTTAAGAAAAATTTCCGGCAAAATGATGTCATTTGACGCACGCAAACTCTTTGCATGTAAATTTGTTTACCTGCAAAGTGATAAACGGTTCCCATGACAACCATTTTCGTTGCAATCATAATAGTAATAATAACTTGGATAACATGTTGTTTCTTTTCTAAGTAATAACAAAAAAGCAATGTTGAAAGTTGTATCTCGTACAAACGCCTACGTGTTTTTATCCAAAATATTTTTGAAACTCACGAAAAATTAGAGGTCAGCGAACTTTACACGTTGAAATGCGGGCTTTTATTAGTATTCGGGTGATGGGTAAAGTATGCTAAGTGTTCTTAAATATCACAACAACGTCATCCACCTATTAGAAGATTTCTTTTGCTTGTATTTTTATCAGTTTTACCTTCTCACCTTACGTCTTTATGCGTTTTAAAGGTTGTGCTTATGCGTACTAAATAAAGCAATTATTTATCCTGAGAGAAAATATATTAAACAAAAATTACATAAAACCGCAGATAAAAACAATGACGATAAGAAAATTCAAAATTACTTTTTTTTTTCTCAGGGACTCGGTAAGAAGATTATTTATCTATGATCGTTTAACAAACCAGATGATCCCGATCATCTACTAATTTGATTAAATTGCTACTTTGCTTGCAAAACTTTAAAGATAGTTACATAGGTAATGGGTTAAATAAACATTCCAGTTTGAGATAAAATAAATGAAAGTGTATAAGCCACGAGAAACATGGAACAATAACGTGCAAGTCATAAAAGGGGGAGAGAGAAACACGGTGCGGCGCCATCTTCCCTTTTTTCCACACAGCTTCTGCTTTCAATCCATTCATATATTTTCAACTATTTTACTAAAAATAAAATTGCTCACCTCCACTTTTCGGTAGTTTTCTGATGTCTTATTCATTATGTCACAAACAGATGTGCACAATCTTTAGCGAGTTATTTTTGCCGAAATATCTGAAGCGCACTGAGTTTTAATGCAAAACACGCGAGTGCAAGCAAGCATCGTTTTTCCAAAGTCGCTGCTTCTGGCAGGAGAAACAGTGGTCGCTCGTAAGGGGGGGAGGAGCTTTAGGAAAGGGAAGAATCCACGACGTGCAAACGTAAATACAATAATACAACGTATAGAAATCAGTACATTTAAATAAATAAAACATGCATACACTAAGTACCACGCAATGCAGGTACTGTACAGAAAAATTAAAAATTTATTGTATACTGTATAAACAGTCAGTGACATCTGTTATTTTAAGTTTTTAATGTATGTTTTGAACAGAATATACTTAGGTAGATATATTGTTTAGTTGGAGAGATTATTCTGAGTGATTTTCTAAAGTGTGACCCTTTTTTACAATAAAGAAACGAGACTAAATATCACCAGTTACAATCACGATTTTTCCCATTTCTTTCTTTGGAAATAACAGTGCCAGGTGAATCTTACCAGGTGATTTGTACCATGGAAATAAACAAGTGTTTCATTTTAGACAATCACCCGGTATTTGGAAAAACGTATATTAGTGAGAGGCATCATTTGAGAGCAGCTGGATAGGAAAAAATACAGTACTACAGTGGGATTGTCCACATGGCTATTTCTTCATAGAATTTTCATGAGTTTATTTTTCTTTACTTATACGGAATATTTTATTTATGTAACAAAAAATTTATTTTTTGAACTCGCAACCTAAAATGGCAACAAATAACTTATTTACAGTGTGTTATTCCAAGATGTGGTAACTTTCTCGGTTAGTCAAAATATTATTTTTTAAAATTATATTACAACACCATGGTTTTAAATATACAGTAACTATACCGAAATGCTTTTTTTTTTGTTAGCAATAAATGTTTTTGACTTTGAAAATTCATGCAACATATAATCATAAAAGTTTTCCTTTTGCTGGTTTGTTTGCACCACGGTTTTATGTGCTATACACACAGTACTTGTAAATGGCACGTAATTATGACTTAGGCAATTCTAAACTAGAAATGTAGTATGCCGAAATATGCATTTTATTAGTGTTTTGTGATGTAAAACTCGCAAATTGTACCATTATAGCATTGGTATACAGTATATTCTTAGGCAAATACCCATATAATGATGCACGATGCACTCACGCACGCAATTCCCAACATGCAATGCAACATTAAGTAATATCGTCTCGATCAATTATTAATGTTTGAGAATGTATTTTATTTCAATTTCTCTAAAATACATTGAGGAAGGAAATCTTTATTTTTCTGTTTAAATAAATTATTTTTAGCGACAATTTTATCCACAGCAGTTTTTAATGTGTCTTTTTATTTTTCTATAGCGGAAGAAATGCATCATGAACACTGAACACCAAGCGCTAAATGCTAAATACTAAACGGTAGGTAAGAAAATTACTGGTTATGTTTAGCTCTAAGTCTCAAAGACGACATCGAAATTTAATGCGACCTGCTATTATGATTGACCTCACATTAACAGGATGCGGAAATATTACATACAGAAAAACAATGCATCCATATCACACACACAAACACACACTGAAAGATTTAAACGGAACGTCACGCGTGCCATGTTTGCAATGAATTCGTCATTTCCTTCTCAAAATACATAAAAATATAATATGAATTAGGCTAATATTGTGATGTTGTTCATCAACACAAATTTTATCTCTCAGCTTTTGTTTCCTTTTTTTTTTCTTCTTTATTTGTATAATAATAACAGGGTAAATTTAAAATAATTTTCCAAGCGTAAACAATAGGTTGCTCTCTGGTGTTCAGCCTTTACATTCAAAAAGCAATTTAGTTTCCGTTCAACAGATTGTTTTTCACATGACAATGCACTTGTAAATTTCATCAATTTCAGGGGCACATTTTGTTTGATATCAAATACCCACGGTAGATTTAAGCTTATGACAAACTTTGGTTTGGTTGATGTTTTCTAACATTTTTATGATACGTAGAGTGTAGTATATGCAGTGTCAAGTTATAAAGTATTATTTTAATAAGTATTAATCGTTTCTAGATAGAAAACCAATTTAAATTACTAAAATATCAGAGCAGGTGAAATAAATTGTGTTAGTAAACCGTTTAATATCAAATTATCTAAAAAATAACATGCATTTTATATCTAATTATCTTTTAAAAACGATTATCTGAAAATGTTTGAAGCAACTGACATGCATAATATTAAGTGTAATTCAGGCCAATGCATTATAAAGTAGTAAAAAAATTCATACAATTTAAGTGTCAGAATTTCTCAATTTGAACCATCGTATTGAAATTGGTTTTAAAATACGTTAAAAACGATGAAATGTTACCTAACTAAAATTCGATTGGGCTGTCCATCATTTTATACAATTGTACAACTAAAGTGTAGTCTGCTTTTTTATTACACAGTACTATTACAATTTTTAAAAGTAAAAAAAAAAAAAAAACTCCTTCATGGTCAACTATTGTTAATAGTTCTAGTTTTGTAAGTTATTTCTTTAACCTTAAACCATTTTTTGATATCAGCATAATAGTAAAAAAAAACCTAAGCAACTACAATTTTACCATCATCATATTAGATTACATTTTATCGTCTACAGCTCATTTACATGCTTTTAAAAAACAAACAACCGCATATTAGACACATTTTAACCTTAAATAACGTACTCGCAAGTGTACCTAATAAAATGATCTATTCACTGTAAATAAAAATCTCCCCTAACAGCCATTTCCAAGCAACACCCAACAATCCTCGTTGTACACAAAAGAAAAGAAGAAAAAAAAAACTTCATAAAAAACCCATGTTTGAATGTGAAATTTATGGTTAACAATAGTTGGGGAAGTTGGAAACTTTACTATTATAGAGTAGACGAAATCGAGATGAACGAACCAAGGTAACAATAGACCGAGAGAGAAATTATTGAAAAAAGATTGCAAGTGGAACAATTCGATTATACCGTCAGCGTTATAACCTTTAATTAAGTTCAATTATTAAATTTATTTTAGGCCACAATAACATTGTAATGGTTATAATGTTTTTATCACTGTCTGCAAATTCATTTACACCTCACTTAACCACATTTACAGTGATATCCACTTTGCAAACTTGTATTTATTTTATAACCTATTATTATGTCAAATTCATGAACTCCCTTTGCTAGTTTCGTGTTTGGTGTAAATTATTTAGCTATAAATTAAACCACTTGTAATCCAGTTGACAAGCGCAAGTAAATCTCATTCTTCTAAATCATAACTTCATAAGTCATATAAGTTAGTTATTCATTCAAAATTCAAATATTTAAGTACCGGTATTCATTTTGTTATGGTTTTCATGAACGTTTCTAAATTGAAACACTTTTTTCTTACAGGCAAAAAAAAAGAAACGGGACAAATTGCTATTGGAACTGATCAGATTTTGTCTCGTTTCTTTATTGGCATTTAAAAAAAACTGTGTTCCAATTTAGAAAATTACCCGGTGCAATAATCGATTTTTTTTTGTGAAATTCAGTGTAAATGAACCGATTTAGACTTCAATGTAATTATTATTAATGATTTAAAAATTGAAATTGAAATAGAAATACCAAGCGATTTATTTAATATTTATTTGCAGTGCTCAATTGCTCCATATAACAAATGCGGGTGGCATACTTCTATTGCCAATGACCCTATAAACTATAACTTATTAGAATTTTGTACACTATATGAAAGATAGGGTTCAAAGCCATACACCATGGTAATATATTGACCAAAACATTACACCCGCAGTAACAGCATGTGTAATTTAGCACTTATCTAAGGCGACTAAAATTAAGCAACAGGGAGTCTGGTATTAATTCTGGAATAATACAGTGTAATCTTAAGAGAATTTCCGAGCAATAAATTGCTAATAAAAATGTTTGGTCTTTTCTTTCCTCTTTTTTTTGTTGCTAAGAAACAGCTGATGATTTTATCCACTATGATTTTGAATTTCTGATTGTTGTTGGGTTGTCTTTAAATGAGGTTAACCTGTATTTCTAAAGTTGTGACCCTGTACTTTTAGTTCCAGTGAAAATTGCATTTGCCAATAACGCATATGTAATGAAAAGGAAGTTGCAAAAGCAGAAGCAAAAAAAAATAATAATAAAAAGTTTAAAAGTATATACTGCCGACCACACACACGAAACCTTTATTGAATAAAAAAAATTTAATGTGGACATAAAACAGAGAAACCGTGTGTGCAGTGTTTGTGGGCCTCTGAATTGAAATAAGTTCACCAAGGGTGGTCTCTTTTACTCTTCTGGTCATTCATTCCGTTAACCAACACATGGCTTTATACAAAAAAACAGTTTAAAAACAAAATTCTCGGTTTTCTCACTGTTTCTTTTTGTTTTTTATTTTTTTTTCTTGGGTGGCTTTACAAATTTACAAATATTTTGCGTTATATGCTTTTGTTATTACGCCCTAGAAATTTAGAATCGTTTACACTTTACAGCTATCATTTCAATCAGATTTCACATCCTTTTTAGAAAGTTCGGAAGACGTAAATCATAAATAAGATGGCGATTGGGAGGAGTTATGTTATGTTATACGGTATAAGGCAGTAGACAAAACAAATTTGAGGTTGGTAGACGACAATATTCACATTGGCGATCGATACAACTTACATTGCATGCATAGGCTTTTATAGACTTGCACTTTAGGATCCTCCAAGGACATAACAAAAAGCAGTTTGAGACCTTAACAACTGCTACATTGTGTATCGAAATATTCCTATAAAAAGAATCAATCGATAACGGACTGATACCGTAGATGATGACGACCTAAATTCTTGTTATCGATTTTAAATTAATAATAGCTTTTTTTTCTCACTTTGTCGGTGAAATGAAAACTGAAAAGCTATTGTCATGTACAAATTAGATTTTAACCTAAATTATAGTTAGATTTGCTTCTCACATTAAAGATAAAAAATCGATTTCTTAATTGAATTTCAAAGGATAAAATTTAATTTTGCACCTTTCTATTTTTATTATGGTTGGTTTTTGTGGGTAATGATAGGTATTTCAATGACATAGGGGTTCGTATTTCTATCTTTGTATGTAAAACTTCAGACAAAAGTGTCCTCATCTGTTTCCAATTCTTCGTCACAGCTGCTTTGATTCACGTCAAAACAAAATTACTCAAAGCACTTTTTGTGGGGTAGTCTTGTCATAGTTTTAGGCTCTTATCCATTACGGGTGTTTGTAGTCAAATGTTTATTATTTTAACCCTGAAAATATGGCTCTTAACTGGTCAAATGATAATCAAAACTAACAGTAAAAAGGGATGACTATTATATTGTCAATAAATTAAGGATGACATTTTTATTACTTTATATTTGACCATTAACGATTTTGACATGAGTAAATGTTTTAGATAACCCTGCTTGAACTAAACCCATTCAAGCTGAACAAATCTGATGTTAATAAAACTAAATATTCAAATTAAAAAAATAATAATATTTACAGTACTGTATAAATTTTTTTTAATAATATGACAACTCTTAATTAAATTTCTAAGCAGTCTTAATATGTACTGAGCATGCAGTACCGGTATCTTAATAAAATTTGAAAAATGTGGTGTTTCTTAGTATGTCTTGAGCCAGAATGAGTCAATGCCGGAAATAGATGTTTTTTTAAAGACATTGTTCATATTTAAGTTAGAATGTTTTTAGTGCTTCTTTACATTAAGTGATGATTAATACATTTCAAATGTCTTGTTTTCAAGTTTATTCTGTAAATATGCTGGATTAAGGGGAGAAACTTAATAAAAAACGAGTTACTTAATACGATTTCCTCCTTGTGAAGTTAACCCTGAAAAGTTTTCGGTGAAAAAATTGTGGCTAACAAAGTTCACTCAAAAGCGATTTTCAAAACAACAAATCAAGCTAAAAAAAAAAAAAACAGTCCAAATGCGAGTCTTTTCCTTCCTTGAAGTAATAAAAAGCCTTGGTGAGTGGGGAACACTGGAACAGGCCTAAACATTTTTTGCTTAAAAACCTAATCCTAATTTGAACAGATGTTCGTCTAGTACTCGTACAGTACATATGAGCGTGTGCTCCTCCACCCTTCTCTTCATTTTAACACCTCCCATGACACACAAGACTCCCTCAACTCAACTCAACCCCTCATAAACACAACTGAACCACACACTACCAGACCATTTCGATTCTGCTTCCAAACTATTTTCAAACGATCAAGCTTCAGTTAACATTTCGGGAAAGGAAATTCAATTTTTTGGTTTACTTTACAAAGCCAAGTCATCATCAGTAATAAATAAGCAATATCCGGCTGGATTAGCAATTCACACTTCATTCGGCTAAATTGAATGGCCCGAAAATGTCATCTGTAACTTGTAATCTGTTTACAGAATTTAAATGTATGGCGATTGCTTTTGAAATATTGTTTCATTGAGTCAC
>JAAFCF010006680.1:15420065-15488139 GCA_013389785.1 Helicorthomorpha holstii
TTGGACTAACCTTAGCATCGACGCCATTGAAACCATTGTTGTGAATTTTTCTTCTGCACTCCTAAGGTTAAATTTAAGCGGTTGTAAAGGAACTCTAAATGATAACCGTAAGTTATAACTTCCATTAAAATTTACTAAATGTATTACTAACGTTTGTTTCAAACATCTGAAGATGTAGTTGACTTGTCGATGTGTTGTCCCGAGTTGGAAGAACTGGATTTCAGCGACTGTGATCGTTTAACAAGTTTGGTCCTCCTCACAATTTCGACTCGTCTTTCTAAATTAAAGAGTTTGGCTTTATCAAGATGTTGCAACATTACTCCGCAAGCTTACAAGTAAATCTATTGTTTGATATCAAAGTCTGAAATAATTAAATTTTACTTACTTTTTTAATAGTACAATTAGTAACATGGAGTCGTTAAGAAATCTGGAGTTGCATGGACTGTTCACATCCCAAGGAGTCGACTTTTTACGATATAAATATCCGCACATACAGATTAACCAAACATTTTTTTCTACGGTTGCTCGACCAACAACAGGCGTCCACCGAACAAGCATTTGGGGACAAAAAGTTTATCAATAAGCAGAGATTAATTAGTACCAAATATTTTTAGTAAGTTTACTAACCTTTGGTTCTCGTGTTAAAATAGTGTCAAAATTGATTAATTTTAGATAAAGGTTGGTGTATTATCATGTTGACAACCTTTAATAATTTAGGATGATCGATAAAAACATTTTTTGTTATTCATAAATTAATAATTATACAAATATTTTACTATTCAGTTTTTTAAACTATTATTAGTTATTAAGATTTGAAATGATTAAAATGGTTTTTATGAGTAATATAAACACAAAAACAGAGCATCTGATTGTTTGGAAGAATGTATATTTTAGTCTCTGAATTTGGAACTGCTAGTTTAAAGTTGTATTATTGATTTACATTGTTAGAGAAATTAACACGATTTTGCCATTTGCTCAAAACTGGTTTGGCTCCCAATTAAATTTGTTCAGTTTCTTCATTGTCAAATCTATTGTTTTAATTCATCGGTTTGTCATAATTAATCATAATATAAATGTATGAATTTGTGAACTAAAACACTGAGTGAACACTGACTATGAGTAAAAATACACACAACAATCAAGTTAACCACATGCTATTTCAGTGTTTAATTCATTTTGTTGTGTTTCCTCATTGTTTTTGGATTCATCTACAGAATTTGGCTTTTCAACCTCATCGGTAATTGCCTGCTTTGAGCAAGACGAGATGCACGTTGATTCTAGTGTATTTGACAAAATTGATAAGCATCTTTTGAACTAGTCTCAAATATAAGATTTTACCGTTAAGCTGGTGCTGTAAAGTATTGCGTTCCAGCTGCAAAGCGCGACAAAGTTTCTCAAGCTGGCCAATCTTTTTCTGCATTTGATTAAGATCAGTTTCGTAATTTTGTTTCTGAAATTACGAATATACCATGGTTGGTCATTTGTCACTCTCAATATAGAATATGGAACATGCTATCTATGTACTAAAATGTTTTCTATAGAAGACTTTTACTGTACCTCCTTGGCCATTTCTAGGAAAGCTTTATTGCTGTTCTCCCATCTGGTTTTCCACGCACCAGTTTCACTTTCCAACTTTTTGATTTTCTTAGACATCTGTAACGATCGGAAACATGCAGCCAATTGTACATGTAGTAAACGTCAATTTTATCACCAACCTTCTCCATTTCCCCTTTAAAAGACGTAAAGACTTGATTACTCTTCGATAATGTGTCTTGAAACTCCGAATACTTCTCCGTGTACATAGCTAATTGAGCTCTCAGCTGCACTTCATTGGCTGCTAAATCTGTACAACGCTTTTGATATTCGGTTAAATCTTCTAAAAGTTTCTGCTTCTCTTTTAAATGCTTCTCCTTATCCTCAGCATTGGTAATATTAGCTTTGGCTAATTTCGCTTCCGAGAGTTGAAGTTCCAACGTCTTGTGCTCTAATACTCCTTGAAAGTGCTATTTGAATCACAGTATAGTATTAATAATGGTCATGAGCTATCTACAAATAAAAACCGCTAAATTACTTGTTCACGAATTTCGTATTGATCGGCTAACGTTTTCAGCTTCTGTGATAATTTTAAATTCTCATCACGCAGAATCGAATTCTTCTGGTTGTTATCCTGCATTAAAGTTGATATTTCGGTTAAAGTTGTCTGAAAAACAAGTGACAAATATTAATAGTTGTTCGCAGGATGGTTTTGTAAAATACAAGGAAACCTGAAATTTAGCTGAAACTTCTTTCCTTTTTTCTTCTTCCTCCTTAACTCGCAACAGACTTTCTTCCTAAAATAATCAAAAGAAATCGATCTAATTACCAATCATATCCTTCCCCAAGTAACAATTATAACAAGTCTGATGTTTTGTGAAATTGCGTCTTATTAACGGTTTAGATTGGCAATTATCACGTCTATAAAAAATTGTTTTTTCTACTAAACAAACGTGGCTATAGACATTGTATTAATTTTTCTCGTGATCACATTAAGTTAATTCACTCTCGATACAACTAAGATGCTTATGTTTTATTACCTTAACAACTTTACACTGTCTTTGTAATTCTCGACATAAACCCTCTAGCCTGCTTCTTGCAAGAATAGCTTTGCTGTAATCGGTTTGTAGTTGCTCTTTTTCTTTAATCAGCTAAACTATCATTATATAGACACAGTAAATCTTATAAAAAAATTACAATAATTACCTGCCCATTGTATCGTTCTCTCATTTTAAATGACACATTAAGCGAACGATGCTCTTCTAACAAATCAGTGTATTTCTTGCATAAAGCAGCCAACCTTTCTTCAGGCGTTTTCAAACTTTGCAGAGCTTTCAGAACATGATCTACAATAATATCTGTCAGTAACTTTAGCAAATACTAAAATTTGAAGCAGTACCGATGCTTCTATCTTCTTTATTCTTCACTTTAGCATTTTCCTTCGCACGTTTCTTACTTTCAGACGATTGGGAACTCTTACTCGCATCCACCTTTGTAATGTATTAACAAATAACATAGCAGTATTTAATGGATTATATCAAACAACGCGACTTTAAAACATTTAAAATCTACCATCTTAATTTCTACCTGTTTTTGGTTGTTTTTGATAGATGCATTTTCATGATTATGCTGCGTTTCACATGCATGCTCGTTGTTACTATGCTCAGAACATGAACCTGACGAAGATGAACATCGATTAGTAGAATTTTCTCCAGCACTTATTCCATCTTCTTTTAAACCAATACCGTTGCTGAGAACATTACTGTTTAGAAGTTTAGATAACTGTTCCACCTTCTTCTCCAACTGTAAAATAACAAATGCATTATGAATTCTTCATAAATATTTCTAACGTGCAAATGGTAAATTTACATTCTCAGGTGTCTCAAATTCAACACCAGGTAAAATAACGTTTTCGGAAGATGTGGAAGCAAACTTCTCACAGGAATTCTCGATTGTGCTAGATTCCATTAATCTAAAATTTCACAACAATAAAAAAATTAATGCGACACAGAGACATGAAACACTTACAATAAGATATTTAAACGTGGTTTCCGGTATACAAAACATGCCGTGTGTAATCCACAAAAGGAATAAGGAGATAGTTTGGGGGGAAAGTGGAATCAGGAATGAGAAAAAATATTTGGAAGCTAAATATAAATGTTTGGCAAACTGACAAATACACATATATCTTGTGGGAAATGCGTGCACTACAACATTTGATACTTTTCTTATATTCTAAATCATATCAAGTAATTACCTTAATAAAATTTCTTACCTGGATAAACTCTTGATTAATACGACGTAATAGTTGTAAATATTCTTAGTACAGTACAAAAATACTATTATTGGAAACACCACAGCGACACATAAATCAACATTCGGTTACTCGCATACAGTGCACGGCGATGTTTATCTCATCGGTAAAGTACCAACTGCGCATGCCTACAGACAACCACTGGGAAATGTAACTTTCTATGCTGTGGATAGCCAAATATTCCAATATCACTTCTTGTATTAATACTGTATTACATGAAAAATAAAAATAGTCTAATAACTAATTTTACACAAAAAATAAAAATAGTCTGCTAACTATAATCGACTAACTAATCTAAATAAACAAAAATGTCGCAATAAACTATTAGTTTTATCAAAATTAATTAAAAATTTTCAGTTGCAATATAGCAGTTTATTCATAAATTAATGGCGTAAATTTGTGCGTAAAATAGTACGTAAAATAAAATGATTCTAAAACAGTAGTTTGCTATGGCTTAAACTATTATTATAATACAAAAAAAAGTACAGTATTTCGATTAATAATTTAAGCTTTATATCTGAAGTGAAAGTAAATCTTACATGAGCCTGCATGACGATGGTCAAGAGGATGTCGATTGTCCACGGTTTGACCACTTTGTTATTTGGTTATTTTAAGACAAAAGTCGTTTTCTTAAAAATCATTTATAATTTGTTATTCAATATTGTTCAATTAATTTTTTTGAGATGCAGTTGGTTTTTTTGGCCCCAAAGATTGAAATAATATTTAAAAACATCAAATGTTTATCCGGAATACAGTGCGAGTACCTAAAAATGAGTCTCAAACCCGAAGAAAAAAATCAATAAACTTGATTGATTGTTTACTTTTAATCTAATAAATTATGAATTTTAAATTCTAATATACAAATACGTTGGTGCATATAATAAAAAATTAACTTGTGGACAGCAATGTTTAGCAAAATGTATTTGAACAAATCATTTTGACAATGACACAAACTGCCAATGACTTTGTTGTGTATTGTGTATTGAAGAAAACTGCGTCTCCTAATAAAAAATATTGAACTATTGATGATGTTATGAGCGTCGGTACTCAGGGCATGTATTATTTATGATATCTAAAACAGTTGCCCATGCTTTACGCTTAGGTAACCAAAATAATCCAAATATAGTTGCGTATAGGAAGTAAGTTGACGTAAACAAGCTGCATTCGAATTTGACTATAGACAAATAACAGTGTAAGAATCATCCACCATATGCACTAAAAATCTATTAAACATTCACGTAATGGGACGCAGCTCTTCAATAGCTATAAATAGTAATTATTTTGGAGCATTCCCACCTATTGCCATCATGTAATGCTGTAGCTTCTGTAGAAAAGAATGTTGCCTCACTGAACGAAGCTCCCGTAGATCAGCTCTCACTTTTCGACCTACATTTTTACACATGGAATTTTTTTAATTTTACTTTTAAGTTTAAATTTTATTAGTCAAACAGTTATGTGCAGTTTCATCATGGACATAATGACATTAACAGTACTGTAGCTGCTGAATATAATGGAATTACTATTAACAAATGAACAGAAGCCAATATAATTATATTGTATTCTCACGTGTAATTTGAGTGTAATTATGAGATAACCCGGTGTAATTAAATCGATTTTATATTATCAATATCATCACCATGCCTAGAGGAGATGATTTGTGTCCTCTTGGATTTGTCCCACATTCAGTACGGCCAACGAGGTGCAAAAGGTGTTTCAGGTAAATTTTTCCTTATTACAGCTAAATTTAAATAGTTTATAAAATATAAAAAATTATTTAAACCTGATTCAGTTGGAAATTTACATAAAAGTGATTTTTCTGGATAGTTTTTCAGAAAATTTTATTTTTTGCCTGTGACCCAATTTTATTTGTGCTTTCTGTCTGTAAAGTTTTGTTTTCACTTTCGGCATCCAAAAATACTCTTTCCAATTTTTCTTTCACCCTTCGGTGGATTACAAATACATCAGCCGTTTAACTTCTAGCATTTCTTTTACACGATTTACACAATGCTAAGTTAAATAAACGAGGACATTTGCCAATGACGTCATTAATGCAATACTAGCACTGCCAAAAACTTTACCGTTACAATAATTTGATTACTGTACTATTAAAATGATTAAAATTGAGTTAATTTTGTTGCAATAGAGACTTCAGCGAACATAAAAAAAGAGACGTTGATAAAAGCCCAAATACAAGTGACAGTGATTCTAAAAGTTCTAAAGTCTCAGCAGCTGACAACAAAAAGAGTATTAAAAAAACTCAAGAAGAGGTGAAAAGCCATAATATACAACAATCGAAATCTTCCGAATCGAAAATTCCAGAAGAAAAGAGCGAAACGACGGCGACCGTTGTTCGCCGAAGACGACCCCAACCTGAAGAGACATTGACTGTGCCGTCGCCTTCCACCGATGCAGCCGCTACTTCATCATCACCCAACGGACGGCGACGGTAAGCACCACTAAAAGGTTTTTTTTAGTGTTAACCGATGCCAAAATAATTTTTTTCTTAAGTGTAAACACTAAACAGTCATTAACTTTTAAGATAAATATTTATAAACGCATTTTAAAACTATTTACAACTATAAACTTAAATTTAGAATAATAAACCGTTTCGATTTTTTTTTTTTTTGCATAAGTTTGTTATTTTTTTTACTGAAATAAATTTTAACTAGTTCCAGACAACGACCTGGTTCATGGTCCTATTTTGACAATGAACAATCCCCAATCGAAGTAGACACTACCTCATTAACCACTGGCTATGGGGCCTCTTCCCCATCAGCAATTAGAAAAAAGTCGTTTGGAACCGAAAGAAAACCCCCAATATTTGACGATTCCACCGAAAGTACTTCGCCGGATGTACAATTTATGTTGCAAGTTAAAAAATCTTTAAATGATCAAAAATCAAGGCCAGAGAGAGAAGGAGATGATGAAGATGTTGTATCAGTTGCTGGAACTGAAACTACCGAGACAACGCTGATGTACCAGGACTCAGTAGAAGATCTTCAAGCACAAATTACAACATTAAAAAAGCAGTTGGATGATCAAACTGCCAGCAAACCAGCAAAAGAGAAAGACACTGAGGACTTGAAAAAGTTGAAACAACGCATATTCGAATTGGAAACAGCTAACGAAGAGTTGAAAGATGATAAACATGTTTTGCAATTGGAAAATAAAGAGCTCCAGGAAGAACTTGATAAAAGACCATCCGTTGGAAATGTACAAAAGGCAGTTATTGAATTACAGCAAAAACTGCACGCATCTGAAGCCATGTGCGAAAAGCTTATGGAAGAAAATGAAGAGTACAAAAGTGAAATTCAAGGCCTTGAAGATGAAATGGATGAAATCCAAGACAACCTTAGAGAAGATCAAGCATCACAGTACATGGACATTAAGAAAGAACTTGAACAGACAGCTAAAAATTGTAGAATCATCCAGTTTAAACTGAAGAAAATGGAGAGGCGATGCGCGCAACTTGAAAGTGAAAAAAATGTGGTTGAAGAACAGTTAAAAACGATAACAAACACAGAAAACATCAGTGTTGACCAAATCAAGCGCATTAGGGATTTAGAAACAGAAGTTAAAGCGTCAAAAGAAGTTACAATGAAACTTACAATCGAAATGGACGCTTTACAAACAAAGTTGAGAAAAACTGAAGCAGAAAGGGATGCAATAGCCCTTCAAAAAGGTGGACAGAAAAACTTACCAATTGTCACTGAGCAGGTACAATAATCACTATATATACTGTATAAATTGTTGAATAAAATTGAATCAATTTTTAGCCTGGGCGTCCACATTCGCCAGCTGATGATACATCTCAGCTGATGAGAGAATTGTATGACGCAATCGAAAGAGAAAAAGACACCAGAGAACAATTAAAGTTTTCACAAGAGGAAGTATGTCTTTACTTACTATAATTTTAAACTTCTTATTACATTACTGATTAATCATAATTTCAGGCAAAGTCTTTTAGGAAAAAACTGTCAGCGATTGAAGATGAAAATGAAGGACTTTTGCTCCAGATCAAGAAGATGGCCAATTCGGTTCCAAAAGGAAAAGAACGACATTTAAAAGAAAAGCCAGTCGATAGTGATTCAGGTGTGCCAGAAGATCAGCCATCATGGAATGAAATTAAAATTCAAATGGAATTGTTGGAGCAGGAAGCCAAAGTGCTTCGTAAAAAACTAGGTGATGCTGAAGTTGAAAATGAAGGTTTGAACAAAGAAATAAAATATTTAGAGTCACAACTAAGTGAAAAATCTTCATCACAAAGCCCCAGGTTATCGCCACTTGTTCACCCATCTAATAAAGTCAACAATGACGTTGATTTAAATTATTATGAGCAACGTGTTAAACTATTAGAAAGTGAATCCAATGAACTGAGAAGAAAATTGATTGATAAAGAGCGTGAAAATGAACAGTTGAGCACGGAACTTGAAAGTGTAACCAGACGCCGTGGATCCAGAATGTCTGGTCCTTCTATGCAACGTTCAAGATCACTTGACAGTGACAACTCACAACAGATTGATCTTAAGAGGCAATTGCAAGTGATGGAGCAAGAAGTATCGATTCTAAGACAAAAATCCAATGACTTGGAAGTTGAAAATGAAAAGTTAAGTGATGAAAATAAAAAGTTGCAGTTAAAAGTGGGAGCTGTAGAAAATGGAAATTCAGGGGGCAACAAAAAGCCAGGACCACTTACTCTTAAGCTGAGAAACAAGATTGCCGATTTGGAAGAAGAAATGGAACAAACTAAGAAAAAGATGAGAGATGTAGAAGTTGAAAATGAAATTTTGAGAAAATCAAAACCAGGAGTGGCATTAAAATTAGACAGCTCAAGTGTTTCAGAGCTCAAATCTCAGATTCAAAAGCATGAAGAAAATCTCAGTAAGCGTTTACAATTTTTATCTTTGGCTTTCAATTGATCTCTTTGCTAAATAAATGTCTGATTATTTTAGAAACAGCTAATAACAAAAACGACGCATTAAAGAAGGAAATGGAAAAGCTAAAGAATGATATGGAAAATAAAATTACTAGCACCGAGTCAGAAAAGAAAAATTTACAAAAGGAACTGGCTGCTCTTTCAACAAAAATAAATACCCAAACTGAAAAACTGAACAAATCAGAAGATGAAATAAGCGAACTTAAGAAACGTTTAGTGATTGCAGAAAGAAATTCAGAGCAAGGTTAAAACAGTCGATTCAGAATCAAAATGTAAACTTGTATCACTTAATTCCATTTTGAAATAGCTGACAGAAAGCGCAACGAGCAATCAAACTTGGATTCACTCAATTTGAACAAAAAACTAGAAAAGTTAAGTAAAGAGTTAGAAGAAGAAAAGGAGCTTCATAGCAACATTAAAAAACGAATAGACAGTGGGGAACTCGTTGAGTTTGACTTGTTGAGAAAAGCAGAACAGGAAAAACATAAACTTCAGAAAGAGGTGAATACAACTGCCAAATTCAAGCTTATAATTTCAAATATAAATTGATTTTGAAAAGTATAGAGTTCAGATAATGAGAAAAAGGTAACTGAAATGAATAAAAGGATTCAGGATTTGGAACAAGCAGCTAAAGAAACAAATAAAGTGCAAAGAACAGTTAGACGAGAGTTGGAAGACACGCAAAAAGAAGTAAGAGTGCAAATTGGCCCCATTTAAGTTTTAAATTTACTATTATTTTAACAATTTAGCTCGAAAATGAAAAATGGAAAACAAAGAAATTGGAAAGTAAACTGAATGAAACATCTTTAATAAGTTTGAAAGAAAAAGAAGACTTGAAAAAGCAAGTGAGTGATGCTCAAAGCAAAATTGATAACGAAGTGCTGAAATTGTCAGAAGAAAAATCTAGGTGGAAGCAAAAGGTTAAAAGTTAATCTAAGATAAAAGTATCAAATTTTTATTACAAAATAAATGATTCAATTATAGACTGAAGCATTAGAAAATGAAATAAACAAAAGCAAAGCAGATTTACTAGATGCAGTTCAACGTAAAGATAATGAATTGAAAACATACAAAGAACAGATAAATTCGCTTAAAGCACAGTTATTTGAAGCACAGGAAAAATTACTAACCACATCCAAAGTAGGAAATAATTTTTTGGAGAATCAATATCTTGCAATTACGTTAAAATTATATTTGCACTTTGCAGGGTGTGAAAGGAAATGTGGATGAGATTGAAGAAAAATTCCGTAAATTAGAAGCAACTTACAAGAAAGAAAAGGATGAATGGATGGACAAGGAAGTAAATTGGGAATCAAAGGTAAAGACCGAAATAAAACGCAGAGAACGAATGGAGAAGGACCATGAATCCGAAATGAGAGATCGCGATGAAGATATGCTTAGGTTGAAAGATAAAATTAAAAAGCAAGATAATGAAATGAGAAGAATGCTAGAACAACGAACTGACTTAACTGGTGAATTAGAAGAAAGAGTTCAAAGTAAGTCACATTTAAAAGAAAACTTTTCAACTAATTTTGTGTTTTAAAATTAATTTGATGTTTTAACAAAATTTAGTACTTGAGAAAGCGCTGATCAAAGAAAAACAGGAATATGATGATTTGACATCAAAATATGAAATGTTGGAAGAAGAATATTTAGTGTTAAAAGCACATAAAGTGATGGAGAAAGAGCAAGTTGAAAGCAATTATGGGGTGCTAAAACGAAATTTTGATGAAATTGAAGGAGAACTAAAAGCGTTGAGGGAAACATTTAACGTTAGGCAAGACACTTGGATTAAAGAGAAGTTAGACTTGCAGGTAGCATTTGAAATGTGTTCTGTTTTAAAGTTTATAAATATTATAGTATTGTTTGCGCCATGTTTTTTTTTTTTTAGGAAAAAGTGAAGGAATTAACTAGTAAATTAACTCGAGCTAATGTGTCAGCATGGGACTTGGAAAGAGCTCGTTTAAAAGAAACAATAGAAGAAAAGCAAAATTTATTAGATCAATCCAAAAAAGAAAACAAGTCATTTAAAGAAGAAGTTGAACGATTAAAACGACAGGTTTTTGTTTTTAAAAGTTTGTTTTGCAATTTTAATTAAAGTTCAAGCTTTTCAGGTGGATGACACAAAGAAAATGCTTGATGATTACACCAGAGTAAAAGCCTATGGAAAAAATATTGGTGGAAGTGAGAATCCAAACTTAGTCAAAGAAATTGAGGACTTAAAAAATAAAATTCAATCTGTTAGGATAACATTATTTCAAATTCTTATAATAAAGGAATAGCTAACTAAAAATGTTTTGCATTCAGGAAGAGAAGTCGCACCGATCAGAGGTTTCTGCGATTAAGATGAAGTCAGAGCAACGTATGGTGATATTACAGGATGAAATTCATGCACTTCATTTGCAAAATGCAAAATTCAGAAGAGAAAAAGACACCGTTAAGGAAATGTTAGAAGGAGCTCAAAAGTCATTAGCGGAAATGAAATCACATTCAGTGGAAAAAGAAAGGTCATCTCATGTGTATGCCCAGGTTAATAATAGCTGGTTTCTTATTCAAATGTTTACACCGGATTTTTTAAATGCTATGTAATGTGGTTAGCTTGAAGAATCAAGACAAAAACTGGACATGTTAAGAAAGGAAAAGGAAGAAGTGTTGGATAAACTGGATTTAGCAGAGAGAAACTGCTCCAAAGCAAAGACAGAGTACATGACTGAAAAAGCTTCTTGGGAAATTAAAATGGCCACAATGCAAACAAAGATTAACGAAGTTTGTACATTGTATTTTTCTTCTATTATGCTAATAAACTAACCAAGCATTGTTGGTAAATGTAGTTGGAAGAAACAACCATTTTACAAGGTGGAAAAAGCAAGATCTTTGGTGTCAAAACAAAGCTTGAATTGGCTTGGCAAAAAGAGCGAGAAGAACAGCACCGATTACTAACTGAAAGTCACAAGATGGCCAGAGATTTAAAACAAAGGTTATTGGATATTGAAGGAGCAAGAGACAGAGAACGTTTGGAATCAGTGAGACACTTGGATCAGCTGCGTAAAACAATGGACGAAGAACAATTGCAATTTCAGACTCAAATAAATGAAGTATGTTTAACTGCAATACTTGCAGAGGGACAGATAAAGCATTTTACATAATATTAATTTCAGTTGCAAAATGACTTGAAAGAGTTACGTGATGCCCATGCAAAATTGGCATCAACAAATGAACGTATCAGAAGGCAGAAAGACCGAATTGAATGGGAAAAAGAAGAGCTGTTAATGATCGCTACTGAAACCAAACAAATACATTTGCAAGACAAAATTACAATTGCCAATTTAGCTGATGAAGTGAGTTATTAGTGACTAATCCAGTACTAAATATTACTCAATATCGAAAACTACTATTTTTAGCTACGTAATTTGAAATCGATGGCTCCAACAGCATTGGGTGAAGGTTGGGATTCAACCACAGCCGCTAATAGAGGAGCACAACCAACAAAAGTTGATGATGGATTTAGAGAAAACTTTAAATCATCACTAAAAAAGGTTTGATAAGTTATTGTTAATTAGAACTCATTTTATATCAAATAAATTTAGATTTCGGTTGCTGTGGAGGATTTGCGTCGATTGCATGGGCAGAAGGATGAAGATAAAATCAAAAGAAATTTATCATTTAGAAGGCAAGAGTATAATTATATAATTAAAATTAATTTATGAAGTAGATTGGTTAGAAGGGGAACAGAATTGTAAAGTAGTATTAATAATTAAAATCTATAAACAGAGCCATTTCTGAGGATGAAGACGAAAGTGGTCAAACAATGGTGACAAATACTGCTACTTCAAATACATTAGGACGAAGAAGAGATGATCCTTTAGGAAGATGGCGAAATCCACAACGTGTTACAAATTATCCCACTTCACCACCGTCCATGTACATTTCTCCACCCAACCGCCAACAGTCTGCTTACCGAAAAAGCCAATCCTTAGATCAGAGTGGCAACTTAGATGCAATTAGTGATAATGCCAGTCGTGGCAGTAACTCATCATTAGCCAGTCAGGGTCTTGATGGAGCTCCAGTTCCATCACCAAGAGTACGCCGACGCCAACGGGGAAGCATTGTTCAGCAAAGTTCAATTGAAAGTGACATATCGAATACTAGTCTAGAAAGTTTGGATGTTGGGGGAGGAGGAATCTCGTCTTCATCTGATATTAGCAGAGTACAATCGGTTGTGAGTGAAGGCGGTAGAAAGACAGGATTCAAAGAAAGATTAAGAAAAAGACTGTCTAAAGCTAAAAGCATTGAAGGAACGCCAACAGCTGAACATATACGACAAGCTGGATTCAATGTTCTAAGCCCAGGTTTAGGTAGTGCTTCTTCAGTGGGTTCTGAAGTTAGTGAAAGTGGTGCAACTACAAAAAGTAGCAAAGACTTGAAATCGCGAATTAGTAGTCTGTTTAAAAAACCTGGCAGTAAAAGTGGAAGTTTAGAGAAAATAAATAGCGCTGAAAAAACGCCAAGTGGCAGTGAAGTGAAAAGTCAGACTCTGAATAGACCTTTGATTGTTACCCCAAAAGTTAAAACCGATGACACTAAAACGCCTGGTAAATTGACACGGTTTGGAAGTACAGGACACCTCAACAAATAGTGATCTCCAAGAAAATTAAATGTTTCCAATATTTATAATGAAAATATTCTCATTAAAAAATAATAGCAAATGGATATAATGTTGAAGGGATGTTTGCCACTTTGCATAAATAAATTATAGATAATGTGGAGTTTATCAATCGACTAAAAGTCAATGGGCTGAGTTTAACTTTGGACCACTATAACTTAATTATAGAATATTCATTTTTTACTGCATAATAGGGTGTGAAAAAGTTTATACGAGTGTTGACAATGCATATATGGAGTGTAATCAATTAGAAACTAAAATTAAAATATCGTACTTAAAAATTTAAATCAACAAATTATTCTTGTTAAAATTGTACATAGCATTTCAAATGTCTACTGTGCTTGGTCTACTAAATGTATTTGATTGATTTAATCAATACATGTACCATATTTGGGTAATAGTAATTGAACTTGCAGACTGAATAATGATGTGATGAATGATTATTCAAAAAATGTTTGGAAGATTGCATTTTAAATTGTTCAAAATTATGGCTTTTATAATTTCTGTAGTAAGGTAGTTTACATGTGTGAATAAGTGCATAAAATCAAAAACGTTTTTTTTATAGACTTAGTGACTATCTCTTGAAGCAATTAAGTAATCTTTTATGTTATAAAATTGTTAAAATTTTATTTACCTAATATACCCAGTTATCCAATTTATTTTTCAATTTTAACAAGGTATCCATCAGTGGCATTAAGATAAACGATGTCACCTGTAACCGTTAAAAATTGATAGTGTTTAATAAATTTAAAAATATAATATTTTACGAAAGCTTTCAACAATAAAACGATAACGCTACCTGTTTGAAACAAATTGGTGGCATTTTCCACACCAACGATACAAGGAAGTCCACATTCTCTTGCCACGACCGCTCCTTATAAAAAAAACCAAACCCAAAATCATTTAATCCCTAAATTAATCATTTTAACTCCTTGAAAGTATACCGTGCGACACAAGACCACCCAACTCAGTTACAACACCAGACAACATTGGAAAATAAGGTGACCATGCAATATCAGTTCCATGGGTAATCAGAATCTCTCCAGGCTTTAATACAACAAAATATGATTTAACAAATTAGTAACACATTGAGTTCATCGGATTCTTGTAAAAATTGAAAATGAAAAAGTTATTAAACCTGGATAGTATGAACGTCTTTCAATTTTGTGATTACTCGTGCTGAAGCTTTTATGATACCCTGAGACACTGTAAGACCTTTAAAAAATACATTACAAATTAGAAGACGTTAAAAATTTATCAATCATATTTCAGTTTACCAGTTATTTTTACACCGCTTTCTACGATTTGTATGTTACTATCGTCGTTATTGATCTATCAAATTGATTATTAATTTGTAAAAATGTTAATTAAAAAGGATTTATTATAGTTACCGGAACCGGTTCTCCTCGAATTATTTCAGGAAATCGGTATTCATCAACAACTTTGTGTATTCGCTGCCTGTGTTTTGCTCTGTTAAAAACATGAGTTGAAAGATCAAAGTCAGTTGTTTAGAATAAAATTGGAACAAATCAGAGTAAAATTTACCTGCGAATTAATTTTGGTGAACGAGTTTCAATAAGTTGATAAAGTTCATCAACGTTAAAAAAGAAAATTAAATCAGGATCTGTGAAATAGCCTTTTTGAATCATCAATTGGCTTAACTCTCTGAATCCCAAACGTATGAAGTCGTTTCGCTTGATAAGAAGCGACTGCAATAAATTTTCATACAATTTTAATTTACTTTTCACACTACTATAAACATCATAATATCATACTTTTCCTTTTTCTCTATGACAAACACCCATTCGGCAGCCTTTCATGACCATTTTAAGCAGAAATCTAAATTTTAATAATTTTTTTTTACCAAAAATGTTTTTAATAAATTATTTTATATTCACTTTTTGAATGGTGTGAGTGGAGTTTTTATTTGATCAATAAGGTTAGAAAGTGGAATTCTGGCTTTCGGCTTAGGTGGACCACTACGTAGCATTCCCTATAAATGACCAGTTACCAACACAGTAAATATATTGATATCATTAGATATTAAACAATGCTAGAGTCGTACCTGTACTGCTTGTACCACTTGTCCCGGATCCATTCCCCATGTTGTGCACATGTAATCAATCTAAAATGGAAAAGGGCACAGTAAATAGTATAACAGGGCCGGTCATCTTTGAAAATGGTGCATAGTATCCGCCGTATCCCCCAGAAAGTCAGCCCTGATTAATAACCTAAAATTCACATAGTTTTACAGTACCTCTTTGTATCCTCTGTGTCCGTGACGTTCTAAAAATTCTTGAAATTTTGTATTAGCTTCTGTGGAATTTGTCTGCAACCACTTCAAAGCATCCTGGAAATTAAATCATATAGACATGCATTAAAAAAGCTGATTAACATTGCTTGAAAAAAATTGATACCTCAGTTTCCATTGTAGAAAAAGCTCTAGCGTCGGTGACTTTAGCAATAGCAATTGCCAATTCCTGTAAATAATTATATTAATACTTCTATCAATTCCATAGTATCAGTTTTTTACTTCTAAACTGGCAGGAACATTGCCACTTTCAGCTCCATTTGAACTACCAACTAATGTGGCAAAATCGGTGTACTGATCAGTTGAGAATTCTTAAATTTAGAAAAAATTAAAAAATATGTTATATAATAATAATTGCATAGTTTATAAACTACTGTATAACTAAACCTTGATTTTTATCTGTTATAATCTTTAGTGTTATTAAGTTCCACATTGTCGACGCTACAGTCACAGAAAAATGAGTGTATAACGTCTAGAAAAAATTTTAACAGTTAAAATTAAAATTATTTTTAAAAAAAATTTAAAGTTTGTATACTATACATCTTGAAAAAGTATTGCTTCCCTTGTTATAGCGTTAAGGCATTCAGCTGGATCACTACAACCTTTGCCTGGAATTGTCCAAGTTTTGCTCAGTTTTTCTTCCTTTTTCAAAAGCCAGCTTCCACCAAACATTCCCTGTAATGATGAAAGACATTTAAAAAAAAGTTTGAAATTTACATTTCAATAATTTGAACAATGATATATTACTATCGCCATTAATTTAGTTAGTTTAGATTTAAGCCAAAATCCAGGAATAATTGAAAATCTTTCGAGAGCAGTTTCCACCACATCATCATCGTCCAATACTCGACCAAATATACCAACTTCAAATGCTTTTGTTGTTTCCGTTTTTGTCTTTTCCAAAGACCATGATTTTTGCTGTGTTATTAAAATAATATGCAAATTAATATTCAATTAAAACATAAGTAATGGTTATGATAAGTTTATACCAAAATTAAATCAAAGAAATTATTGTTGTAAAAAATTCCCATGCTTTGATCATTGGCTGTTGGATCATACTTATAGACGTCAGCTTTCCACACAATGTATTTCTAGTAAGAAACAATTTAAGTTTTAAAACAATAAATAATAAACAGTAAGTTTTGCCAAGACAATCGGTGGTTGTTATAGAAACATATCTATACTTTAAAGTTTGTTTGAATTTGGCTTTTTAAATATTGTAATTACATTAAAGAATGGAATTTGTGCGCCTAAGAGTAACGACATGGTGATTGGAGATGCTGCTCCTGGAAAAACTTCCCTGTTAAAATTTAAAAATTGCTGTATAAAAACCAATAATAAAGTGGCTAACCAATAATAATGTCATACTGTTTACTTACTGAACATTAGCTGTAGAGAAAACCTCTCTATCAGTTTTTAATGTTGTGTCATGTTCATGCATGATTTCGTAATCCGTTATTGGACTATCTGTTGTTACAGGTCGTGACTACACAATTTTTTAAAAACTTATGAGTTAATGTAATTAGAAAAAATAGTGGACTATAATTTACTTGAAGTAAGTAGATTTTTCCTTCTTTAATTGCCCATTCAATGTCTCTTGAGCTACCAAAGCATTTTTCCAAATGCAAAGCCAATTGTCCAAGATTTAAAGCCATTTCTTCGGACAAGGAGCATTTGGAGGAATCAACAGTGTCGACTTCAACCGTTCCATTATCTTTATATCAAGTATAAACAAAAAATATTCAAATGCAGTATAGTACCGTATTATAATAAAGTTATACAAATACCTGACATATTCATTTGAACTTTTTTGCTACCAATTTGTAATTGATTGATAGACAGTTGATTATCCCAGCTGCGTTTTAAAATCACAGTATCAGGATCAACAGCAGCAGAAACTACCGTCTAACAATAATCATATGATTGAAATTATATTATTTTCATAATTATAATATATCATTATTACTTCTCCAAGACCATAATTGGATGTAATAAATAATTTATCGGGACTTGCTGTAACCGGATCTCTTGAAAATAGAACTCCGGCAACTTCAGCGGGAACCATTTCCTGTACTACGACAGCCATGCCTTTGTTTATTAACTGACCGTTTTGCCTTTAATAACACGCACAGCAAAAGCTATTATAAAATCACTCAATTATGAATTTGTCCAATTGCATACCTTTGATATTCCACTGAGCGAAATCCAAATTTTGAAGCCCAACAACGAACAATAGATGTGCATATCTAATTACAACATTATTTTATTAAACTATAAATTTTTAAAAATTTCCAAATCATTGTAAAAATGTTTACTTGATCTAATCCTCTAATTCCTAAATAAGTTTCGTTTTGTCCAGCTGCTGATAGTTCTTCACCATCCTCACCTATCAATTTAATTTACATTGTAATTGGATTTTTTCAAATAAAAAAATGTATTTGTAAGCTAACAAACCAATTGCAGATGATCGTATAGCATATCTAATTTGGTCAAAATTGCTACCAAAAATCTCAATTAATTTCGTCTCAAGCTGTGCCCGAAGATCACTTGTAACTGTAGTCGCCTCAATCATCTTTACTAAGCTAAAATTCTAAAATTAAATAAAAGTTATAACCAGAAAGATAAAGTTATTCTTACTTTTCACATTCTATTGGCAGTTGCCGAGGGCTTCCAGCAACACTAGAACAATACAGTTTTTTTACTAAAACATTGTAACAATAACTAGTACTTCTGTCTCAATCATTAATTCGGTGTGAATTTTCCAATACAAATTAAACAATTACCACGACATTTCTTGAAGTTTATCTATTGTCATCTTTATATGATTGTGCTCTTTTAAGTGAAGCTCAAATGCTGTTTTAGTCACACACAATCCTGATGGAACCGTAAACTAAAAAACAAATTCGTAAGAAAACAATCAAATTAAATTAATTTTATTTAAAAACTCAAACGTTACTTCGAGATTCGACTGAATATGTGACATCAAACTCAAAGATGTTCCTTTGCCTCCAACCAAATGCTCACTTTGACATTCAGCTTCTTTAAAACTCACCACTAATTTATCCGTGCTTTTCAAACCTAAGAAATCGCTCAATGATTGGTTCGGCATTTATTTATAATTTTACTGATATCTAACCTGACTGGTTAAGCAGTGGCAAAGAAATCGAATCTAGTGGTAACGAATCGCAAGTGCCATCAGTCAAGGGACGACGGTGACTATATTTTACAATGCCATCCCCAGGTTTGTTATTGAGAGTCACACTACACGGATTGATTGAGGTTTGAAGCTGATGATTTCCACCTTGGTAGATTAAACAACTGTATTTTCTTACATTGATAGAAAGTCGATACTGAGATTTTCCTGAATGAAAATTACACATTAATATAATATTACTTAAAAACAAGAATCTTTTTTTATAAAAATAGAATTTCAGACAAATTGGATAGCAGCATAGTTACCTGCTGTAAAGTCAAACGTTAAAGATGTTGGTTTAAAATTGTCGTTGCAAATATTTTTAACTTTAAGCTGGCAGTGGCTGATATGATGTACAGTAGTATCACATGGTGGTACAACATAGCCGCTCACAAATCTATACAAATAAAATATTAATTCAATGTCCTGACAAAATTATTAATCTATTGTAAAGTATTTTACTGGGGTAATCCATCTTCAACATCCTCAACAAATACATGAATCCCACTGCCATTCTGTTAAATAAATTGTTACAAATATTAGACCAACAATCGTTTACAGTAATCAAATTATTTCGATATTGACTTTTGCATGCTAGGAATGATATAGATCAAAATCATTGATCCGTTCGATAACCTTACATGTAACACGCCTTCGATCGAAAGTTGATGTTTAATTTTGTCCAAATTTTCGTGTCCTATATTAATAGCAACGTTTATAGAAATTTAAAGTAAAAATAACTACAAAGTATGTCAAGTACCATGAGATCTTCTTTTTAATCCTCGAAGAAATATTTTAAATTCTTCTCCATTGTCAATTTTCACTAAACCTTTCATTTGTCCAAATTGTTGTAGTTCATTAACTGACATTTTGTCATGTCTATTAACAAAATATTAAAAATGACATGAACATCAGCAACAAAATAGTCAAATGTAAACTTACAATTCAAATGGTGACAAGTCGCATTTTTTAGATACATAATCCGCCAGCAAAACTGGATCATAATCTTCAGGATAGGAAACGTAATTTAATAGTGGCGCCCATCTACAATTTTTATTAAATTATTTTAATATAAAAACATTAAACAAGAAAAAAATAAAAGTAGTTACAGTAAATTGAATTTGACAAGCACTATGTCTTCGCCATTATCTGATTTTGGAGAAACTTTTCTGAAATTATTAATAGATTATTTTAAATAAAAATGTCTACTTTGGTTTCTATACAGTTTAGCTTAATAACCTTAGATATCCATTGAAACAAACTCGCCATCTTCTCAATGGTAGCAAAACCTCCAAAGTCAATCCAGCAGCTGAAAAACTCTTCCCATCAGTGTTATACACTGTTGTATTAGGCTGAAGCGGAAGTTGGTATTCTTCACCAGTACTCAAACGAAAGTAGACACTAACATCCGCCACTCGATTATGTCGTCGGGACAATTGCACACATAATACGTCGCCGTGTTTATTGTAGCCAGAAAAATGTACAGCATCAATAGCCTTAACAATCGATTAAATTTAAAAAGTCGATCAAATCAAAAATTATTATTCTTACATGTGTATGGGTACTTAGAGATCTTGGATTTTCTGTCAATGTAGCAATAGGCAAAGGCGTTATTCCCACTTCTCCTAAGTCGTGACTTTTCATATCGAAGTTGAAGAGGGGCGGCTTTTTGTTCAACCATCGAAAATAAACATGTGATAGCAACCATTTTCCTTTTCTTTTAAGTTCTGATGATAAATAAATATAAGTATTATGCATTAATACTGTTTTATCATTTGTAATTTAAACTAAAATATTTAGTTTGATAATAGACAGAGAGCTTTCAGGCATGTCGCCCATTATTTGAAATTTCTGCTGTTCCCCAATCATTTCCATCATCACTGGTATGAGTCATGGGTGAGATGGATGGACGAACCACCCATCATCCATCTCACTTGTTGACCGTTAGTTTGATAGAAATTCAATGTATACATTTGTTCAATTTTAAACTCTATATTAACTTGTTAAAGATACAATCATGCAGTATTGATTTTATTGGCATGCATTTATGCATAAATTTGTTGCCGATTATTATCTTGAACAATAATCATAAACTCAGTTAAAAAAAATCAAATTAATTACAGTATCAGTATTTGTATTTAGTGATAATTGTAGTTGTAAACAAATAATGGAATGGTAAACATTTCCAAATCTATAATAAATTTATAAGCATTAAAAACACATGTTTTTATGCTAATAATTAACAAGTTTAAATATTTAAATTTTGTTTAAAATTTACGACTTTTTTTTTTTCATACTTCAAAGTTGGTGAACTCTGATGCTTTAAGATAACAACATCTTATCTTCAAAGTACAAATGCACAATCTTAAGTTAACAAATGTTTAATACAACTAATTAATCATGGATAATTTTGTTATTAAACCTCAACAGATAAACAATTCCTGTAATTCATGTTATGAAGTCAGTATGTCAACATAGGCTCAGAATAAAATGTATACATCAGAAATAATTTCAAGCCACTTCCAACAAAAAGAGATTGAGTTATAATTGTATATAGACATAAATTAAGCTCGGTTGTCTTAACGTAATACCGTAATACTATAAGTTATTCCAAAAAAAGTTTATAGATTCAAACCTGATGGTTTGCTGCATATGCCGAATGCATAATATAATGCTATTCCAATTGCAGCCGCAACAATAATAAATGCAACCATTATTGTTCTTCGATTAAATATTTCAACGTCGATTCACTCGCTAGTAAAATTACAATTTACACGAATACACAACAAATGTTTTCAAGTCGAGTGCTATTCTTTAAATGAGCAGAGAAAAGAGCATCTCGAAGCTAATAATGACAACGCGGAAACCGGCTTTTAAAACTTAGTGAAAACTCTGAAGGTCATATAAATGAACTACAAATTTCTATGCGATTCACAAGGACAATAATTATTACACCATATGATGCAAAACGTCAACTACTGTACATACTGTAGCTAAATCATTAAACGTATTCATAAGCGAATTGAAACCCTCATCAACTGAACCGCAATACAACTTATTACAATAATGTTGGGGGAAAACAATCAGTAATAGAGCTATTATACGAGTATTATAGATGTCAAGATAATTTTGTTTTATTATTACATGTACTGTATTTGTACAACATTTTTTTATCTTGCTTAATCGTTGGCTAGAAACCAAACTGAATGATACTTGATGCTTGATTAATGATAATAAAGTTTCAAAGTGCTGAATATTTAAATTGTTTTTTCTTATGAAAATTGTTTGATACTTTACACTTTTAGACTATGAGAAAGTTTTCAAAAGCAAAAGATAAGCAAACCATAATCAAAAAACTTTTCTGTACAAGATAATTTTTTTTAAAAAAAGTGAGAGGTGAAATTTGTACTATCCCAAACGGGTCAAGGCCAGTCAGGCCCTCTTTTAGGGTTTTTTCTATCTACTTTATCGAAATTATAAAAAAAACAGGTTTAATTTTCTGACTTGGCAAAATTGTATGGGTAAAATAGGGAGAGTAAACAAAGTTTATGTAAGGCTAATAAATTCTTATGAGTGCAAACATCTTATATAGGTCACGCTTAAATCTCTTATTGTTATTTCTAACGCTATAAATTGACTAATTTTCAATTTTAACGATGTATCCATCAGTGGCGTTAAGATAAACGACATCACCTGTCATAGAGAAATAATTAAAATTTTGAAATGCATTGTATTTAATAATAATTAATTAGTTAAAATAAAAATTATTCTCAACAAAATATTGTATACAAAGTACCTGTTTGAAACAACTTAGTGGCGTTTTCAATCCCAACAATACAAGGGAGTCCACATTCTCTGGCTACAACCGCTCCTTTTTGTAATTAAGCAAAAAAATTACTTAATAAAATACAGTAGTTGTTAATTAAGGACGACATACCATGTGACACAAGGCCACCTAATTCAGTTACGACACCGGATAATATAGGAAAATAGGGTGACCAACCAATATCCGTTCCATGTGTAATCAGAATTTCTCCCGGCTTTAATGTAGTAATCAAACATTAATTTTGTAAAAATTAATTAAAAGATAAAACTAATAAGTTACAGTTTAAAGTTAAACGTTAGATAAACATTTTAAAAATTGATGTTAAAAATTAATCAGTTACAATTTAAAGAAATTAATTAAAACAAGAGTATTAAAAGCAAGTTGATTCATTATGTTATCATCACAAACCTGGATTGTGTGAACGTCTTTTAATTTTGTAATTACTCGCGCTGAAGCTTTAATGGTTCCCTGAGACACTGGAAGACCTTTTAAAAGATCATTAAATAATGGATTTCAATCTTAATGTTATTGTTTTAATATTATAAAAATAAAAAATTTACCAGTTATTTTTATACCACTTTCCACTACTTGTATATCTTCCTTTGTATCATTGATCTACAGTATAGGAAATTAAATAATTTATTTAAAACAAAAATTTAACAAATTATTCTCAAGAAATGTAAGTTGTATAATTACCGGAACAGGTTCTCCTCGAATCATTTCAGGATATCGATATTCATCAACAATTTTGTGAATTCGTTGTCTGTGTTTTGCTCTATTGATACAATGAAATGTATAATAATAAAATGAAATGACAGATAATTGTTTTGTAAATGATAGAAAATGGCATATTGCGCTATTATAATTATCCGTAAAGTAAAAAACAAAATTCAATACAATTGCCAAATTTTAAAAATTGAGGTTAACACGACAAAGTGAATAATTATAGCACAGCATTAATTACAAAATAATTACCACACAACATTAATACAGCAATAATAATGTTGTGCGTTAATTATAATTATTTTAACAGTTTAGTAGACATATTATATACAAGGTGGACAAAAAGTCAGTACCCCATAATTAACCATGATTAACAGTGGTTAATGGAAATTTTTGTCCACCCTTTATAATTATATTGTTCTATACCTGCGAATCAACTTTGGTGACCGAGTTTCAATAAGTTGGTATAGCTCGTCGACATGAAAAAAGAAAACCAACTCTGGATCAGTGTAATAACCATGTTTTATCATCACTTTGCTCAATTCTCTTAATCCCATTCGTATAAGATCGCACCGTCTTACAAGCATCGACTAAAAAGATAAATATTGCATGCTAATTACAAACTTTAGCCCAAATATCTATTGTAATCGACAGGCATTATACTTTAGCTTTTTCTCTGTGACAAACAGCTGATCGGCAACCTTTCATGACCAATTTAAGCAAAAATCTAGAATGTTTAACTGTTAAAAAATCTTAATACTGTATTTAAATGATATTACATTTAGTATTTACTTTTTGAAGGGAGTTAGCGGAGTTTTGATTTGATCAATAACATTACTAATGGGCAATTTAGCTTTAGGTTTAGGTGGACCAGCACGTAGCATTCCCTAAAATTCAAAATTATCGTTATAATTAAGAAATATTAAATAAATGATCTAGTTTAATATAAATTTCTAAATTTTACATACCTGAACAGCTCTTACTACCTGGGTTGGATCAATTGCCCATGTTATGCATGAAAAATCAAACTATAATCCATGAAATTTAACTTTTTAAAATAATAATCTAATTTAATGTCATTTATTATTTTTACCTCCTTTAGTCCTCGGTGTCCATGACGATCCATAAATTCTTGAAATTTTGTATTTGCTTCTGACGAAGATTCCTGAAGCCATTTAAGAGCTTCCTATTAATTAAGCAATCGTGTCAAAATATAGCTTTAAAATAAACTAATAACTAATTCAAACCTCTGTTTTCATTGTAGAAAACGATTTTGCGTCAGTAGCTTTAGCAATGCTTGAAGCTAACTCCTATAAATTATGTAATTAAAAATATTAAATCAATAAATCATTTTTACACACTGCTTACTTCTAAACTGGCAGGGACATTGCCACTTTCAGCTCCATTTGCACTTCCTACTAATGTGGCAAAATCGGCAAACTGATCAGTTGTAAAATCTTAATTTTTTAAACAAAAATTAACAATTACAATTGAAATACTACAGTTAAAATAAATAATTAAATAAAAAATATGTCAACCATGATCTTCATTAGACAACAGCTTAAGTGTTATCAAGTTCCACATCGTCGATGCCATCGTTACTGAAAAGTGAGTGTACATCGCCTATAAAATAATTAATGAATATTCATATATGCATGGTTAAAAAGATATAACAACATTTGTAGTATTTTACATTTGCCATAAATATTGCTGCTTTTGTTAATTCGTTAAAACCATCGATTGGACTGTCAACACCTTTGGCAGGAATCGTCAGAGCTTTACTAATCTTTTCTTCTTTTTTGAGAAGCCATTTACCAGCCATCATTCCCTGTTTATTAAAAGTAAATTCATTAATGCTTTTCTGCTATTTCCCTAATAGATAATTACTAATATCGTATTACTATGATCATTAATTTGGTTAGCTTTGATTTAAGCCAAATTCCAGGTCTAATGGAGAAGCGTTCAAGGGCCATTTTTACCACATCTTCATCGTCTAAGACTCGACCAAAAATTCCAATTTCAAATGCTTTTGAAGTTTCGGTTTTTTTCTCTTCCAAAGACCATGACTTTTGCTGAGTTTAAACAAATACATGAACTTGTAATTAATACAAATAATCATTCAGTTGATAATTTGATATGGCATACCAAAATCAAATCAAAAAAGAAGTTATTGTTAAAAACTCCCATCGTTTGGTCGCTTGGTGTTGGATCATACTTATAAACATCCGCTTTCCACATTGTATGTTTCTAAAAATAAAAAAAATTCACAATTTAAAACTAAAATTCAAACTCAAATAAATTATAGCAAACAATTCTTATTACGTTAAAAAATGGCAATTGTGATCCCATTAGTAATGATAATGTCATTGGAGTGATTGCGCCAGGAAACACTTCACTGAAAAAAAAGGATTATTTGAAGTTATATGCAGCATTTATATTTGACATGTATTTACTAACCCAACGTTTGCTGTGGAATAAGCTTCGTTGTCCGTCTTTGATACAGTATCATGTTCATGCATTATTTCATAATCAGTTGTTGGATTGTCTGTTGTTACTGGACGAGACTATAAAAGATTTTAGTTGAAATAAACTTGTTCAACATGAAAAACGAAAGATGGAAGATACGTCACTTGAAGTAAGTAGATATTTCCTTTATGAATTGCCCATTCAATGTCTCTTGAGTTCCCAAAACGTTTTTCCAAATGCAAAGCCAATTGTCCAAGATTTAAAGCCATTTCATCCGACAATGAACACTTAGAGGAATCAACTGTGTCAATTTCAACTGTTCCATTAAGATCTATTCATTCAAAAAAAGTTGTAATAATTTTAATATCGCAATTTAATTATGTTATAACATTTATACCTGACATGTTCATTTGAACTAGTTTACTTCCAATCTGTATCTGATGTAATGACAATTGATCATCCCAACTTCGTTTCAAAATGATAGTGTCAGGATCAACAGCAGCAGATACTACCGTCTGAAAGAATTATTTTTATAACATTATGTATTTAAGCTTACATTTTAATTCATACTTCTCCAAGGCCATAATTAGAAGTAATAAACATTTTGTCGGGACTTCCTGTAACCGGGTCTCTAGAAAATAGAACTCCGGCTACTTCAGCAGGAACCATTTCCTGGACAACAACCGCCATGCCTTTGTTTATTAACTGGCCGTTTTGTCTTTAATGATAGTATATAAAGTAAAAGTCAGTAAAAAGTCATTAAATTATTGTAAATTAATATAATTACATACCTTTGATATTCCACCGACCGAAATCCAAATTGAGAAGCCCAGCAGCGAACAATTGATGTGCATATCTAATTATAATTATTTTGTTCAATTTTTTGTAAGTTGTGATCATTGTAAAGATGCTTACTTGATCTAATCCTTTAATTCCTAAATATGTTTCGTTTTGTCCAGCGGCGGATAACTCTTCACCGTCCTCACCTGTCAATATATTTATAATTTAATTTTTCAAATAAAAATAAGTTAATCATAGACTTAACGTACCAATTGCAGATGATCTTATGGCATATCGATTCTGATTAAAAGTGCTTCCAAACTTTTCGTTTAACTTTATTTCCAGTTGTTGTCGAAGTTCACTTGTTACAGTGGTGGCCTCAACGAGTTTGACTAAACTACAATTTGTTGCAAAGTAAATGAAAATTAATCACTCAAATATAGTATTTTTAAAATTTTGGGAATTTTACTTTTCGCATTCAATTGTCAATTGCTGATGGTTTCCAGAGGCACTAAACATTTTAAAACAACATATAATTGAAACTAAAATGATTACCAAACAGTTATAATGCCGATTGTAACACTAAATTTATTAAGCAATCCAAAAATAAAAACAAAACAGTTTACCATAATAACTGTTGCAATTTTTCAATTGCTTTTTTTAAATGATTGTGTTCTTTCAAGTGTAGTTCAAATGCTGTTTTAGTCACACACAGTCCTGATGGAACTGTAAACTACGATTCAAATAACATAAATTTAATTAGTTTTATTTTAAAAAAATTAAAAAGGTACTTTTGGCTGTGATTGAATATGTGACATGAGACTTAGTGATGTCCCCTTGCCTCCAACCAAATGTTCGCTTTGACATTCAGCTTCATCAAAACTAACAACTAACTTATCCGTGCTCTTCAAACCTAAATTGTTATAGTAAGTTGTTTTAATTAATAGTTAATTAATTTAAAATCGGTTACTAATATCAAACCTGATTGCTTAAGTAATGGCAGTGATCCGCAATTAAAAACTAACGAATGACCAATGTCCTTAGCCCATTTTAACTGATGACTAAATCTTATAATACCGTCACCAGGTTTGTTATTAAGAATCACGTCGCATGGGTTAATAGTTGATTGAAGCTGATGGCTTTCACCTTGATAGGTTAGACAATTGTATTTTCTTACATTTACACAAAGTCTGTACTGTACTTTGCCTAAAAAATCACATAAAGTAGCTTAAAGTATACAGTAAGCAATTTAAAGCATAGTGTTCGTGTAGTTACCTGCTGTAAAATCAAACGTTAAAGATGTTGGTTTAAAATTATCGTTGCAAATATTTTTAATTTTAAGCTGGCAGTCGCTGATGTGATGCACAATAGTATCACACGGTGGCACGACATAACCGCTTACAAATCTGTGTCATTAAATCATTAATTTATAGTCATGGTCAAATTTATTTATTTCAAATGATTTACTGCTGTAGTCCATCTTCAACGTTGTCAACGAACACATGAAATCCACAGCCATTCTGTTAATATAATAATTATTAGTCAATCATATGCTATTAATCTTGCATCATCTTACATGTAATACGCCTTCTATTGAAAATCTATGTTTTATTTTGTCCAGATTTTCGTGTCCTAAATAAATTGAAAGTTAACAAAAAATTAAAAAATAGAATGAAGTAACAACTATTATCATTATACCATGAAATCTTCTTTTCAATCCTCGAATTAAAATTTTGAATTCTTCTCCATTGTCAATTTTTATTAAACCTTTTATTTGCCCAAGTTGCTGAAGTTCATTGACTGGCATTTTGTCAAATCTATAATACATAATATGTTAAATATTTTCTTTTGAATGCCATAATTCGCATGAATAATGTTAGTATACAGTTCAAAAGGTGACAAATCAGCATTATTGGAAACATAATTGGCCAGTAATGTTGGATCATAGTCTTCAGGAAAAGAAATGTAATTTGATAACGGTGTCCATCTGGAAGAATTATACGATAGTTAGCATCTAAGCTCTTAAGTAAAAATAAAATAATTTAATATTACAGTAAATTAAATTTGACAAGAACGACATCTTCTCCATCTTTTGATTTAGGAGAAACTCTTCTGTAATTAAATGATTTTTTAAATAAGTTATTTTTTATTTAAGATTTTATATAAACAATTAACCTTAAGTATCCATTGAAAGATACTCGCCATCTTTTTAATGGCTCCAACACTTCCAAAGTCAATCCAGCAGCTGAAAAACTTTTCCCATCAGTGTTATACAATGTAGTATTAGGTTGAAAAGGAAGTTGGTACTCTTCACCAGTACTCAAACGAAAGTAAACGACAACTTCAGCAACTCGATTATGTCGACGAGACAATTGGATACACAATACGTCTCCACTTTTGTTGTAACCAGAAATATTTACAGCATCAATGGCCTTAAACACCAATTAAGTATTAATATTGCAAACATAAAAAAATGTAATTCTTACATGCGTATGATCGTTTAGTTGTCTTGGGTTTTCTGTCAATGTGGCTATAGGCAAAGGCACAATTCCCAATTGTCCCATATCTTCGCTATTCATATCAAAGTTGAAAAGAGGAGGTTTCTTGTTTATCCAACGAAAATAAACATGTGACAGCAGCCACTTTCCATGTCTTTTCAGTTCTGGTTGCATAATTATAATAAATGTACAAGTTTCATGGTTAAGTTAAATTTTATTTAAATTGCATGCATAACCTTGATACAACTTAATATAATTTATATCGCATAAAAGTTAAACATAAAATTACGTCACTTTTGCCACAAAAATGTAGTGACGAGTTTAATTTCCCTTCTCAAGTTATTATTTTATTAAAAAAAACTTGTGGAAAATAAATATAAGATTTATCGGCATGCATTTAATCGATTAAAATCATCATACCTGATTTTTTTCTGTTTAAGATGTATGCAATGAATAATGTTGCTATAATAATAGCGGGAATGATGTATTCGACCATTATTGACAACTGATGTAACGTTTTAAAAATAATGTAATGATTAAATGAAATCCAATGATGCAGCCTACAAGTTTATATAACGATGCTCTGCTTGTAACTAACACAATTGAGAACAATTTTCAGCATGAGAATGACAAGTTAGTTAAAAATAATAATTATACCGTCCAATTTAACTGAAGGTGAAATGTTCTTTTGGATCTTAGCTCTCACTTAAGCAATGAGTTGTGATTTGAGTTTTAAGTGCTCAATTATTGGCTACTTCAGCTACGGCAGAACCTTGACAGTTGATGGAAAAAGTCAAGGACACAATTTAAATTGATGAAAAAATTATTATATAGTATCACTACGACTTACACGGTTCGAATTTGTCTATGCATTAGAATGATCAACGGAATAGATTACTCATAATGATAATGCGCTTTCATTTTACCATAATTATTGAATAAAAATTTCTTAAGACGGAAATACTTGTTCACCCGTCTTGATAAATTCGCACTTGCTGGTGAATTTTTAAAATTTCAAATGATAGCTAATCAGTCATCATAAAATTTTAATTCAAAAAACGAGGCAAACTTCCTTACACAAATGTATTGCCTTCCTATGGCCAATATTGGTTATCACTTTAAACTCAATTATCCTCGTTTTCTGATGGTATTCATCAAATTTAGATCAAGTCAATCATTCAACAAAATTAAAGACATTTCCACATTTTCTGGAAAAGAAAAAGCATCGATAGCGTTGCCATATACGGTATTACTCAATTTCGATTATGCAACATCGCATTTTGAGATAATTTTATCTCAATTTTTATAAAACTATAATTGTACATAGTTTTTTTAGATTATGTGAAACTAAAAAGTTGGCAAACGTCAATCAAGTATATTTTGCAACAACAATATAATTGTTAATTACGCGACAAACAATATTGTCTTAATTAATAGCATTTAATGTTTTCATTGGATATTAATTTTCATGTCGTTTACTACCATTCTCGCTTTTAAACATACAATCATCTGTAAACATTATAGCAAATCATTTGTATTAATTGCCATTTAATTGGCAGCCTCATTATCTAATTTGACCATATATCCATCAGTGGCATTAAGATAAACCATGTCACCTAAACAGTTAATAATGATTACATAAATTAAAATGTTTTGCAATAATTGCAGTTTTTATACACTGTACAGTATATGCCAATTCAGTTACCTGTTTTAAATAGTTTAGTGGCATCTTCAATGCCAACAATGCAAGGCAAGCCACATTCTCTGGCAATCACAGCTCCTGTAATAAATAAAAATAGTTATAAAAATAACATTGGAATCATTAATGGTCTTTATCAATAACAATTTACCATGTGAAACTAGTCCTCCCAACTCAGTCACTACCCCTGATAAAAGAGGAAAGTAAGGTGTCCATCCAATGTCAGTTCCATGAGTTATTAGAATTTCACCGGGCTTTAATTTGAAATAATTATTAATCACTTATGAATAAGGTCCTTACATTTTAATTAAATACACCAACTATGTCTATTTTTATATGAAAAACAAAATATTAGACAATAAAATTTAATTTTTGTTATTTTAAGTTTGTTATAATATTACTTCAATATAAAGTAAGTGAGAGAGATTGTTTTTATTATTAATACTGTTTATTATTTATAACTATAATTACCTGTATGGTATGAACGTCTCTCAAGCTTGTAATTACTCTTGCTTGAGCTTTGATCGTTCCCTGAGATACAGGAAGACCTTAGAAATGGTAGAAATACAAATTTAATTTCAAAAATTTACTATTTTTTAATAATTGTTTTGTTACCTGTTACTTTTACTCCACTGCCGACAGCTGGGACAAATTTGTTTTCTAGATTAGTCTAAATAATTTGAAACGGTAGAATGATAAATTATTAGTGTATAGTAAAACTAATTAACATCCGTTTCTTACAGGAACCGGCAATCCTCTGATCATTTCTGGAAATTTGTAATCGTCGACCACTTTAAATACTCGTTGCCTCTGCTTGGCTCTGTTTATATAATCGTATATAATTGTAATTAAATTGCATGTTATTTTAGAATTGAACATAAGTTTTTAAAAACCGCAGTGTATTAAATATTGGTATTTTGCTTAGTTGTAATTCTAACGGTAAAAGATAAAAACAAATATAATTTACCGTCTTAGTAACTTTGGAGATCGAGTTTCAATTAACTGCAGAAGTTCATCATGTGTGAAAAAGAATACTAAATCCGGGTCTGTAAAATATCCTTTTTCGACCATCGTTTTGCTCAAATGTCGGCATCCCAGTCGAATCAAATCATAACGTTTTATCAACATTGACTGCAAAAAAATACATTTATAAGAACGATTCGAGTAAATACGTTTTACAATGTTTACCTTTGCTTTTTCACGGTGACATACACCCATTTTACATCCTTTCATAACCCATTTAAGAATAAATCTAAGCGAATTTAAATTCCATAATAATTATTATAAAAAACACATTTGACCCTACTGTCAATAGATTTTTACCTTCTAAATGGTTTGAGTGGAGTTTTAATCTGGTCAATTACATTGGTCTGCGATAGTTTGGGTTTAAATTTAGGTGGTCCCCCACGAAGCATGCCCTAACATAATTACACAAATAAATATTCCTTTAAAATAAATATGCACATGTTGAATAACATACCTGCAACGCTTTTACCACTTGTTTGGGGTCAAGAGCCCATGTTGTACATCTCATATCAAACTATTAATAAAATTAGTAAACAAATTTATTTGATTTCGAGTCATTAAAACTTGAACAAACTTCTTTCAATCCCCGGTGCCCATGGCGATTTAAAAATTCATTAAATTTTTTGCCGGCTTCTGTTGAGTTTGTTTGAAGCCATTTCAGTGCTCCCTAGAAGTTACTCAATTAAACAACTTTGTCATAATTAGCTAAAAAACAAATACTAATAAAATACTTCAATTTCCATTGCAGAAAATTCTTTAGCATCTGTAGCATTAGCTATAGCAACAGCCAGTTCCTATTTATGAATTTAACCATATTAATGAAACTACATTCTACACAATTTACATTCGGCATACTTCTAAACTAGCAGGAACGTTGCCACTTTCAGCCCCGTTTGCACTACCTACTAAAGTGGCAAAATCAGCATATTGATCAGTCGTAAACCCTGCCAAACATATGCATAATAAAATTTCTTATCGTTAGATTCTAGCAAATAAATTACCAGTGTTTTTGCTACTTAAAACACTTAATGTGATTAAATTCCACATAGTTGATCCCATTGTTACTGCAAAGTGAGTTTCCATACCCTGGAAATAATTACTGTCAGATTAATTTGTTATCTTCATAATGTAAACGAATTAAATTTAAATACCGGATAAATGCTAACATAAGCATCTCCAAGAGCTTTCAGACATTCAAGTGGATCATTTAAACCATTTGTTGGAATTTGCAATTTTGCATTAACTTTAGCTTCTTTTTGTAACATCCATTTCCCGAAAATCATTCCCTGCAGATTGCAACCAGTTTTAGTAAGTTACTGTATTTGTTTATGTACTGTATGAATTAAAATACTTTGAACATCATCCTCGGCAATTTTAATTTATGTAAAAGCTTTGGTCTAATTGCAAAGCGTTCCATAGCAATTTCTGTAATGTCTTCATCATCTAATATTCGACCAAAAATACCAACTTCTATTGCTTTGGCCGCCTCCGTTTTTTCTTTTGATAATGACCATGACTTTTGCTATTAATATTTAAAAATAATGCAATAATTAACTAATTGTCTGCTTTTAAAACTTGACCAAGCGAATGAATTACCGTAACCATATCAAAGAAAAAGTTGCTATAGAAACATCCCATTGATTGGTCACTTGGTGTAGGGTCATACTTGTAGACGTTAATTTTCCACATAAATTCTTTCTAAACATCAAATCACGTCAATATAATTGTTATTTATTCAAAGTGTTGATTGTAATTGTTTTACGTTGAATATTGGAGCTTGAGGTCTAACAAACGCTGACATAGTTAATGTTGTTGCTGCTCCAGGAAAAACTTCTCTGCAATATGGTAGTATACCGTACAAATAAATGAGAGCTTTCAAGAAACCAACATGTCAATTATACTAACGCTACGTTAGCCGTCGAAAAAAATTCATGATCGGTTCTTGTTCCAGAATCAAATTCATGCATTATTTCAAAGTCGCTTACTGGATTATCAGTTGTCACAGGACGAGACTAAAATAAACTTTCAACATGAAACAATAATAAAATTAAAACAATAAAAAAACAAAATTACTTGAAGCAAATATATTTGATCTTGATAAATTGCCCATTCGATGTCTCTGGAGCTGCCAAAACATTTTTCTAAATACAAAGCCAATTGACCAAGTTTTATAGCCATTTTCTCGGATAAGGAACACTTAGAAGAGTCAGCAGTTTCAACCTCAACGGTTCCATCATCTAACATTTAAAAATAAATCCATTAGCCATGTTATAAATCCAATCAATAATATTTATACCTGACATATTCATCTGAATCTTTTTGCTGCCGACTTGTATTTCATGTAATGACAATTGATCATCCCAACTGCGCTTCAAAATAACAGTGTCCGGGTCCACAGCAGCGGAAACTACAGTCTGGTATAAAATTCATAATATAACATTTGACATTTTGTCAGATTAAAAATTATTACTTCTCCAAGACCAAAATTAGAAGTAATAAACAATTTATCAGGACTTCCTGTAACTGGGTCTCTAGAAAATAGAACTCCAGCTACTTCAGCTGGAACCATTTCTTGTACAACAACCGCCATTCCTTTGTTTATTATTTGGCCGTTTTGTCTTTCAAAAAATTTAGTTCAAACGTATCATAAAGTAACTCAATTTATAATAGTATTGCTAACTAAAATATGCTGAAATTTACCTCTGGTATTCTATTGAGCGAAATCCAAATTGAGAAGCCCAGCAGCGAACAATAGATGAACATATCTATTTACAATTATTTTGTTAAATATTATGCAGAATTATTAGATTAACTTTATAACTGTAAGAAAATGTTTACTTGGTCTAATCCTTTAACTCCTAAATATGTTTCATTCTGCCCTGCAGCTGACAGCTCCTCACCATCCTCTCCTGTCAATGAAAACAACAAATGTAAATGTTATTGACCATAAAAACTAATTGTAAATCAAATACGGTTTAACCTATAGCAGATGATCGAACTGCAAATCGTTTGCTATCGTAAGACGATCCAAACTTTAGAAGCAACTTAGCTGATATGTTAGCTTTAAGTTTAGTTTCCACGCCCGTGTTTTCAATTAATTCCATTACTCTAAATGTACAAAATATAAAGTAAGTTTATTATATACAATAATGTAGAGATCATTTAATCAACTTACAATTTACATTTGTCAGGTAATTGTGGAGGACTTCCAGCAGAACTAAAATAATTTAAAATATTAGTAAAAAATATTTTAGTAAAATAATAATTGCTTTAATTACTTAGCTGTTTTCTTCAAATCATCAATAGCAGTCACTACATGTGGATAATTTTTCAAGTGACGCTCAAATGCGGTTTTTGTTACACAAATACCCCATGGTACAGTAAACTATTACAATTTATAAATAGTTATAAATTACCGGATAATACATTTTTCATTAACTTACGTTAGATTGTGTTAGTTGCAAATGTGACATGAGGCTTAATGAAGTTCCTTTACCTCCAACCAAATGCTCACTTTGACACTCGGCTTCATCGAAGCTAACCACCAACTTATCAGTCGATTTTATTCCTTAGGCAAATAACTTTTATAGTCATTAATAAGTTTTAGCTATAATGTAGTGAAAACAAATCACCTGATTGTTGAAGTAATGGCAGCGAAAACTCTTGGTTAATAAGTGGACCATCGGTGGCATATATCTCTTGATGAGTAAATTTCATTAGTCCATCACCCATCTTGTCATTAAGTTTGACATCACATGGATAAATATTGGTACTCAGTTGTCGCTTTTCACCGCTGTAAACGTGATATTTGTTTTTGCGCGCAGTAACACAAAGTCTATATGGTGTATTGCCTAAGAATAACAAATTAAAGCTCAGACAAAATATTATATTAATTCGTTCAGTATTAATGCGTAGTGGCTTTATTACCTGCTGTGAAATCAAATGTCAATGTTTCAAGTGTAAAGTTGTTATTGCAAATGTTGGTCAGGTTTAATTGACAATCGTTTATGTGATGGACATTCATATTACATGGAGGAATAACAAAACCACTAACAAACCTAAGAAAGATTCGACACTGTAATTATTAATCAATTATCTTATTAATAAAAAATACTATATATTGTACTTTTGCAATCCATCTTCTGTATTTTCAACAAATATATGGAAGCTACTGCCATTCTGTTAAGAAACAAAAGAACTTTAATATTGTAAAGTGGAAACAGTAAAAATAAAGTCATGAAAAAAATACATTTAGTATGTACTAAATACTTTAACTATAAACTTGTTTTATCTTAATGACAGTAAATTAATTTTAAATATACAAGTACTTATTCTTAACTTACGTGTAAAACGCCTTCAATAGACAATCTCTGCCTGATTTTGTTGACGTTATCAAATCCTAATAAACGAACCCCATATTAAACGCCAATTTAAAATATTAAATCATAAAAACATATTATGTATACCATGACTTCTTAACTTCAATCCTCGTAGTAAAAGCTCACTTTCTTTTTCACCATTAATGCTAAATGTTCCTATTAATTGACCAAACTGCTCATGTTGTTGAGTATTTAGTTTATCATAACTGCCACAAAAAAAATTAATTTAGACAACTTAGCAATCAGTATTGTATTAAAACTATAGTTATAAATACAAGTTAGATGGACATAATTCCTTATGTTGTAAAACATATGTGGCCAGCAATTTAGGATCATGATCTTCAGGATAAGACACATAATTCAGCAATGGTATCCATCTGAAGAACCAAAATTATTTATAGTAATAAAAACATTTTTTAAAAAAAAAAGAAAATAAAACCATTACAGAAAATTAAATTTGGCCAAAACAATATCATTGTTATCTTCCGATTTTGGAAAGGTCTTCCTGCAAATATAATTATTAAAGATTTGATATCGAGCAAATTTTTAAAAAATAAATATAAATGGTACCTCAAATGTCCATTGAAACAGACTCTCCATTTCCTCAATGGCTCCAACACTTCTGCAGTCAGTCCAGCAGCTGAAAAACTTTTTCCATCCGTGTTATATACAATTGTATTAGGATGAGACGGAAGTTGATACTCGTCTCCAGTACTCAAACGAAAATAAACACTAACTTCAGCAACCCGATTATGTCGCCGGGACAATTGTATACACAGTAAATCACCGTTTTTATTAAAACCAGAGAGATTAATAGAATCGATAGCCTTAAAGAATTCAAATAATGCTTAATTTATATTAATCAGTATAGTTTAATGAACGAATAAACTTACATGGATATTCGAACTTAACGTTCTAGGATTTTCAGCCAACTTTGCCATAGGTAGCGGCACAATACCCAATTGGCCAAGGTCTTTGGAATTCACTTGGAAATCGAATAAAGGAGGCTTCTTGTTTATCCATCGAAAGTATGCATATACCAGTAACCATTTTACTCTTGGAAAAAATTCTGCAATTTGAAAACAACAAACCATTAAAATTTACATACCATTTAATATAAATTATCGGTAAATTTAGTATACAAAGCAGTAGCAACAATAATTATCAGTATTGCAGTATTGTACTAGCAATTTGGTCTGAAAGTCAACTTAACGTTTGCAAGATTATATTTTCATTATAAAATTGTTATGCTAAATAATTTCAGTAAAATACAAAAATGCAATTACTGTATTATCAAATTATCAACAAATTAGATATGGTGTGTTAAAGTATGCACAACATTTCAAATAACGTTTCAAGAGATATCAAAACCTTGTAACAAAATATTTCGTCAAAATATCTGTAAGCATGGCTAGTCTATCTCCGGTACTGTAAAGATTAAATACTGTACTTTCATTGCTATCTCGACAATTTCATTGCCATATTGAAGAGTGATTCAATAACAATAAGTTAACATTTTTTAAATGAAAATGTAAATCTTGATAATATAGTGTTAATAACTATTAAAAAAAGTACAGTAATTTTGTGTCTTCATTTTCTATATTTTGTTAAGTTAATGACTACTGAAAACAGAGCATAATAATAAAGAAAAACAGGTAAATGAAATAATTTACGGTAACTTAAATTGTACTGTATGTCCACCTCTCCCTGGAAAACCAGGAAGAGGTGAACATCCCTGTCTCTCTTTGTCCTCTTTTACAGTAACCTGCTGCTCATCCTGGAATGCCCCACTAATTCCTGAACAGAAAAAGAAACAATTCATACTACCACTTAACGAATATATCCCAGGGCCCCTCAGACCTAAGAAGGACGTCAAATAAAAGAAAGCCAAAAATGACCATTTCAATCATATCTAAAATTAGAATTTTACTATGTTCAAAACCAAATTTACTTGTTAAAGCTCAGATATTAAATTGTTACTGCACTTCTCTTCAAACTTGCAAACTGACTACCTCTCAGCTTTTTAGCTCCTAAAATTATAATTTTGTGCAACTTTAGAAATTTAATATAATTAAGATTAGATTTAAAATACAATTCAACTATAATTTTCATATCTCAAGCAATTTCTGACTGCGGTTAGAAACATGACTTCACTAAGGTATAATGTCAAGTTTTGCATAAAAAAATAAAATTGATCAAACAATATGAAGCACATACAAGTACAGCACCGGTATAAGTCCTAGTTAAGACCGAAGTTCAGAATTGCATCAAAGGTACAGTAAATGGCATACGTATAACAATGATAAAACTCAAGTGGAGAAACAAATTTCAAACAAAAGCTTCAAACATACCCCATGACAAATTTGGGAAGAATCAATTTTGTTTAACCCCAAATTTGATATTAAAAATATTTAGTAATACCGGTAGGCTCAACTTTTGCGTTTATATTTTGATAAAAGTTTAATAATAACTGTTATTGTAACACTGCAGATAATATTAATAATAATTACTTATTTTAACTATTATTTCTTAAAACTGTTAGACTAACCTTTATGCTTTTTGAAAAAAATATGCACAGCAGCAATAATGAGAATCGAAACTAAAAAAACTGCAAACATTTTAAAAGTAATAAATTTTGAGAGAAAAAAAAACCGATGATCCAAACTGTAATCAGGAACACATTACATTCATTAAAAGCTGACATAAACTTTTCGAAAGTTATCTTCAAGCCGCATCAAGGCCATCAAGAATTATCTACTGTAGATTGTTTGGTCACCGCCTTTAACCAAAAAAAAACATTCATATGTTAAGTGCCTACTGAAAACGAATATTGCAAACGCATTGTGATTTGTAACAGAGGAACAGTGTCAACAAGAAGAGAACCGCCTCTTTTTAATGTGATTGCATAAATATGCTGCAACAGTTAACATTCATACAAAGAAAATAACTTTCAAAAAGAGTAGTAATTAAACAAGTTGTTTCCTGATTACAGTGAAGGTCAACTTGTTTATAAGCAATATTTTCATAATGGAATTTTAAATTTACCAAAATGAAATCAAAGCTCCCATAAAGCTGTCAGGCTTATCGGTACTCAGAATAGTGTAATAGTACTGCACAAATAAATAGCTTCGATCTCTATAGGCATCTCAAAAAAATAATAATCATCGTAATATCATAAATGTGCATTCCTGAACCATCCTTAATGTTAATAATCCACTAATACAATAATTGTTTTCGTAATATTAACCTTCCTCGCGAATCAATTAAATAAATTTAACTTGTAGAATAATTCCATAACATCATCGATAATCACGAACTGTACATTAATCGTATAATTTATACAAAACTTACCATGCCAATTTCAAGATCCTGTGATGTTATGCCGATGATGCTGGGGGACCACTGATAAAGGCCGATCTAATACGTAATCAATTATAAAATGTGAGTTGGAATTATTAAATACCGTTTCAATTTAGCGGCGATCATCTACCAAAATAATAAAATTTTATTATTTGCTACAGTAGTAGTTTATTTTAATTTATATAGAACTTCTAACTCGATTTATACACTGTGTTGCATAATGCATTTCGTAACGAAATTAACATTATCATGTATAAAACTAGATTTTTTGTAGACACTTAAAAAAACAAACAACATAATTAAATGTATTTGTTTTCAGTATTAGCGTACAATAAAAGTCACATATAAAAATAGTTAAATGTAAAATTTAAATGCACTATGTAAACGGAATAATCGGAAATGTCAAACTTATCTTACAAGTTAATGGTCGCTTGGCGTAGAAACTTTCATCATAAATCCTTCTGTTGCATTTAAATAAACCATGTCCCCTGTAATTAAAAAAGTTGAGCATAATATTAATAAAGAAAATGATTTTTAAACTCGTATAATGCTTTTATGGTTATTTATTGGCATTACCTGACTTAAATAACTTTGTAGCATCATTCACACCTACAATGCAAGGAAGATTGCACTCTCTTGCAACCACCGCTCCTTCAAAATCCAATTATTATAAAAATAATTAATAAATTTTGTTTCGACATTTAATTACCATGTGATAACAACCCTCCTAATTCGGTTACAACACCAGATAAAATGGGAAAGTATGGAGTCCATCCAATATCAGTTGCGTTAGCAATCAAAATTTCACCAGGCTGTTTTAAGTTCGATATAAATAAAAATAACCTTACTAATCATACGTAAAACGTTTCTTAATATGTACCTGGATAGTATCCACATCTTTAATACTTGCAACAATACGAGCCGGAGCTTTCACGATCCCTTGAGACACTGGAAAACCTTTATGATCACCAACAAAAAATACTTAATTCGGTTCCCAATTTAAAAAAATACATCATAAATTTCAGTTGCTAAACTTGCCAGTTATTTTAACAGCATTCTCAATTGGTTGAATACTCGTTTTAGTTAAGTTTATCTGTAATATTAAATATAATAAATAGTAAAATTTTAATATAAATTGCTGCAGAAAATCAAAATATTAAAACTCAACTGGAACAGGCTCTCCAATCGAAGCTGGTGGATACTTGAACTCATCCATTATTTTATGCATTCTCTGTCTATGCTTAGCCCTGAAAATGATTATTTTATCAGTTTTATTTTCGAAAACGATAGAATGTTATTATGAGAAAGTCTTAGGAGAAAAATCACATTTGAATGATTTGTTTAAAAATAATGCACCTTCGAATCAGCTTAGGAGATCGAGTGCTAATTAAATCCAATAATTCTCCAAAAGTGAAGAAGAAAACAAGATTGGCATCAGTAAAATAACCTTGACTAGCCATAATCTGTCCAACTTTCCTGAACCCCAAACGTGCAATATGATACTGTTTAACTATTTTTGTCTAAAAATTCATCAATTAGCAGGTTCTCTTATTCAATTGGAGCATACGTTTATACTTTAGCTTTCTCACGAAGCCACACAGCATTTCGGCAACCTTTCATGATCAGTCGTAGCATAAACCTTATTAAAAATTACAAGCTATAACTAGTGTTAACTATTTACATTGTGTAATTTACTTTTTAAATGGCGTTAAAGGTGTTTTTAGATGATTTATCATATCATCAGGATTTGATTTTGTTTTAACTTCCAGCATTCCACCTTTAAGCATTCCCTAAATTTAATAATTATTAAGAAAATAAAATAAAGATGCTTGTATTTTAATAACATTTACTTGTAAAGCCGTTATCACTTGCTTGGGATCCATTCCCCATGTCTCAGAACTAAAATCAAACTGTTGAATAAAATTAAAATAGATAAAATATAATTATATTATGGTAACTTCATTGTCATAATACAGAAATACAAAGACTCACTTCTTTTAATCCTCTATGACCGTGACGTTTTAGAAATTCTTTAAACTTAACCCCTGCTTCTGTATTAGAAAAGCGTTGCAATTCACTTAATGCGTCATCAACCGACATTGTAGCAAATTTATTGGAACCAAAACAATGTGAAATCGCAATAGCCAATTCCTATCAAATATCAATATTAAAATAAAAGATTAACTACTTTAATTTAAAAAAATAATTAATTCAACTTACTCTCAAACTAGCAGGAACATCACCACTTTCGACACCGTTAGCACTACCAACTAAATTGGCAAAGTCTGAATATTGTTCCGCGGTATATTCTTAAAAAAAATAATATACGGTATATAAATACTAAATTAATAAAAATATATAAATTGCAACCATTTATATGTTACAAAATATTTCAAAAATTACATGATTACAGAACATAAAATCAAAATCGCACAGTACCTCCTGAACCTGTTGACAGTGTGTTTAACACCAGCAGATTCCACAAAGATGATGCAATACTGACGGTAAAATGAGCATCAGTTACCTACAGTTTTAATGATATTATAAAACTATTGCATAATACAATATTTACAACAGTATATCTAGCCTAACTTACCGACTCGGCATCAACAAGACTTTGAGCAATAAAGTCCAAACATTTAACAGGATCATCAAAATCAGTGAATAAATCATCGATGACACCGCCATATTTAATATCACCAGAAACCAACCAATTGCCGAAGAAAAATCCCTGTAGTAAACATATGAAATTTTGCTTCCTTAACATCGTTTTATATCAAGTATTACCTTTAAATTCATAATTAACATTTTTTTATTGTGTCGAAAACCAGGTCTAATAGCATAACGTTCAAGTGCTAGCTTGTTAAGGTCATCATCATCTTGTATGCATCCACTTATACCAATTTCAAGTGCCTTAGTAAGGTCAGATTTTTCTTCCGACAATGCCCATGATTTTTGCTAATATTTAAACACTAGCCATTATTTTTATTAATCCACTATAATGTCAAATTAATATATCACCGTTATGCCATTCATAAACGCAGTGCCATTAATAGTAAAAAATGGCTGATCATTTGGTGTTGGATCAAATTTGTAGTAATCCACTTTCCACATAAATTGTTTCTATGTAGTAATTCATAATGTATTAATTTTATATAAACAAATCCAATGTTAAATTATTACGTTTAGATAAGGACCCTGAGATCGGAAAAATGTTGAAATAGTTAAGGGTGTGCAAGCACCTGGACATACTTCCCTGTAAGTCAAATAATTTAAATAATATTTTATAATTATAACCAAAATAAGTTTTACCCTAAGTTGGAAGTTGAATATACATCGAAATCTGTTCGCATTCCAACGTCAAATTCATGAATTATTTCATAGTCGGTAACTGGATTTTCATTAGTTACAGGGCGAGACTAAAAATTAATAGTCGTTAAATAAGATCAAAAAAATATCTATTAACAATATTACTTGAAGTATGTAGATTTGTCCTTGTTTTACGGCCCATTCGATGTCTCTGGAACTGCCAAAGCATTTCTCTAAATAAACTGCAATTTCACCCAGTTTTAGTGCCATTTCTTCAGATAAAGAACACTTGGAAGTGTCAGATGTCTTAAATTCAATTGTTCCGTTTAGATCTAATTAATAAAATCAACATTATTAACTCAAATAAATAAACAAACTTTAAAATGTATTTCGTGGACAATTTCAAGATAACTTGATAAACTCTATCGAAATAACTCTAATTATAATACGATATACAGTAGTTATTTACCTGACAAATTGACTTGAACTTGTTTATTTCCGATTTTTATATCAAATACAGACAACTTTTCGTCCCAACTGCGTTTTAATATGATGTTATCAGGATCAGCAGTAGCAGAAACAACGGTCTAATAATTCAAATAAAATAAATAGAAAACCAAAAACATATAGTTGGGAGGGGTTATTACTTCTCCAAGACCATAATTTGAAGCAATGGTAATTTTATCAGGACTCCCAGTAACTGGATCTCTTGAAAATAGAACCCCAGATACCTCAGCAGGTACCATTTCTTGTACAACAATCGCCATGCCTTTATTTAGTAACTGACCATTTTGTCTGCGTGCAAACACAAATTAATAATCATTTATTAAAAACATTTTAAATGTCAAAATAAACCTTTGATATTCAACTGATCGGAATTGAAATTGTGAAGCCCAGCAGTTAACAACTGAAGTGCAAAGCTAAAAGGCTTCATTAAAGTTGCAAATAATTTTAAAAAGCTAATTGCTTTACCTGTTCTAAACCTTTTACTCCTAAATAAGTATCATTTTGTCCTGCAACCGACATATCTTCACCATCTTCACCTATTAAAACCTCGTTTAATTATGTGAATTTCGTTAAATATGCACAAATGATTACCGATCGCAGATGATCTAACAGCGTAGCTTTTCTGGTCATAATCAGAGCCAAACATAATTTTTAATTTTTCTTTCAAATGCCGTATAAACTCGTCTGATAGTTTAGATGCTCGAATTAAACCCACCATGCTAATTACAGCAATTATATATTTTTAAAAACATCTACTGAGATGATAATTTATAGCCTTTACCTGTCACATAATTCAGATAACTGAGTGACACGTCCTGGAAAAGTGAGGCATTCATCTTCATATTTTTTACTTGATTCGGGTGACCTACAGTGCAGTGGTATCATTAGTACGTGTTTTAATTATTTTTGTTGTGATCATCCATTAAATATCTTACAACGCTACTTTCTGAAATTTCTGAACAAATTCTTTTAACTGCTTTTCCCGATTCAAATGATGTTCGAATGCGATCTTTGTGATGCAAACAAATTTTGGCACAATAAACTATAAACAATTTAACATTAAATAACTACATTACTTCTATGTAAAATTTTGAAAACTCACCTCAGGTTTCGACTGTTTCAAATTCGACAGAAGACTTAATGAGCATCCTTTTCCGCCAACAACATTATCACTCAAACATTCAATTTCATCGTAACCAACTACAAGTTTGTCCGTTTTGTTTGCACCTAAATAAGAATTTGCTCATCGTAAGTCGTACGGTATATTTCACAATGTGAAGTTGCAATTTTAAAAATGCTGAAAATATGAGCTATAAACTACCTGAATAATGCAGAAACGGCAGTGAAACTTTGTTTGTTGGCTGTAGATCGCTGACGTGATAGGAACTGTGGCTAAATCTTAAAATGCCATCCCCAGGCTTGCCGTTTAGAATAACATCACAAGGATAGATAGTAGTGCTCAGCTGTCTATTTTTACCCTGGTACATTTGACACTTGTGTTGTCTTGAATTAACTTCAAGTTTATACTGAGTACTGCCTAATTCACACATTAGAAATTCAATTAGAAGGCATTCTAATATAGCATTGAAGATGCTGCCTAACCAACACTAATCATATTTAAAAATAAGCTCTTATTGAAGATTTATCGTGATATCTGAAGATTACTTAGATCAAGTTTTAGTACCTGCATTAAAACCAAAGGCAAAATTGTCGAGAATAATGCCATCGCAGCAGATGTCGGCGAGTTTGAGCTTATAATGGGTAATGTGATGAACAGTCATGTTGCACGGTGGAATGACAAAGCCACTGATAAACCTGCAAATAATCAACAATACATCGTATTGAATAATTTATTACGCTTTTATAAAAAGTTATAAAGTACGTTTTTGGCCCATTCCTAACATTCTCAAAGAATATGTAAAAAGCAGATCCATTCTATTAATTCGACAAAAAGTAAACACATTAATAATCGAGTTCAAAATTAATAATAACTATCCAGATCGTTTTGACTTCATCGTCCAGTATCATAGTAAATGCACACACAAAAATGAAATTGTAATGAGTATCTTTTAAAATTTAACATTTGACTCGCATCTCTACAATCTGTTGTGAGTATTATAATTGATAAAATTCTGAAATAATTCAACTAGAATTTAAAGCATTACTCGTCAAAACGGTTAGGATAATTAAGTTTGTTATCAATACAAATTACTGTACTTGTAAAACGCCTTCAATGGAAAACCTCTGTTTTACGTCTTCTAACCTATCGAACCCTGAATATTTGTACAAGAATAGTAATAAGCTTATAAAAATTACCGTGATTACATCAACCAATCATAGTTACCATATAATCTTGTTTTCAATCCACGCAAGTTTATCTGAGACTCATTTGTACCATTTATGCAATAAATCCCTTTTACTTGACCAAATTGTTCATGATGATGACTCCACAGATTGCCATAACTTAAAAATACATTAGAAACATTATACTGGTATACCTAGTGAAAGTAAATATTCACATAATAAAGTTAGTGAAAGACTTAAAAAATAGATAGAAGAGAAAGTTTCATCGCTTTTTTGACATAATGAAACTTCAAGAAAATACCGTAGTTGATAATATAGCAATGATTTTAAATTTAAAAATAAGCATTGTAAAAACTGTACTAAATCAGCCACTAAACTTTTTTAAACTTACAATTTTAATGGCGAGCCTATATTTTTATTTGAAAAGTAATTAGCTAGCAGTTTTGGATCATAATCTTCTGGATATGACACATAATTTAGTACGGGTATCCATCTAAAACGAGTAAAAGATTGTTAACTTCCAGTTTACAGTACAACTTCAAAAACATTATTACATAAAGTTTAATTTAGCCAATACAACATCATCTTCGTCAGTCTTTCTTGGAGAAATTCGTCTGTAAATTAAATGTGTCAAGCTTAAAATCACAAAATCGAACCTTAATTCTACCTTAGATATCCATTAAAACAAACTCTCCATCTCCTCAAAGGTTCCAATACTGTCAACGTCAGCCCAGCAGCTGAAAATCGTTTTCCATCGGTATTATAAACGGTTGTATCTGGCTGAAACGGCAGCTGATATTCTTCTCCGTTACTTAAACGGAAATAAAGACTAACTTCAGCCAGCCTCTCGTGTCGTCGAATTATCTGCACGGATAGTGTGTCCCCGGCTTTGTTATAACCTGAAATTCTAATGGAATCAACAGCCTACATAGGATACAAAATTTTATTAAAAACAAAGATTTTAATCATTCAAATTATTTTGTAAGAGTTGCCAAGTTCGACGCTATAATTCTCATAAATAAGTGAAACCGTCATCGTTCATTCTACGCTTAATTGGACTAATTTTGGTGAATTAATCCGATGTAGGTCATCTTACTTATCTGTCGTACGTGAGCATTGAAAATAAAATACAGTAATAATTACAGTACTGATATTAAAGATCTCTTTAACAAAAACATTGAGTTGGCAACTCGTACATAACTAAGTAACCATTACCGTACATCTTTATGCGAATTTAAAATTTTGGGATTTTCTCTCAATGTAGCCTCAGGTAGAGGAATGACACCGAGCTTAGCAAAATCGTTCGAATACGCATCAAAGTTGAAAATTGGATTTTTCTTGTTAAGCCAATGAAAATAAATATATGACAGGTACCATTTGAGACATGTTAATAAACCTAAAGAAAAAACACAACAGTAAATTAGACAGTAAATAAAATTCACATGTAACAAATATTATGGCTATAAATTTATGAATCTCATGGGGGAAATTCGATTTTTATAACCGTACCGGTATCAATAAAAAGGTTATGATACAGTACTTACTGTATACCGGTATACAGTACTGTGCATTATAATAATAACTACCGGTAAACTATAGTGAACATTAACTTTAAGTACAGTATAATCGGTAACAACATGATCTTAAAATTAATTTGCAATATTGCTTTAACAAACTTATGTTATCTTTCAGTCATAATCATTTTTGTAAGTTGTATACCGGATGTTAGAATTACTTATGCTGCGCAAAACTTTTAGTTTCAAAAGTGCCTTACTTTTCAATTTCACCAGGATTAAGCCGAGACTTGTTGCAACTACAGCGGCGATTATCATCTGTTCCATAGTTTTGGTGAGTATTATATCGTTCAATACAATAATTTTAACTTTAGTTCAGAGACGGTACTACACCGGATAATAAATACCAAGACAATAAAGTAAAAGAAGCTTGCTTGATGTTCATTTTATTACCCGTAGTTACTGAAAGGTTTTATCGGCAGCTTCATGAGGATAGATAGCGTTGGTCGCTACATGATTGTTACATGTGGTGCAATCAGCGTTGTATCCTAGATTCTCTGGTGCAATCTCAAGCAGCGTTCAAGGTCAGCACTCAACAGCTGCTCCTACAATATGTTAACTGCTCTTTTATAAACAAGAGCAACTTTTCAACAACAACTTAATATTGTAATTTCAAAATAACATAAGACACGAAAATCCTTAATTAAAAGATAGAAGAATTTTTAATAAATTTAGTGTTATTATGTTTAATGGTTGTCAGTAAGATTTACAGTACAGCTGACAGATTTTATGTGTGTACCATAGAACTTTGTATGTATAAGTTTGATATGAAATGATAATCACTAGTTAGAATAATTTACAGAAAACATTTATAACATCCAGTCTAAAACAAATACTGAATTATTTTATGTTGTTTGAGCTGCTCAGTCTCCTTGATTATCCAGATTTAGTATTATTAATAGTTATTTTTTATCAATTATGTTAAACGCATCAAACGATAACATACCGTATTTAATAAGCTGAATAACTTACGGTACTAGTTTTAATTTATAAACTGTACTATACCGATACATATTCTTAATGTTACATTTTTAGATTATTTTTTTTGTAGTTTTAATACTGATATGATGTACTTAGTTTTATCATGTTTTAAGCATCAGATACTACTAGTATCCAATAACCAGATCGAGTTTCACAAAACAATACTGTTTAGGTCAAACATCTTGCATCTGATTAAAAGTTAAGTCAGACAGCTTTTACCCTTGAACAATTATAAAAATTAAATTACAGTATTTTTAGCACCAGATAAACCAAATCTGTACAATATCTGTTATTAGCATTCTTGAAACGGCGCGACCGGTTATCATTTTCGATTCTTTGCCAATTTTCAAAGTTAAAGGTTGCTGAGTTACCGCAGTCTTTGGAATGTGTTACCTGGTATGTTCAATTTCTCAATTCCAAATAACTGTAACCTAAGTTATTACGAATGAAGTAATTTTACACCTCCGCATAATGCCATATCGGCTGATAATGCAAGTAGATTTCAAAATCAGCCAATCCAGAAAATCGCACTTGAACTAAACACAAAAAGTCAGCATAGAGTAATACTATACCAAATGCAGGGATTCCCCCTCTGCAAGCTATTAATACCGCACTCAAAACCGAAAACAGTTAAGTATAGAAAAAAAGTTGTAACAGCTGTGCACTGCAGAAACTTGCTAATTTAACTCTAAACTTTTAGGTTACGCAATATCTTTGGCAAAATTACAATGGCGTGCATTAAAGTTTCCGACTGGTATGGCGTTAATTCCTTGGATCAATTATTCAAACAGCTAGAAGATGGAGACTTACTTGAGTTTGATAGAGGCTTGTACAAGCACTGGGCTATCTGCATAAAAGTTGATGGTAAAAGAACTTCAGTCATTCACCGAAGTGCCAGTTCGACAAAGGTAGAAATATTTTTTCAAAGTCAAAGTCTAAATAAAAAGCGGTACGGAATTGGAACAATTATTACAGAAGACTTGGTGGATGTTTTGGGCGATGATCGCAGCCATCAAGTTCGAATTAACAATTCACTTGACAGTAAACTCAAGCCATTTCACTGCACCGTTATCTTGAAAACTGCTTATATGTATATGGAGGATGAAGATTTAATCGGTGAATATGATGTGTCAAGTAATAACTGTGAACATTTTGTTACCTTGTGTCGTTACGGTGAGAAAAGAAGCACACAAGTGGATCTTGCTGCTGGTGTGTCTATTGGAGTGGGTGCTGGTGTGGTCCTTTTGGCAGCTGTTTTTGGTGCGGCCAAGTGGTTAAATGGAGCATCTACTTCCAAAAAACGTGAAGATAATTATTAAAAGTTTATTAGCACATGTGGTGCTATAACGTGCAATGATTAATATCGAGAAATGTTTGTTATTAACGTTAATTACTCGCTAATCAATCATCAATAATGATATGTCAGGTATAATGTTGTGTGATATTACCGCCATTTAAATTTGTATTTCCAGAAATTTGTATTACATTACTATGTAGCATATTATGATTATTTATAAATAAAATGTTGACAATTTGCTGTACTATATGAAATGCGAGAAATATAAGGTTTACTTATACAGTCCTGAATTGTGACTGGCTTTATAATATAACTTAGATACATTCGATCGTCGATTATTAAAATCACTATATTATTTGAATTTCAATAAAGTGATGGTGAACCACACTTGTCAGTCAATTTTGTGAAAAGCAAGCAAAATTATTTAACTTAAACAAGTGAATAGAACTGTACTTATTAAGTTTGAATTTACAATTTACAACTGATCAAAATTTCTATTAAATTAAAGCCATGCGGGTCATTGGTTTATAAAAATTTTTATTTTGTTTAACTCGTTTTACATTAATATTCGAATGCTAAGTCACACACAGAAATATTTTTGACAATGGACAACAGTTATTAGACAATTAACACAGAAAAACAATCATGACATTGTGTAACCAATAAATTAATAAGCAGGGACTTTAGGAATAGTAATATCAGATGGTAATGGCTTTCTGCTGCTTTTATGCTTAATATCCACCGCCTCCATAACCTCCGCCGCCTCGTCCACCACCGCCATATCCTCCGCCACCACCACCGTGTCCACCGCCTCCGTATCCTCCGCCACCACCACCATGTCCACCGCCTCCATATCCTCCGCCGCCACCACCGTGTCCGCCGCCGCCGTATCCACCACCACCTCGTCCTCCACCGCCGTATCCGCCACCACCATGGCCGCCGCCGCCATATCCACCACCGCCTCTTCCTCCACCACCATATCCGCCGCCGCCATGACCTCCTCCGCCATATCCTCCGCCGCCTCCTCCATATCCTCCACCACCACCTCCGTGTCCACCACCACCATATCCTCCTCCACCTCGTCCTCCACCACCATAACCACCGCCGCCACCACCATGGCCGCCTCCACCGTATCCACCACCACCTCCTCCGTATCCGCCACCTCCACCACTGGCGTATCCGGCGTAAGCCACAACACCGCACATCATGAGTGCGCACAAAGACTGAAATAAACAAAAATTATAATGTTGTAGCAATTGTTAACTAATAGTTCTCAATATTGTACAACAGTAAAGACAAATCGAATGTGCTCTATTGGCAATTTTACCAAAATGTGCAAACTTTTTGCATGTATTTCAATTAAAAACTATTGGATATCAACTGTGCTTTAAAAACTGAAATTTGGACATCAAAAGTTAATGCAAACCTTTTCAGGTGTTGCAGTTTTTTTGACGGTAAAAGCATTTTATAAGATGCTAAAAATGATCGAAGAAATACGGTATAGAAAATGTTCACTTACCAACATTAGTTTCGCCATTGAAACTGTATTAAAGGTACCAATAGCTCTTGAAGTGAGTTCGACGAATTCGAGTCTGTCATGTTTGGATCTTGTGGCTGCTTTTATATACTTTTCAAAAGTCGGCCAACCACCGCAAACCACATCGAGAAGGCAGGGAACATGAATAAAAAAATAGGTTTTTTTGTGGTATCATATTTGTTGCGTCTAGCAATTAGGCTTCTTATACCGTTACTCTTACTGTTTTCACATAAACCCCCTTAGTCCCACCCCCAAACCTCGTTGCTCCCCTTTCAAAATTTAAGTATTTTTTTGTGTGTTATGATTTTGAGGTTGAAGTTGAGATGTTTCATCCACCTCAACGCAGTAATATATACCGTACATAAAAAAAGAATTAACATTATATCATACAATATGAATATAACTAGTGTGTAATAAATAATACAGTAGAGTAACTTTTTCAAGTGGGACTTGGACTTGTGTGTTTTATTATTATTGTTTTAATAATTGTTCTACTCATTTAGTTTTTTTAATTCATAGAATTATTATTATTATTTTACGTCATTTATCTACGCCGAACTTTCACTTCCAAATCAAAGACCTATTTTTATTTATTTATTTTGTTATTATTATTTAACCCTCCTGTTTGGGAAAGGGGGGGTAGTTTTGGTAAGTTTAACGGTGCTCAAAAGTGAGAACAGCCCTACAATACCCCACTGTGAAAACTTTTGTCTGTATATGTGTATATGTTTTTTATGTAATGTTCACCTAAGAGGTCAAACCTAGAAACAAAAAGAGTAACTTTTTCTTAACAAAAAATAATACAGTACGTGAGTTGTATACCTAGTATAAAATATATGATATTGTGTCGTTGTACCACCTCATTTAATGATTTAGGATTTTTTTTATTTTAATCAGCTACACAGTATTAAACCTGATTTTAAAAATCATTAATTATTTTATATTTGGTGCAGTGTGATTTTCCATAAACAACTTTTAACTTTTTACAGGAAATGCAATTAGTTCCTTCTTAAAATTTATTTGTAACTGTATTAGTCGTCCCATAATCATTATGGAATTGTTGTTTATTGTAATGTACTTTGTACTTTATAGTACTTGTAAAAACTGGCATAACAAGCACTCTAAACTTACAAAGCAAAGCACTTATTGTCCAATAAAACTCAAAATATTTAAATTTCTTTTGTTAATAATTGCAGTATTAAAATTTGATTGAAATTAAATGTAAACTACTGCATATGTATGGTTTTTTATTGAATATCAATGGTAATTGATCTTACTAATAATTCAAAATAGTTTTTTTTTTGAAAATAATATTAAAATGTTTCAGCTGTTAACAATATGTCGTTGTACTAGCATTTTTGAATTATTTCATACCGGTATAAATTTATATGTTGATATTTTAAAGACAGCAAATGGCGATTGAATTAATGTTGCTGTCACTTTTGGTTATTTTAAATAACTAAGTGATCGTAATTTATTATCATTTTATTTCATTGTGCATTTTATGATTATAATAATTATGATCCACTTGACTGCGCACGTATTGTGCATAAAAATAGCAAAAAAGTAAAACCAATAACTTTGTTTTTATAAATGTGACTCTTAAAATAAAATCGCCAGTTGATTATAATTAACCCGATTTTACCGTATTGTAAAAACCTGCAAGCGTAAATATAACTATTTATAATTAAAAAAAAAACTTTGTTTTAATTAAAGGTACAGTAGTTGGTGGGAAACTGTGTTAAAAAATTGTATTTTTCAATTATAACAAATAAAAAAAAACTTAACGGTTCCCAATTCTAACAACAACAAACAGCAAAGAAGTTACAGGTATTTTTTTTTCCTGTTAAATATAAAAAAATGTTCAGCATGTATCATTGCAATTAATTGATCACCGATTGTTTCGAAGTGGTGTTAGTGGTGGTAATGATGTAGCAAAGTTAGGGAAAGAATAAGAGAGCGTTGCATAGATGTTTTTATTGTTACTTGGACTAATTATGTCGAAAAGCGTGACGCTTCAATATTCAAAAAATATTTATACAGTATACATAACTAAAGAAGACTTTTTGTATTATGCAATGAGAATTTTTTTTTCTTGTTTTGTAACATTGTTTTTATCTCTCATCACTGTGCACGCCAATTCGATTCACGAAGGGATTAACCCTTCCCATGAAAAAGTAAATAAACCTTTACGGTATTAAAAAAATTTAAGAAAATAATAATAATTAAAAAAAAAAGAAGAAAAAAAAGTAACCTAGTCTTATTGTATAGGCCATTGTAATCTGTGTTGAATGTAATTGACTACTAAGAGGCAAAACATTTATGATGTCGGGTAACATTGTGAGCCTATTTGTGTCATAATTACCTTTAAACAATAATTACTAGATGCGTTGAAAATTGACAATATTACTATTATGTGAGAATGACACCAATATCAGCTAAAAGTTTAAAACTAGCTCGTGTAGTGACAAATTCATGTAACTTACAAACAGTTCAAGTTTTTATTGCCATTCCTCATACACTTGTACTGCACGTATAATAAAATGTAAAACTCCAGGAAAAAATATAAAACTAAAAACCGGAATTTTTAGTTAAAAATATAAAAAATTACACACTTTGTTATTTTAGCTCAATTCGAGATTTTAAAATATTCCATCGGGTGATTTTCGAAATAGGAATGCTCTTTTTACATGTGAGAAAAGAAACGGGACAAATACTCATTGGAACTGATGAGATTTAGTCTCATTTATTATTGAAACTTTAAATTTACCTGGCATTTTAAATTAAAACTTGCAATAAATAAATGGTTGATTATAAAGTTGTTACCTAAAATGTGTCGTACGTCATAATAACAAAATAGCAATAATTTGCAAAATAAAACAATACTCAAAAGTACTACAGTATAATTACCTAATAGACTACATGTGTATAATTAAATCGTGTTATTCATATAACATTATTATGTCAGTAAAATCCCTTAGTCAGTGCTCGAATGTAGGTTAGAAGTTATTACTTAATCAAAAGTCAGAACTCAAATTTAATAAAAAAAAAAGAATTAAACCATATCATTTTTTGTTAATACGCCCTTGTAATCTTTCTATTAACAAGATTTTAGCTTGCATTTGGTAATTATTAATTAAAAAAATTAATAGCAGATCATTAAGACAAAACGTTATCAACTTATCAATTTAGAGCATGCTAAATCGTTTGAAATTAATGCCACTGAAATTGTTTTTTAAGGGGAAAATATTGAATGCTTTTGCTAAATGAGGATTTCCAGCATAGCCAAACTGCATGAAATTACGTAATGGTAATTATGTGCACATTATCATCATTACAACTAACAATGGCAGTGTTTTAATGCTATAGTAAAATTAGAGAAAACTAGAAGGGTTATAATAAAGTTGACGTAATTATGGTTGCTAAACTTTTTGAGTGAAAGAACTATCAGAAAAAAATAGTTTGAAAACAAGATTATAAAATTCAGTCAGCTGTTCGACATGAAAAGATGTCTTAGTCACGAATTTATTCAACTCTGACATACATTTAATGTATTTATGCCTCGGAGTTTGTGGAAAGTGTTTTCCTCTGCGTTTTTTTTATTTTTTTTTTGCAAAGGGGTAGAAATATTTTGTTTATTTCATATTATCTTTTCTTGATCGTTTTCTTCACCTTTCTACCCCCTGTGTCTTCGGCCAAAAAAGACTGTTATAAGTTATTTTGAAGTTGATTGAAAAAATTGATGACGCATCGGCAGTGAATTTGCATAAATTTTCTATTAACTATTGTATAAAACGCGAATTTGTGTCGATACATAATTGAAATTCGGGTTTGTAATAAATATTTGGGTTTTCAATAGTTACACTTTTACAGTAAAAGTATGATTGACTATTTTTTAACTTGAGAGAACAGAAAATTAACTTACTGTTTAAACTTGTATACTTATCTATATTACTTATCAATCCATAACATTGCAATACAATGCAAAAAGGTCATTATAGTTTTACTGATATAAAATCAATCAAGTATTTTCAAAGTCTAGAGAACATTTTAGAATTTTTACTAAAAACAAGCTTTGCAAGTGTAACAGTTACAGAATCTTATAACAATTGATGTCATAAATATTAAATATAATAATCAGTCCATTTATTGTTTTAACATGTAACAAAGCTTTAATAATTTCTTAATTTTTTTTATCTAATTATACGTGTATATAAAACCTTGTGCTTTGAAGTTCAAATAAAAATATTGTAATTACTTTCAATGTAATTTATTTTGAGTACTGTGTTATTTTTATAAACTTGTAATGCTAACCGTTGCTTTACTAAAATTATGGTTTTGCATTAAATTGTTTGAATAAAATAGGTGAAAAAAAACAAGTACCGGTATAACAAAAGATTTTCTAGACTACAAAGGGTTACTTTTATAACTTTCTTTTATCCTCATGTCTAGAAATATGGTTTTTTTTTAATTTTAAAAATAACGAACCTTATGGGTTTTGAATTTAATGAAAATAGCAAGTTTCTACAGCATAAATAGCTGTTTATTCTGTATCAATATTATCTAATTTTTAATATTTTATACCGTTATAGTTTTCAATCAAAAACTCTTATTTAATTCGCTTCAAATAAAAAAATAAGCTGTTTATTTAATAGAATTATATATAATCGCTCATGAAATATTAATTAAATCATTAAAAACGCTAAACCGCTACAAATCCAATCAATTCACTTTAGTTTATTAAATTACTTTTTAGAGTTGCTAACGCCTACTTGTCCATTATAATAAAAACAATTAATTTTACAAGCAGGAAGTATTCTGACTTGATAATAATTGCTACATGGTACATAACTATTCAATTAGATCTTTAGCATGCCGACACCTACTTTATACATTGTCGTCAAGTTTACATAAGTTAATGAATGTCGAAAATTCAATTTCAACTTTTAAAATCATAATTTGAATTCAGCATACTGTACACTTAATTATTCATACAAAATGCAAATATTTTTAACATATATAAAAATATTGACAGCTTCTTTCTTTTAAAAACAAAATAAATTTAGACTTTTCGTGTGAACTGAATTTGCATATGCTAATTCAATACTTTTAAATTAGCATGCATCATTAAATAAGTTAGTAAAAATGTTAACAAAGGTATAGTAGTTTAAATTGAGTAAACAATTTCCGGTTTTACATAAAAACCATGAAGAAAAAATAACACCGTATAAAAAATAAAATCTACTGATCATAAAAGCAATGTAGACATAATTAATACCCTTCAAACTTTCTCAGACAATTCTGAAACGTTATTAAACTAGTTTAAAAGCCAAACTTTTATTATTACGAGATTATGATCGTCTTTATTATGTGCAACTAATTAACAAAGGTTTCAATAGTGTTGTTCATAGTCCACGGCCTCTCTCCCCTGAGCAATCGAAGTAGCATAAAACATTGATTAAATGCACAAATGCATGGTCTCAAACAGTAACACTCGCTATGCAGTTGACATTTGACACCTTCCCCACTATATAAATGTATCCGCTGTTTGTCATCGCATTTAGCCACTAAGATGATGAATAAGCAGACACAGATGACCAGTTGTTGAATATGTAACTGTGGTTTTGATCCCATAATTACTCCAGTCACTCCAAACCAGCTATGAACCAGATTTAAACCGAATGTTAAAACATTTGACTTGAAGCTCTTTTTTTTTTTTTTTTTGGTTATTATTATTACTTTAAACTGACGTGACATAAAAATAAATCTTTTTAACCTATAATCGACGACGCCTGATTTTTTGAAACGATAACACATGTACAGGGTTTATCAAAACAAAAATACAGTACCAGGTAGTAAAGTTGTGGTTCCTCAATAATTATAGATTATCTCCTACTAAACCCCCCTAAAAACCACTTATTTTTTAAAATGTATTTTAAATTATTCGAACACGTGTCTTATACTGTAAAATTGACTTTGCAATAAATTATTTTAATTTGCTCAAACTTTTATCCTGTTAAAAAAGTTAATTACAGTAATTTTAAATTACAGTAAATGAATGATGCATACAGTATTTAAATTAAATGATAAAATTTAGTTATATTTTTAACTTAAAATATATTTTATAAGCAATAAATTTCTTCGTTCGTTTTGATGGACCCTGTAAATGTTTTTTAACAGAGACACAACACGCATTTTTAGTTTGTTATGACAACTTTTGTTGGTCTCATTTGTTGAGCATATTTTACAAATAAAAGCCGCTCACCTGTGTGACTTTAACGTGACTTTTGTCTTTGTTGTTTTTCCTTCGTTTTACTTTTTAAAATGTTTTCTAGTACAGTAAGTTATTTTGGAGTTGGTTTTTCTTTCAGTACCCTCTTGCATCGAGTGAAGTTATAATGCAAGTTTCGAGAGAGTCCCAAAGTCTTCGCTTCCAAGATTTCACGTTTAATTAAATGTCTCAAAATTGCACAATTTTCCGATATTTATTACGTTGAAATATTAGTAAGATGCGTGATACCCGTAGCGACATGATATTTATACAAAAGTAACCTTGAGTTGAGTCGAGTGATAACGCAAAAATATTTTTTTTTGTTTGTTAATTTTTAGCGCTTGAATCAAAGTGCGTCATTAAATCAAATGATTTCCTTGAGTTGTAGAAACTAAAATTCAACAGGTATTATTAAAAGCCCATTAGCAAATTAAACATCAGCAAAATTAATTATACAGTAGCCAGATTTTCATCATGAAAAATCTCGTTGAACTATGCAATTTCACCACTTCACGCCTAAAATACACCAAGCTTATGAATTCTATTGAATTATACAATTATACCACACATATTATACAGTAATATAATTAATATTACAAGGTGTACAAATATTTGACTTTTGGCGTTTATCATTGCAATTTGTATGCTTTCGCAGTACTGCAAAACTTTTGCATAAAACATCAACCACAGCATATTTTATTCATGTTAAATAAACTGGCCGTAATATATCACCTTTACTCGTTCATGCTATTCTAATCTCAAGGATAAATAGTTTGTTGTTTATTTTAAAATGTTTTTGTTATGCATCTTGTATAATAATTATTACATTTGTGCATACATTACTGTATAGTGATTAGTAAAAATTAAATATAGTGCAATGGTTAGTTTACTTTTCTGTTTGTAGATACTGTACTTTTCATTATTTTTCATCCTCAGCTAGACATTACACATTAAGTTTTAATACTGAATTTAATTGGTAATTACATACAGCATTGATCAATTAATATGCAGTAAGTGGCATCAGCTATCACGTAAAGTAAATACGTAGTGAGTTACTGTACTTGCTGTCAATTATAATCCAGTAAATCATTTTTACGTATTCGTGTTATTTAATGCCAAGGATAAATACTGTATGTTGCTGTTTAATTTTAAAAAGCTTTCGCTTATGAATTTTACTTGTATAGTTTAGTAATTATTAAATATGCTGCATGATGATGCTGTGACTAATTCGCTTTTGTATTTGTATACATGAGCTGAATTTAATGAACTTTAGCATTATTGATTACCACTTCTGTCAGTTTACTATTCTGTAAAATTTCTTAAGAGAAACGTATTAAAAGATTTCAATGAAAGCAATCAAGGCTAGCTTAATTTAATATTAATTCAATTTTTTAATGCAATAATTACAATGCCTTTTTATTGTGTGCAGCACTGTACATTGCAAAATCTTCATAGCTTTCAATTTTTATTTGTTCATAGCCTACTTTTCATTTTTTAAAGACTTACAAAAGTCAATTCAAATTCAATATAAACAATTAATTTCATAAAAATGTAGTAACTTGATATTTTAATAAATTGCTGCAGCTGCAACTACTGCATTTTTTGATTATTGTATGATATACTTTTCGAAATACAGTAATAAATGATCTAAATAAACTTTATTAAAAATTTCTAATGTAATTGATACAAAAAACACTAATTTTTTTTAATATTTTTCAACACGTCATCAAACTAGATAAAATAATAAAATTTTAATCGGATTTTACTGTTTTTTCTTTACCCACAATTTGACGATAATTTACCACTTTGATAATACAAAAAATAGCAAAAGCAGCCACGGAAAGGATAAATAATAAAAGCATAATTGCATCCAAAAATAAAAACCTATACAAACTCATTCCAACCGCTGGAAACTTCAAATTCGTCAGTCCTTTTCTCCTAATTGCATATTCTACCCAGAAAACCAGACGATCACTCGGCGTTTCAGATTTATCCCGCAAGAGATCACCAATAAACCGGCTATTGTGTCGATAGCTAATACCCAATAAAATATATATTATTATCAAATGTTTAAACACAATAATTAAGAGTGCTTGACCTTGCGTTTGAAATTATATCCTGCGCAGTCTTGGCTAAATGTGATGGTGTAATTGCATCTAAAGTAATGACTGCACCGATTGATTTTGCTTCGACCAATGTTCTTGCAATGTGTAACTGTTCTTTTGTGATGGGAATACATATAACGGGTACTCCGTGATAAACACTGGAAATTATACTGTTGATATCACATAATGTAAAAGATAAACGGGTTCGGCCATGACCTAAACATTAATGCATTTAGAAATAATATTTGTAAATAACTTTTGGTAAACATACAAGAAATAAATATGCTTAAAAAATCGAAATGTCAGCACTGAACAAGATAAAAATTTAAACAAACCCAAAACATCTTGTGCTGAAAAAGTGCTTTCCATAAAAACGTTTTTTGGATGTACGAAAGATGTACTATTCTGTTTAGGATAATTAGTTTTCCAGAAAGTGGCATAAGGCAAAGTTCCCAGACCCTCAATCACTGTATTTACAAGTTGTTTAGGAAGGTCAGTGCCATTCAAAGCAGTAACAAATGACGTATAGATGACACCAGCTTTATAACTCCGAGCAATGCTATCTATATCCTTAAATAGAAACATCAAATCATTAAATTAGAAGCGCAAAATGATTATTTATTGCATGGCATATTAAATTACTTTTGGAAGCAATGTGGATATTTGACAGTGTAGACCAGCTAAAAATACTATATTTGGAGTCAGTGGTCTTGATATACTTTCCAGTGCCAAGTCGCTGTTTATAAAAATGACCGAAAAACGCTTGTAAAAGTCGCCGGCGCTGATGCATTTACTGCCGGGCGTACAAGCAGCTTCGGCGGCAACATCAAAGTATGAATTGTCCCAATAACTAATTAGCTTCGTATATTGATACACGTTATTAAATCGTCCAATAAGGCTGTCTAAGTTGCGATTCTCTCCAGTTAGTTGTAAAACGGATGGATTATAGGGTACAGCTAATTTATATGAAAAAGGCTCGGTCAAGCGACCGTTGATATAACCGGCGACCACCACTTTTAACTTTCTTCCTAAAGCTAAACCACATAGGTCATTGCCGTATAAATCTACCAAAATCATGTCCAGTTTCATCTGACTTATAGTCTTCAGTAAATTCTTATCTTTCAAAAGAAAGTGGCATCGGCTTGCTAAATTTTTCAAAAAGATTTCGGGTTCTTCGCTGTTAGTTTCGCTCCAAACGCCGATCGAACCAAGTGTTGTTTGCTCCCATTTTTCTAAATAACTTCTGGGGTTATTTTGTAACCAATGTGGATCCTTGCAATCGTCGATTAATACAGTTTGAGGTGGTGGTTGAATTTGAAGATTTTTGGTGTCTGATTTGTAGATAAGAAATGACACGTTGTGGTCAGAGTAAAGTAAATGGGTTTGAAAAAATTCGTAAAAATTCTCACGACTTGGCAAATGAACAGGGAATACTAAAATATTAAATGCAGCACTCCATTTCCAATCCATCAACATCCAAATAAAGAAAAAACCGACCAACTTCATATTTGTCTATCAATAAATTACAAATACAGTACGTGATTAAATTTTTTTTGCAATACATACAAGATTATACATACCAAGTTACCAGTTAAATAACTGCAAGTAAAATAAAAGCGACTGAAGTGCCACGTACAGTGTGCAGTCGTCCAAAATTAATTACTTTAGCAGTCGCATCTCTTTTTTTTTTTTGCCAGCAACAATTTATCAACGAATGATTTGTTAGCGCCACATCATTATAATATACATTCCACATACGACACAGCAACACATAAAAACAAAACAAAAATGAATCCAATACTTGATCACCACATTTCTGTTTACATTTAAACTTCAACTGAACCCAAAGTTCATTTTATTGTTGGAAAGAGAATAATAATGACAACCAACTACAGATAAAACTAATCGCGTTATACAGTCCAACTGCAGCAACAACTTGGTATAGAATTAAGTCACAACTGATCAACTAGATTCAGTAGACATAAATATAAATAATTTATTAGAACAACATTTGTATACTGTATAGTTAACTGCTTTAACATGACTATTAAACTTATACCGGTACTACTTCTATACTAAATTTCCATAATTGTTAGACATGATTTCCATGTATGTTGGATATTTACTGTAAAAACTGTGCAAAATGAACATTGATCACATTTACTTATTAAATATCTGTCTTGTTTTTTTAATACCGGTACTTAAAGCGGTGTGCTTCTATTTTCACTGTTATTCCAATACTGAACTTTTCCACTTGCAAAAATTGCATATTGAATAGCGCCTACAACATATGTAGCACATGTTATGTGAAATATAATCGACCATCCATGTTGTTGGTTAGTCTAAAAATATTAAAACTATTAATTGAGATTCTAATGTTTTGAACTAATAAAGTTAAAGCTCAAACCGAATTAGAAAGAATGGATCCCGTAATATATGGCGAGATAATTCCTGAAATATTGCAGCTTACATTTGTAAAACTTATTAATGTACCTAAGATAATCAGTATAAAATACATCAATTCTTAATTGTTTTTTATGTCAAAATTACCAGCAAATTTTGGCGAAAGATCGATATGATTAACTTGCTGTGCTGCATACAGAGATCCACTAATTCCTACTGCTAAAACTAGCATGGCATAAATGGCCGTTATTTGGCAATTTAAAAATGGTATTAAAAATAAGAAAATAGCGGAACCAAAGCAACCTGTTGATAATTATAAATAACTCTATTAATAGTTATAATAAATATTTACGGTGTTATAGGTTTACCAATGCACTCCATGACTTTTCTGACGGTTGTGGTTGTTAGTTTGTCGTGCTTGATTAAATAGTCAGCAAATGTAGTACTAGCGAAACTGACAGCCATATGCACAAGGTAAGGAGTTGCTGACAGTAATCCGTTCTAGAAAAATATTGAAAATTATAGTAAGTCAGCCAAAAGAAATTTCAACAAGCAAGCTTTTGTTACTCTAGAGATGTCAAAACGAAGGACGGAACTCATGTATTTTGGCAATTGAGTTACTAGTGTAAAATATCCCCAGTCAGACATCATGTAGACCGTGATTAAAGACCATACCGGAATTGATCTTAAAATCTTCCTATATGGAGCTGCATGTATCTATAAATACAAGGTATACAATATTATAAAAAAATAAATTGAGAAAATAAATTAGTATACGAATATAAATAATATTGTAGTTCAATATGACGATACTCATAGTTATCACAATACCGAGCTAGATCTAACAAAGAGTCTATGGAACCAATATATTTCCAATGGCATTTGAAATGCAATGCAGTTCCATAGACAATCGATCGGTTTTATGACTATCAGCATGTCACAAAGTAGATGTTGGTCAAAGCACATAACAAGCTTAAGAAACTTTTTGACGCGTTTTAACAGCAAATTGTGCACTCCATTTAACTTGGAATCATTCCACTTGGCTTGCTCAACTTGAAAACGTTTTATAATAGTAATTATAAGTCATACTTTTTCAACACTTGCCGGTGAATTTAATTTTTTGTATATCATTAGTTTTTCAGTAGCAGAGATCCATTTGTTTTCAGCTGGCCAATCCGTCACTAGAAAATACCATGCAACGAGCCATACTCCAGAAATAATGGCTAACAAATAAAAACACATTATTATGCATACTTTTTATCTTATTTTGTTCAGCACTATGCAATTAAAATGTAAAATTACAATTACCAATAACGTAGAAAGGCCATGGCCAGCCATCGTAGGAAGCATATTTACATAAAATACCAGATAATGGCATAGAAACAATTATTCCTACTTGAGCTCCTGTAGAATTATAATAAAATGATACCTCGTACATAATATACGGTAAACTAAATTAATTTTGTTAAATTACCTGAATACACCAGATTAATCATTCTGCTTCTCTCATTTGGTGGTGTCCATCGAGATATTAAGGTATGGAGACAAGCACCATTGACCGACTGTAAATTAATAAAATCCTTTTACAATGTTATTCATAATTGCCATTTTAATAAAGCATTATACCATTCCTAAACCACTCATTACTCTTGTAGCAAAGAAAAACCAGACATTGGTCGTTGCAGCCCAGGGTCCAATTGCAGTAGCCATGGTAGCTACTAATCCTCCGACAAAAACGACCATTCGCGGTCCATATATTTCAGTTATTCTACCAGTCCACAATTGAATAGTTATATATCCCCATGAAAAGCCTCCTAAAAGTATACCCTGTATTTTTAAATCCCAATCAAACGGCCCTTCATTCTGTAATAAAAATTTAAAAGTTATTAAATTTCGTCTCAATTTTTTATTTTATTTTCAACCTGAAGTCTAGACAATGTAGAGTCGTTACCAGTAGATGATGAAAGCTGGTAATTTGATGAATTTGTCTTAACCATTGCTAAGATTGTCACACTTAAATAAGCCCGCATGCTAGACGAGATAAACATTGCGAAAAAACCAAGTACACCCGTAATAAGTCTCCAAGACGCGACACATTTTTTATCTAGTAAAAATAATACAATTCATAATATTTGATATTTAGTACAGTATATCTGCATTTGTTTACCTTTTTCAGTATTGCTGATCGTTGTCGCGCTGATATTTTGTTCCATTTAATGTTAAATGCTTGTTTAAATTTCAATATCAACTTAACAAAATTTAAAACATTGAAAATGCTTTTCAATGGTGCACTAAGCTATATTATTTTTTAAAAAAAGTTCAAGCAAGATATTATATTTAATTACAGTAAGACACTGTTAGCTGTTTCTAGACTTGGCAAATGACAAATCAAGTTTTGGTTATTTGCCATGTGCGTTTTTTTGCTAAATACAATTATAATAAATTAACATGTGAAACTTTATTGGAGAAACATCTGCTTTCAGCCGGCTAACTAATAATAAAGTTTTCATCATTGTTCCTCTCCCGGACTAGCAAATATAATTGAAATATTTTGTTAATAAAATCTAAGAAATTATGAGCTAGTGTAATTTTTTATTTGTTAAACTGATTAATAATTGCAGCATAAGCATTGTTTTAGGTGTATTTTGGGTTACCTGACACTACGCAATTTTTCTGCAAATCGATAAAAAACATTTAGTTGGGAAAATATTTAATTTTCGATTTAAATTATGTCTCTTTGTGGTATTGAATTTTTATTTACTATAATGTATTATATTTATAACTATAAATAAAATTTGTCTAAAAACCAAAAAACCGCTTCTAGATAAGCCAGTTTCCTAAAACATAATCAGGAGCTGTTTGATTGACTTAATTTTATTCAATTTTCATCAATGTAGTTCCAGTACTGGATTTCTCCACTGCCAAAAACGGCATATTGGATAGCAGTTGCAATCATTACAGCACAAGAAATAAAAAACACTATCGACCAACCATGTTCATTATTCTACAAAATAATGTCATTAGTTTCAATGTAGCTGACAAATACATAAAATAAGCTCAAACTTGGTGGGAAATTATCACTCCTGTGATATAAGGAGAAATTATGCCTGGAATGCAACTCAATGAACTTGAAATGCCTTTCAATGTACCTAAAATAATGATTTTAAAAACATCATTATTTCGTTTAGACAACATTATAAATTACCTGCAAAATTTGGTGATAGATCAAGGTTATTAAATAAATGTCCTCCACACACCATTCCGCTCGTCCCAATAGATAAAACGAGCATCGCATAAATAATCATTGTTTGACAGTTCAAAAATGGAATTATAAAAAGAAAACTGGCTGCACCAAATAAAGCTGTAAGTAGCAAGTAAATAATTCATCAAAATAACTTTTAATATTAACCAAGATCCTAATATATTAATTGCAAGAATTTTACCAATAATCTGAATAAGCTTTCTCACATTAGTTATGTGAATTTTGTTATGTTTTATTAAATAGTCAGCAGATACAGCGCTAATCCAACTCATCACTATATATAATACATCCGGAATTGCCGAAAGTAATCCATTCTAACGCAAAACAAATTTAAATTCATAAAAGCAAATTAACGCGGTAATAAATGACCGTTTTTCATAGTTGGTTATTACCTGTTTAATGTTGAAATTAAGAATAGAGCTCATGTATGTTGGAATTTGAGTTATCAGTGTATAGTAGGCCCAGCTATTACCAATACTACCCATTATGTAAGCCCAAACTGGTGTCGATGTAAAAATTTGCTTATATGGGGCTTTGTACCCCTTAAAAAAATTTAAAGTAAGTACAAATAATTAATTCTAATTAGCGACGACAACTAGCGTTCCAAATTTCATACTATAAAAAATCATACTGTACTTTATTTTCATTCACAGATGAGCTAAGTTTTCTCTGAATCATTTCTTTTTCAAAAGCAGAAATCCACTTGCTTTCATTGGGCAAATCAACTACCAGAAAATACCACAAAATAAGCCAAACCCCCGATATAATAGCTAAAAATAATAATTAAAAACATAAAGAAATATTTAGTCATTTTTATACATTACAAAATACGTAGAAAGGCCATGGCCAGCCACCATTTGGAGCATGCTGACATAAAACTCCCGATAATAACGTCGATAAAATTATTCCAACTTGATTTCCTAAATAAAATAGTTTTTTTTAAAGATACAAATATAATTTACCTGAATTTACCAGTGCGGCTATTCTACTTCTTTCATTAGGTGGTGTCCAACGTGCAATCAAGTTATGAATACATGGGCCAAATACAGACTGTAAATAACAAAACAATAACAATATGACTAATAATTCTTTAGAAAAATAAAGTTTTGCGACATACCACTCCCAAACCGCAAACCACTCTTGTTGCAAAGAAAAACCAAACATTAACACTAGCTGCCCATGGACCAATTGCCGTGGCAGCTGTAGCTATCAACCCCCCAATAAATACAATCATTCGAGGTCCATATATTTCAGCCATTCTTCCAGCCCATATTTGGGGAAGAAGATAACCCCAGTAAAAGCCACCTAAGACTATTCCCTTAAGTTGAGGATCCCAATTAAACGGTGCTTCTTTCTGCAATGATTTAGTTTAAATCGTCGTTTTCAGTAAATTTTATGTATATTGTTACCTTAACTGATAAGACTGAAAAGTTCCCAGTTGTGAAGCAAGATGACGATTGGCTGCTTAGTGAATCGGTATTAACCATTGCTACAATAGTTACATTTAAGTGAGTTCGCATAGCGTACGCGTTAACCATAGCATAAAATCCAAGAAAAGCAGTAATAATTCTCCAAGATGGTTGGCACCGTTGATCTAATCAAAAATTAATAAATTTTCTTCAGGTATTAAAATATAAACTCATCAAAATTCCTTACTTTGATTAATAGTATTTGTTGACGGAACACAATCATGTTTATTTAAGTTTTGGATCATTTTAACGATATGAACATTAGATTGCCAGTGGTTGCAGTGCTACTTTACATGACTTAAATAAGCGTTATATTAGCATGAAGCAACGTTTAATTAAATTTTTCCAGCTTTAAATTTACTTACTAAAAATCTAGTCAAATAATAATATGTTAGGGTTTTCAGATATTGGCAGGGTGTATCTCGTTGTTTCAAGCACTTGGCAAAGAAATCAATATGTTAAATAATTATTGTCATTTTAAAGTAATCGCACATTTGTCTCACGGCCGTCTGTTAAAAATCTTTTTTTAAAAATATTTTGAAAAATAAATTAGTAAACATTGTTGGTTTAAAAAGTATACCAACTTGGCCAACCTACTGCTCTGAATGAATTAAATCAATGATATTATAATGTTCAGTTTGCATTCAATTTGTACCAATACCCAAGAGTTTATAAACCTAAACGACGTTATAAATTAGCACATTAATGTATTTATTTATACTGTATTTCACGTTCAATTTAACTACAAAGCGTTTAGAATGCAAAATAATTTAATTGTGAATGCATTAATAAATTGCATAGCTTTGCAAAAATTCCGCAGCTAAAATGTACGTGCGATATAGTATAATAACAATTCATTCTTCAAATACAAAGTATTCTGGTTACCAAAGAAAACCAATAACCTTACAGTAGCTGCTCATTGCAGTGGCGTTTGTAACTACCAAATTCTCAAAAAAAAAATTAATGACGATGGTGAATTAAATTTAAAAATCATTTGCTACGCTTTTATTGATGATTGCTTTCAAAACCATATGCTTTTGATGTTTATTGCCCTTGAGTGTTAGCCAAATTTCACAAACGCCAATGCAACGTTTAATCCACCAAACTTTATATTGGGTTTGTAAACATTATCTCATGATTTTTATTACATGTACCGGTAGTTGTTTTAACTAAGCATATAATCTAATGAACAACATAATTTATCAATTTAACATACTGCAGTTTATACATTTCGATTTCAATCAAATTTCTTTGCGGTTCTGAATTTCTATTTTAAAATTGATTTAGTAGATTTTAATTAAATTTTAAAATTGATTTAGTAAATTTTAATTATATTTTAAAATTGATT
>JAAFCF010006680.1:15492695-15523901 GCA_013389785.1 Helicorthomorpha holstii
TAAGTTATGTTAAGTTTACCAATAAACTCGAAGACTTTTCTCACATTGGTGATGTGAAGTTTGTTGTATTTAATTAAATAATCAGCTAAGAATGCGCTAATCCAACTGATTACTATAAATAATAAATAAGGAACAGCCGAGAAAAATCCATTCTAAAGCAAAATCGTTAAATAACAATAAAATTGCAATATTAGTAGAATATTACTTGATGCAAATTAAAATGAAGCATGGAGCTCATGTAAGTCGGAATTTGAGTTAAAAGTGTGTAGTAAGACCAGCTATTGCCAATATAAACAATTAGAAGAGCCCAAACCGGTCCAGATTTTAAAATTTGTTTATATGGAGTTTTGTGTACCTAGAAATAAAACAAAAAATTATAATTTTATAACAGAGTTCTTTTTTAGACATAATTATTATGCCTAAAAGAATAATAAAGTAGCAAATTCATTATTGGAAATAACTTAAAATATGAAACATAATTTAATTTGTACTTTATTGGTTTGCACCGAAGCGTTGAGTTTTCTTTCAATCATTTCTTTCTCAAAAGTAGAAATCCATTTGTTTTGAGCTGGTAAATCCGTTGCCAAGAAATACCACATAATAAGCCATACTCCTGATATAATAGCTAAGTCGTCATTTAAATTAATTTTAATTAAAGATTTACAATAAAATAATTGTTTTGTGTCACCAATAACGTAGAAAGGCCAAGGCCAGCCATCATTGGGAGCATACTGACATAAAACACCTGATATAAGCATTGCAAAAATTATTCCAACTTGGCTTCCTAGTTATTTCAATTTTCATAATAAGAAGTTAATTAATTGATACGGTTGGTAAATTCGGTCGACATTTACCTGTATACACCAGAGTAACCATTCTACTTCTTTCATTGGGTGGTGACCAACGAGCTATTAAATTATGAAGGCATGGAGCAAATACCGCCTGTAAATTATAAAATAATATAAAAATTATTGATACCTTTAAGTAAAAGATATAATTATAATGTATTGTACCGTTCCTAGACCATTCAGCACTCTCGTCACAAATAAAAACCATACACTGACTGAAGCTGCCCAGGGACCAATTGCAGTGGCTATAGTAGCTATAACTCCTCCAGAAAATACTACTATTCGAGGCCCATATTTCTCTGCCATTCGACCAGCCCATATTTGAGGAATTACGTATCCCCAGAAAAACCCACTTAAAACTATACCCTGAAGTTCAGAATCCCAATGAAACGGCCCTTCATTCTACATTAAATCCATTGGTTACTTTTAAAACATTATTAAAATTGTGCTCAGTAAATATCTTACCGTGTCAGATAAAACCGTAGAATTATCAGTGATTAAGCAAGATGATGACTGATTGGTTGAGGAATCGGTATTAACCATTGCTACAATTGTCACACTCAAATGGGATCTCATGGCATACGAGTTAAACATGGTGTAGAAACCGAGAAAAGCTGTAATATATCTCCAAGATGGTTGATTTTTGTTCTCTAATGAATTAAGAGCCATTGTTTTACGTTGCTGGTATAAAATTGGTTCAGTAAATAACTTATGACAATCTGCTTACTTTTACCGACAGGAATGTGTAATGAGTTGCTGTCATTTTCAGTCAATTGCGCGTCCATTTTTTGCAATTTTGCCGGATGATATTACGTTCTGTTATGGGAACATTAAGTTGAACATTTGCCCAAGTTTTGTTCTGCGGCTTTTATAGTTACTAAACCTGCATAGGAACAAATGACTAGTAAAAAATATCTATCACATGAACGATCAGTACGTGAAATAGCTGTGATAATTATTTCTCGTCGTTCTCGGCACTTTTGGCAAAGTCGCAAAGTTTGTATCATGAATGTCTTGATTGCTGCAGAAAAAATTGATCAGTGTTTTCTTTCATGGTCGCTGGTTAAGAAATCTGTCATGAGGTAATTACTCGCAACCAAGCGCTTTGTTTAATAGAAAAGAATAGTTATAAGTTTATTGAACACGGTATCAATAACAGTTCTCTTACCAGCAGAATTGTTAATATAATATCAAATTCAATACCATGTTAACTTTTTAGCTGAAAGTTATTGCATCTACTTCATAGACAACCTAAATTCGAGATTCAAATGGAATTATTATTTTCAAGGATGGCAATTACTACGATTAACTACAGTATAAAGTATAGACATTTCAAAACGACAATAATAATTGCCATATGTTAATCTGCTTGCCAAGTTTCCAAAAGCTTTTATAAATAATGTGTTATATTATACCGAAAGCAATAACGATGAATAATTTAATACTGTAATTATTGAATGTTGTACCCTGAGATTTGAAACCGCATTAAGTTATTTCTCAAAGGATGCACAGTAGGTGTCCTGTACATGGACATTAAACTCTTAGAAAACTTGACACATACGATTAACATTGACCAAGTATAAAGTGTACTTTCTTTTTTAATCGGTTCTTTGCACATCCGTCTGTGTCTTGATGTACGTCCAAAATGTCAGCCACTAATTTATCTATTTATAACTACTAAACTTCATAATTAATACAGTATCTCTTAAAATAGCATGAATGACTATTATTAGACATTGCAATTTAGAAAACTCCATTAAAAAATTCGTTACAGCAAAGTAATCTTGTATTTAAAAAAGCTTTAAATCGACATTTTACTAATAAATTCAAACTTTTTTAGATTTCACAACAACCCAGCGTTTTCCGACTATCGTTTGTATTTACGGCTGATTAGTGTTTTATTTATCAGTTTTGATGCTGATAAATAAAACTTAATGCTAATTCCAATATGCATTTTGATGCATATTGGCTTACAGTATAAGCATTTTCATGATTGTGACGTGATAACTTTCGTGCAGAGTCATAGTTAAACTATAAATTAAGACCATTTTATTTTTATGTTAAATGTAGCTATTTACAACACAAATGCTTCTCTAAAACAAGCAACATTACAAAATACAATCTACTCGTACAACTGCCATTTGAGACCTCTATCATATGAAAATAATGAAGACTGGACACAAAAAAACAGCGTTACTAGCACAATAGTCGTCGGTTTTGAATTCAACGACAACAAACGACTAGTGATAAAAGACACAATTACAGTATTACATTTTCAGAAATACCTCGAGACCAACTGTAATACTGTCATGATAGTTAACAATCCAGCGAATGATTGTTTATAGGCCGTTCCTGAGGATGGAGTTCCGTCAACTTGATCTGCAAATTTTAGTAAAAATTAAAATATAATCCAAATTAATTATATAAATTAAGTCCGTGAAGTGTAATTACTTGTCATTGGTTTCCAAGGTTTCGTCGATGTTGCCAGCTGATAACGATCACGAGGTGTTGTTCTGGAAACAACTGGTTGGTCATATTGTGGTTGATCACCAGCAACAGCACCACGAACACTATCACATGAATCTTTAACACCCAAAAAATCAATCATTAGAATAATGTTAACTAAAAATTTCATGTGTTGAATTAAGAAAAAATGTTCAAACCTTGCTTGGTCATTTTCATGCCAAATTTCAGTGGATCCATTCCACGAACACAATTATCGCCAGCTTCTTTAATAAAAACATCTTCGCCTTCAACAATTGTGCCGACCTAACCCAAGAATAAAATTGACAGTTTAGTTGAAGTCATTTTAATTAGCTAAATGTTTAATCCAAACTTACAAAGCATTGAAATCCAGGTAAATCTCTTCGTTGAGTGTAAGTGTACAGAACCCCATTTTCATTCCATTCACCCAAACAACGATATTCTCGTTCTGGTTACAAATACTATTATAAGTAAATTGACATTAAAACTAGATAATACACCAATTAAATTACCTTCGTAAACTTCAGTTGTAACATCACAGTTTGAAACTGTATAATACATAATATCTGGATTGCTACAGTCAGAAGACAGTTTGGCACACAAACCAGTGGCATCTGGTATGAACCCTGTATATTCCCCAGAAATTGGACAAGAAACTCGTTTTGGCGAAGAAATCACTGTAAAAATAAATTGAAATTAGAAATGTAAATAAGAATCCCCAATTTAAAACAACTTTTTAACAACTTCAATTTATTACTGTTGTTGATACTTGAACTTTAATCTAAGTTATTTGTATTGATAATAAAACTTTTTTCACATCATTGCTAATCAGCACAAAACAAAAATTATAATACCTCTTTGCAAATGCTCAGTGAAATTCCTTGTATTTGATTACTTCTGGCAATTACGCATAATTTTGCATTACTTTACTTTACTAAAATTGCTACGCTGTAAACGTCCATTATATTCTGCGACAAATTTTGCAAAAAAAAGTTAAACGTTTATGTTGCGGTTAAAAAATTGATAATGCTCAGAGTTTTAAACTTCTCACAGTAAACAGTAATTGACGTGCATACCAAAAACGTCGTCATGCATAAAAATACTGCAAAGCACATTATTACATTTTACACTATACAAAAATAATAACATAACAAAATTTTAAAAATGCTACGATTAAGTCAAATATTCAAGAACAATTTTCTTAACAAAATGATTTAATGTATTCGCTAAATAATCATACAAATAATTTTTTTTAAAAAATTTAGTTTATAGTTTGATTATTTGTTGTATTGACAGCTTAAAATTAAAAAAAAACTAATTTGCAAGTATAATGCAATGCAATGCAAATGTTATTATAAAAAATAACTTTTTACAAATATTTCAATGCATTTTTTTGGTAAGTACAATGACCAAGAACAGTTTAAAAAACTTAAATTTGCATTATTTTATATGTACGCTTTAAATACTGTACTTGTCTTTGAGAGGCTAAGACATAGTAAAAATTCCATTTAAAATATTGTGAAAAACTCAGAAGTTGGAAGTCAATTGTATCTTCATTTTTTGATACTCCAACACTTCCCACAGCAATACAATATCCACTTGTTAGAATTAGATATTGTACAACACAGTAATAACAGGTTAATATTTGTTCGCGCTTTTGTACAAGTAAGAGAGTCTATTGTCAACTTTCTATTAATTTTCAAGTACCAGAGCAATCAGTTGAAATTGCTTGAACATTACAAGTTACACTTGAATATACTTTTTACAGTAAAATATAATTATTTCGCGCAACAATTATAATTATTACAAAGTGTAGAGCCACTTACTGCCTTGCGTGATCCATTCTCTTTTGGCAAATTGCTGATCTGAGCACAGACTGTCGTTGTAGTGTAAAGATGGATATTGACCTGAAAAAAAATACACATTAAATAATAAAAAACAATTCATAAAAAGAAGAAAGTATAAAAATGTAAAACGGAAAGTTGAACAAATAATTTAAGGTGCAGTCTTTGCTCTTTAAGTTAAATCCGGTGCAAACGTAAAATGTTAGGTGGAATTACGACAGACAAAAAAATGCAGGTCACGCCATTTGAGTGGCAGAAAATATTATAAGAGCGAGCGGATATGTAACAAAATGTAGGCGGAGTGTCATATACTCATAGACAAAATTCCCACTGGACAGGTTGATGATTATTTCCACTATTATTTCCACCGTGCATTTCCCTTTATCCTCGGCGCATTTTACCGAGTTTATATGCCACTTTGTTGTTTTGTAATTATCCAAATATTTCATCCGTGTCCTCAAAGAGTCTTTATTTAAAAAACAATACAAGCTTAACCTTGTATATGCATGCCATCGAATTGCACACAGAAAAGTATACAGTAGTTTGTTGGCTGCTTCTTTTCTTTTGTACGCTTCTTTTTATTACAAGATAAATATGACGAATAATCTGCTTTAAAATAGCTGTAACTGATTTAACAATTGACCGAGTAATTACCAACTTAATCATTCTTTTGTAATGTATATAATTAACTTGATTTCTTTTCTATTGACACTAAAACAGCATATAAAAGGAACCAAATTAAGCTGTTGACTAATGATAACTATTTCAAATCTACTATATTTTCGACAGAGGAGCCCTAAGCGTTACTGCATCTTATTTTACCATGTTTTAACTTTTATTTAGTGTACAGGTATACCGATATAAATATACATGTATGTAAATGCTAGAAAAATAAAAACAAATTTGCTTACCTAATTGAAACTCCATGACCAGTTTTCCTCTTTGTTGCATTGTAATACAATTATACCTTTCGTCTCCACTAAAACGAGTAAAAATATCAATTAATAAAAAACTCCTGAAGACAAAAACAAAAAAATGGTTTACCATTGTGTAACGGAATAAACAATAAAACGTTGGTCATTTTCTCCTTTATTATTTTCCGGCTGACTAATACATTTCATTGTAGATCTCTGGAAAGTCCTGAGATCAGTGTAGTTAATAGTCGCATCTTGAACGTCAAACATCTGCCATGATCCTTGCGCCCAATTTGGAAACTTGCAACCCGTTTCTTTAGCTTTCAATGGCCAGCTTGGAACAACAGCTGGAATATAAAAAACAAAACATACATCCAAATTAGCGTCTGACGAAACCGGACATAATAAATCAAGTGCATTTACCTGGCGTCAAAACAAACGCTTCATAGTCATAAGCAGACATAGAAGCAACAGCTGTGTCGTTGTCAGGAAAATTACAAGTTGAGTCGCGCGACATGGAGAGTGTTATCACCCCAGAAGTGGCGTTGCGGCGATAAACCTTCATTTAAAAATAAAAATAAATTACCAAAATGTGTCAAGTTTGCATAGATCAACATATACACGATCAGATAAAAGTGCTACTGCTATTAAAAATGTTCAAAACAAGTTAAAAAGTTTTTAACCTACCGCACATCGATAACGATGGACAGCTGAATGAGTAGTTGGTCTAGCATCCAAAAGCCCCAAATAACGTTCACCATCAGCACCATCCCAATCGCCCAAACACTGAAAACTTGCCTCTGCAAGTTACATTTTTGTTAGTAACGTAATGCGTATAAATTTGTGTATAAATAAATTATATACCGTTGTCTGGAAAATTGCATTGCTTATATTTGACTGTAAACGCAAAACCATAAGGACAATTGCTAAATTCAGATACTGGTTCTGGACAAGCGTGCTGAATTAGCTGATGTTGGTCCTTGTTTATTGTCAAGGCGTTTGTTCCTACGTAAGTGAATTTATAACGGCCTCCAATTGGACATAATGTTTGCTGCAAAATGGAATCAGATCCAGGCTTTTCTATTTTATAAAGCACCGATTAGTTTATATTGAACGTGTAACGCTGTTATATTTGAAATAATAATTTACTGTAAAAGATAATCTCCCTGCTTAATCGTTTTTTGATTGATGATTCGTTTGGACATGTGGCAAGCGCTGCTTCCTCTTTTACATAGCATTTGTCCAGACCTTTAACAACGATTTACAATGCAATTAAAATGTAAACAATAAAGTAGAAACGTAACGATTTTATAAGTACTCAAAATTTCAATTAATATTAAACATTGCAAACCTTCTGTGTGAATCTGCAACATGTTAGACGAACGAAGACGAATAGAAAAACATCGATAACAATTAGTTGTCCTTGTTCTGTACAATAAGAAAGACTCGTTTTAAAATACTAATTGGTACAAAATAGCCTGACAACAATCAACCTTTATAGTGAAGTCATTAAATTATTTATTGAATAAAGCCTGTCCATTACCCACTAATTTATCCTTTCATCAAAATAAAGTCATCCTGGTGCAATCGTACAATACCGTATAGCTCCATGTAAAACATTGTTTTGGTAATGATTGTGTGAGTAACGGATATGTGTATTTCCATGCTAAAATGTCACCAGAATCATAATAAAAGTCACCGCATGTCCTTGAATTTTTTTTAGTTTCCTGGCCAATTTTTATTGCGAAGTTTTTTTTTCAGATTTTTATATTTTAATACAAATTCATGTTTAGAGGTGCTATAAAGTTGAGTGTTGTCATATGTCAAATAAAATTATAGTAATTTGGTAACAAACCTGTCACGAAGAATCACATTGTGTCCGAATTTTTTGTGACACATTCCCCACACTGGGATAGCATCGACTAATATGTTTACTTCTGAGTAATGCGTTGACTGTCCCCCATCAGTGGTTAAATATTGGCCAATATATGAACCTTGAAATTCTTGTGAAAAATAGCAAGCATCTACAAAAAAATAAAAAAAAAATTATTTAATAAAAAACAAACTATTAGTTTTACAGTTTTATTATTTTTTTATTATTTGGAGTTTGACCCTGCCTGGCACACATGGCTGAATTTCAACGTGGTCTATATTCATTTATTGAGCTCAATAAGCGGAAAATAACAGGTAAAATTTCGGGAATAAGTCCTAATTTTCTATATACTGCACTTTTCCTACATTAATTTAACATAAAAAGTAACTAAAAAAGAGCATTTTCGTGGTATAATGTAAAAATGGATTCGGTTGACTTGATGGAGAGTCATTTAGAAGTGTGTGCATCACTTCACAGTTTAAATGCACTTGTATGGTCTACACAAAAGGAAACACAATTTGAGAAAAAAAATTAAGAAAGTAAAATAAATTCAAAGAAAAATATGCTCAAAGTTGTGGCGATGGAGAGTGATTACAGATGCGTGAAGTTTTTGAAAGAAAAGATAGAAAAAATATGTGAAAAGTTGTGAGAAACTTGGCTGTCCCTGAATCAGATGAAAATTCACACGCAATAATAGGAAGATTTTAATTTTCATTTATAAAAAAGCGTTTTCAGTGATTGAACAGAGCCTTGAATCTGCATATTCATTCATTTAAGACGGTTTCAAATCAATGAAATGCGATTAAGTCTCAAAAATAGAATCCTTTTTTTTTTTTTTTTTTTTTTGAATTAAGTTACTTTGAGTTGCATTTTATTAGCAACTTTGCGTGCAGGCGGTTCAATTTAACACAATGTAATTACATTGCTCAAGTAACAAAGCACTTGACACACATACGTCAACAAAGTAAACGCCTTTCCCATAAATCACCTAACCAAACAACATTTAAGTTCTTTGTGTGTCTTATAGCAATAAATACACCGAATACCTGACATGAAACAAACATAATTTCTATCTAATATCCCCTGTCTCTCCCATTTAATGGATATTAATGATGAAAAAAGTAAGAAAATTGCGCCCATTATTTATCAATGATGCAAATTTCTAAGAGGAAATAATTGCTTATCCTAAATATTTTTAGAAAATCAAGGAAAGTGATGTAATTTATAGACATTTCGCCACAAACCAGGTGATTTTATAAATTTGAACACAAAATTATACATTTTTAATAAAGAAACGAGACTAGATATAATGAGTTCTAATGGAGATTTGTCCTGTTTCTTTCTTGGGATGAGAATAGTGTTCCAATTTTTAAAAAAAAATCACCCGGTACTGTCTATATAAATTATTAACTTGGTTTAAATTGCTCTAAAGTCAAGATACACCCAGTAATGTTTGAAGAGCGTTAAGCTCCATTTGTTGGTGCACAAATTACTAAAAAGCTGTTGCAAATCTTCGAAGGTGATACAATGTTCTCAAAGTCCACCCACATTGTCGTGGTAATATTTAGATTTAGGTGGTGCAGTAATGCGAATTAACTAATAAAAAAAAAAGCCAAGACATTTTTGAGGTATTCACAACATGGGTGGTAAACCAAAAGAATTTATGAACGCAATTACTTTTGTTAACATCACCGTGTGCCATGCAACAACGAAAGAAGAAAAAAAAAATCCTTTATTAAAATGTTAACGACAATAAAAACATGTACTTTTGTGTTTAGTTATAAAATACAACAATACTGGTTTAGTTTTTAATGTTTAACTAGAATTCAACAATGCCAAAGACAATTTATGACACTATTATGCATTAATATTTCAAATTTTGTCTGTCTGTTGCTTAGGAAAGTCATTGTGCTGTAACAAAACGTAAAATCTTTTGCTGCTGAGTAATTATGGCAAAAAAATAACCTTAAAAACGCACACAAAATCGCTGACATGTAAATAAATAGTATTTTTTGGAGGTAAATAAAAATATAAAAAAAACTACACGGTCGGTTAACCAAAAAAATCCATTCAAATAATTAAAGATGGCGTTGAGATAACCTTTTTTTTTTTTGGAAGATAAAAAACTTAAAGCATTGTATTATGAATCTTGATGGACTATACTGTGTACATTGAAGATGCATAATAAGAAAACTCTTTCAAGAATTTGCAGTTAAATCTTATAATATGCTCGACAAAAGAAAATTACAAAATTAGAAAAAGCTGAATTTGTGTGGCCACTTAATGATTAATTCCAAAATTTAAAAAAAAGTTTGTTTAAAATTAAGCAAAGTTAAATATGTAATTTCAATGCACAAGTTAAATCAGTGTATATTATTTAAATTACAGTTTCTAAATAATTGAACATAAAATTCTGTTCACATTATGTACGAGTAACTATAACTTAAGCCAATTAATTAATTAATTCAATAATTAGGAACACCAAAAACATTCAACAATCGGATCTCTCATATAACTTTACGTGAAAAACTTGTCTCTGCATTTTTTGTTTTACGATTTTTTTTACCTGAATAAAAAAAAGTGAAAGGAAGACTTGGTGTGTGTTCATAGATAGGACAGGTGAACATGCAAAACAACATCCGCCCTACATTACATTTTGACCTTTCACCTCGGTTTGGCTATTGTTTAGTTGGTGGGGAATTCGCTGTTTCATCTAACACTGAACTTTCAATCACCTCTTATTACACACCCTGGCGATAAACGCTACACTAGGCTAGAGAAGGAATTCGTGCGTGACGTTTTATATATTACTGTTCTTGTATAATGTACAAGATATACAAACTAGTGAAACTGCATCGACTTGGCATAAAAAATACATAAAGTATACATACTTAGCAAGAACAAAAGCCATAATATACTGTATACGCTTCGATTAACTCAAGGAATTGCATTTACAATACTTGTTTATAATACTGAAAAAAAAAATATTAACTAGACTTTACTATTTCATAAAAAAATAACAATGTTTTCACCACCAACTGTTTGATACTCAAAACAAAAGTGTAATAAAAATATCAAACAAAACAATACATATACAGTGGCTGTTGAGAAAAATTCTATTAAGAATAATTACGAATTAAAAGTTTTGCAATAAAATTGAATGATAATTATCATTATTATTACCGTATTTTATAAACAATAATACAAGTAATAAATATAATTATGTTTATTCGACGATAAACATGGCGTTTCTAATAGTATCATTAAATCAAGTAGTTTATTTTAATAGATTTATTACATATTTCATTATTTATTATATCGACATTACTTTACTACATTTTTCCTATTTGCTTGTTTACATTTATAACTTAATTTAAAAGCTTGACTAACTTAAATTACATTAAAGTTCAATTGAACCGATTAAATAGTCATGCTCAATTTTATATTTAAAAAGAGATTGTATTATATGCAAATCAAATCATTAAATGCATTGTTACTGTGACTAGACCATTATTATTTCATTGCATTACATAATAAAATTGCGACGAAGCCATTATTCAAATCTTAGCAAAGGCCACCATTCAAGTAATTACAAGTAAACATCTATCATACGATTTTTAAATCAAGTTCACTCAATTAACTTGATATTAAGTTATTTCTCTCCGGGTACATACAAAAACTGTAACACAATTAAATGCATGTGTTATCGATTCACCACTAACTCAGTCCCAATAGCTCATCAATGTGGTTTAGTTTTCATTCATGACCACTAAACCGGTTTTTGCCATGTTTGTGTCTGTTTAAAACCACAGTCTACTTACTACAACACTGAGTGGTTTTATACATTGGAACACCTTTTCTTCATAACTAGTACCGATAAATAAAACTAGCGATAAAAACCCCATGAAAAGAGAAAAAAACGAGACGAATCGGCATTGGAACTGATGAGATTTAGTCTCGATTTTTATTAACATTAACAAAAACAGCGGCATCACCCGGTACTGTATACATTACATGCAAAACACAATGTTGGATACAGTGGGATAAATCTAAAATATCGATGGCCTAGTGTGAGGAGGAAACGAATTGTTATGTGAAATTTTGACCTCCTAGGTAGACAGCTATTGAAGAGAGCATTGATGGGGAAAAAGCAAAAGCAATGCAAGGGAATGGTGGCAGGAAGGAAGGGTGTGGATGGTGGAACTCTTTAAAAAAAAAAAAATAAATAAAAAAAAAATAGCACTTCAACCCCTCCCCCATTTGTGTGAAAACTTTTTGATCCCTTAGTCATAAACAGCTCATTATAACAAGCATTTCCCGTATAAATATTTTTTTGATTAAACATTTTACCAAGAAAAAAAATTCTTCTTCTTCAAAGTTTCCTTTTATTATTATTTAAATCCTTATTAAATTACTTAAAATAGTTGGTTGCATTGTGATGGGCTATTCATCATCTCATGAATCTATGGCACAGACCAAAAAGAGTAAAAGACCAATTTAAACGTCCCAGTCGCAGATGGTTTTGCAGACCCCCTAACCTAGCCATCTTTGCTTGGAGTACTTAAGAAGCAGAAAATTTGAAAATCCTTTTTGCCACACTCTTATTTTTTTTTTCCTTTTAAATTTAAACTACTTGGTACTCACACACACCATCTGCTGCTACTCGTTTTTATTACATCAAACTGTATCTCCCCCTCAACCAAACTTTTCTTACTACAAACATGACAGGTGGGCCAGATGAACCGCTTTCTTCAAATGTTTGAATGAATATAGTAGAGCAAAACCAAGCAAAACAGCATTAGAATTTAGACGCCATGTGCTTTTTGTGAGATTGCATTCAGCAATTCTGAACAAAAACGTTCAAACGTTTGCTTTGCTTTTCTGCTAAGTTACTGCATGTTCTGACTTGTGGCAAACATCACATAAAAAATTTAAATTTTCAATAATTTTCAGACCTTACCATGACCTGTATACAGTAAACTAAGAATGATGTAAGAAAAAACCACGGGAAATCCTGTAAAGTTAATTAAATAACCCTGAAATGTCTAACTAATGTTAATTAATTTGCTTATGATCATCTGATTTTTACATTGGTTTGTATGATAATTTATGGGTGCCTAGTTCTAAATTGTTTTTAAAAATGTAGAAGTTAATTATTGATTGTATACTCGAAGACAAGTTATAGACGACCACAAATACCTGTCATTAAATATTGTTTCCACAGGATAAAAATTGTAGCTGTGAAATACTTTTGCACAAGGTGATGTCAACTTACATTTTAATTATGAAACTTTTTTTTCGTTAACGGTGACTCACTCATCTGTTATTTTGAGTTTATTATACAGTACTTCTGAAATATTTGTGGTGTGGGCATTTATGTAAATAATTTCAGTGTAAATAATCTCGAATTTAAAATGAGTCACTTTCATTTTGTTTTACAGTGCCTTCTTACGCAATTAACAACGTAACAAAAATGTATTAAGCAATGGTTTCATGTCTGAACACACCGACATGTATAAACACAGATTGAATGTTTTAGTTGAATTATAAAAATGTAATAAAAAATAGATAATTAAACCAACTAAGTAATTGCTACTATGTTAAAATATCTACAGCAACTAGTTAAAAAGATAAATACCAAACTCAATTGAATCTTAGCTTAAATTACTAATATTTTGCATCAGTAAAATGTTTCAAATTCCTAACTTGTCGAAAAGATTTATAGCCGAAACTATTTACCTAATTAAAAGTCCCACTAAAAAAGTGCATAAAAAACCTTGCAGTCTAAAATTTTCAATTTTCAACTAACTATCAAATCTTTAACAGCCATTTTCAACAAAACAGACAAAAAAAAAAAAAAACAACTGGCAATTTCCTGTCCCGTATTATTTCGTCCGGTTATAAATTTTATTACTCACAACATGCAACTTTTGTTATTTAAGGGGGGAAGAGGAGATAAAAAGGGGGGGATAAACATGTTTAACCCATTCCTTCATACAGTATTATGACTTTTTAAAAAAATAATATAATTATTTGATATACAAGTATAAGCTTCACACGACAACAATGCAGAACAAAAAATTAAATAAAAACTAAGGCAACCAAGTGCTATAGCCCAGCAACTACGACCAACAAAATGTCAAAAAATGACCAACAAAAAATTCAAAATTTGAAGAAAACAATTTAGTGATTAACTTCGTTAATTATAGTTTTGTTAGTTTAGTTTATCCGCAACTTAAGAGTTACTAAGTTGTAGTAAATGCTTGTTACTCATAGTTACTAAATATCAAAATATTTTTTTACACAAAGAGTATTATGTCAAGTTCTAACATTTTCAATGTAATCATATTACCTAAAAATACATAGTTTCTTATATTGACATCAGTTTGAAAACCAATTATAAGTTTTCTGTCAACAATTTTTCAGTATGCCTTTGTATCAGTGCATCTAACATCAAAAACAGCTAATTTTCAATCCGACAATATTTTCACACATTGTAACTAACATCTTCATTAATTAAAAATGAATAAAGTGCTTACCTGTCGTCATGAAAATTAAAGTAAAAAATAAACAGCAATGGACAATATTATCACACATTGCACCACAATTTATCCTCATTTTTCCGTCACTTATAAAAGTTATCACGTCAAAAAAATAAAAGTTTTTCAAATATACTGAATAGTCCACAAAATGTTGTCACACTTTTCTCAATGTATAAATTTCATTTCAACACAAAAAATAAATAATATTTTTGTTGAACATGAATGAATGAATGCGTAGGTTTTTTCTCGTACACATGCGGAGAGGGCGATGGAAAGCTGTGGCTTGGCTGACAGTCTCGTAGACACTAACTAACCTTTACCTTCAACACTGAAGCAAAACACCGAGCAAGCAACATGCAAACGAGGTCATTCATTCAACTGAATAGTGAATACACTTTTTATCAACCAACCAAACACTATTTTTTTTTCACGTTTTGCTATTTTACTTTTAGGAGCAGACTGAACCTGCTCCACAAAATCGACACACACGAACACACAAACATAAACCAGCATTAGCAAAAGCTTACAATTAACTCAAATTAGTTGTGTGTAACCGATTTAATATTAAAAGCAAAAATTTTATAATCACAAATAACTAGCTAATAAACTTCATCAAAAAGTGAAAATAAATTGCTGTTTATTTTTTTTAAATAAGCAATAAATAATTTAATGTTGACAATGCTCGTAAATTTCATAAACTGACATGATAATATTTTTTTCTATAAACTTTGCTATGAATTTAAATGGTCTATTCAATTTATCAATTGCAGTCTTTTCAATTAATGAAAATTAAATACTAGTAATGCGAATGTAAAGTGCTGTATAGGTAATTAAATTTTACACATTAAAGTTGGTTTACCAAACGTAATCACTTAATTAAACTCAAATATTCGTTTTAGAATGAAAATAAACAAATTGCATTTTCAATACTTGTTTGTTTTTTTACAGTTTTCAGAATGCCATTGGAACAGAGTAGTACTATTATTCAAAAGTACTATTGATAAAATAATAACTTAAAAATATACATTGTTTATTTGTGGCAATTTAAATAAACAACCATTTGCATTTAAATTGAAGTTTAACAACAACTCAGTTAAATCTGCCCAAAATGGATTTTTAAACACTTGTAAATAATGTAAATATTGTCTTGTATAAATTAACTTAACCGTAAATATGTTTTACTCAAATACCAGTTTTTGAATGCTATTACATTCGCTGATAACATCATTTAACTTGTCAAAATGTCTTTTGAGATACTTTCTAAACAATTTATGGATACTAAATGCTGAGGAAAAACGAGGTCGTCATCAGTAAAGCTTTCTGTCGAACTAAAATAAAAAATGTAGTAATTTAAATTTTTTGTACCGGTATTAAATAAATTTAATGTAATAATTAAGTGAAACCCAAAATAAAAAAATTGAAATGACCATTTTTCATTTACAGTAAATTTAAAGCTTCCTATTGTTTTGTTTTTATTTTTGTTAAATTTCATTGTTTTTGCCAATTATAATTTCAACAAAACAAAGCCATAAACACTAATTGGAAGCTTCACGTTAATTAGTGTATTTCTACAGTATGTAATTAATTGAGCTGTCAGAAACCCATGGACAGGTGGTCTGTGAAGATAAAATAAAAGTCAAAGGTTAGACCAAGTGGAACATGTTAAAGGGTCAAAGTTGGTCGATTATGTCGGAACTAATTAAAATCCTTTTTTCCCACTTTTAATTTCTTACATTGTTGGTTATTTTCTTATTTTAATTGGTCACAATTGAATGATTAAAATTACTACTGTAAGTACTTTAAGAAGAGCAACTGAAAGTTACAATAGTATGCTCATTATTATTTCCAATTCTCATTAGTGAATAAAAATTGACGTAATCGTATGTATACTTATTAGAATTAATTTAACTATAGTAATGATTAATGTCTTACAAATTGATAACAATACTTGTACAATTACTTCTACAATTTTAAATTTTTAATCACCAACAAGATCTAATATCGTTACCTTGATAGTGGTCAACATAATTTATATTTCTAGAAAGCAATCAGAAAATGCTAATACAGTCTATAAAGATTACTGCTAAAACAATTTCATAATTGTAATATTTATCATTTGTTAGTAATGTAATTTATTGAACACGTTATTGTATAATGCTTCACTATCTTTTAAAATTTATTAATATTCAATGGACTATTATGACAACTGAAATAGTAGATAACTAATAAACATACAACTAAGACGTAGGTGAAAAAACATTTTCCCACACTATAAACTGTCAAAGTTGTCCATTTGGCATTAAGTATCATCAATTATTTAAATTCTCTGCATATTTGGTGTTTACTATATTTGCATACACTGCCTATAACTGATTAATCAAATCCAATGTAAAACAGAAAATCCAACAAGGTATACCTTAACTTGTCATTTAAATGACTAATCAATAACTAACATACATTTTAATCAAGGTTAAAGCCAAGTGATTCACAGCTAATTGGCTTTCCTGTCACCTGAGAGGATCCACCACCAAAACACAAAAATGCATTATGCATGTAATAAGTTAAGCTATAATGGCTTATAATTGCTAGCAAACTATTATTAGAGTGTTTCCTCGTTTTAATGATGATAATGACCATTTAACCAAATGTATAAACGAGGTTGCACTCTTAGAAACAAGCCTATCATTATCTTTTTACTTAGTTAATTGAAACAGCCACTTAATATACAGTCTTAATAAACAAGGATTTAAGCAGGTGTTTTCGTTACGTATACTCCCATCCCCAATAAAAATAACATTATCTATTAAAAAAAAAATAAAATATCGATCAAATCCCATCTGGGAACGCTTTTCAAAAAAATAATAATTTTTTTTATTTTGTTCTGCTTTGTGGAGTGTAGGGACCTCTTCGTCTTGCATAAAAGAAAAACAACTTTTTTAAAGGCTTAGATAAATCCATGGGAAATAATTATTTTTTGCAATGTCTATTTTACTATCTTGACGTTCAATCACAATATCCCACAGTTCTATAAGCTACTTTTTTGCATTTTTATATTTCGAAAGAAAAAAAAAGCATTTAAATTTTAAAATAGAAAAAGTTTGAGATAGATGTCAAAATTGTATAATAATAATAAGTGAAAATGGCCAATTGTAAATGATGATTAATTTAAAAGTATATCAACTCTTACTAAGTCTAAGTAATGACATGAAGAAAATAAAAAAGAAAAAAATGTTTTAAAAACTACTTGAACTTTTTTTTTTAAAAATTAAATGCAAACAAACTGCATTCCACAGTTGAAAAACAGTTGCAGCTTACGTGCAATGGTCACATTGCATTAATATTTAAAAAGATAAATAATGCATTATTTTGTTATGATGACTATTATTTTAAAAAAATTTATTACTGAAAACTTTAAATGTTCTCTGATAATTTAATTAGATAGTTTCTAGTTAATTCTTCACTAACTAAGCTTTACAAATAAAAATAAGAAACTGAAACCAGAATATAAAAGGACTTAAGTACAACTGTCCTCAATTATAGAAACTTTTACAACAGTAACTGCATTACAATTACAACTAATCAACACAAATATTTCAACAACAAAAAAATTGTTTGAATTAAAAACTAACTTGTCACCGTGTAAAAAAAAAGTATTAAAGCCCTTCAACCTGTAATCTACCATTCCGATATCAAGTAAAATATTAAAAAAGACAGGTGCAAACATTCTTCCGGTCTAAAAATAAGGTAAAGTCGACATTTAGTTTCGTATATTTTCATAATAAAAAAAACGGTATTGTGATATCCGGTAAGCAGTTTTAACAATGTTCCAAATCTACATTACAGTGTGTAAAATTGATCTTAACTCATACACACTCACACTCATTGAACTCCCCTCACCCCACTTTTTACCCCTCTCTTCAACTTTCAACCCTCCACAATGAAATTTAGTGCTGTTTGTTAATGATGTGGGAGATGAGTGTTAGGTAAAAAGAAAATGGCATACAATGACTACTAGAGCCCCACCTTAAAATTCCAAGGTTACTTCTACTTTAACTTCCATTTCCCCTAGCCCACAAAAATATTCCCCACCCTGTAACCCCAGTCCCCACTCCCACCCCAAACACATCCCCATCCATACTACACTGACAGAAAATCTCTTTGTTTAGTTATATGTTTTGGTGCAGTGTAGTAGCAACTGAAACCTCTCCGCACTTACAATAAGAACCCCTAATACTCACTTCCTTGACAACTTCTAAAATTTCATTCAGAATTTTGTATTTTGTCCTCTTTTTCACACACGTAATAATACAGTACTGAAATACTCCCTCTGCATGTCAGTTCTCATATTCAATTTAACAAGATATTTCTATTTTTGAGACCAGACATGACTGTACCTGTAAAGTTCAGTTCGGTGTAACTTTCAAATACAGTATTATAATGCCATCCAAGTTACTTCTAGAACTAGTCAGTGCAATAGAAAACAAAAGACGAAAGCCCTGTACATTTTTGCCTTTTAACTATTGTGTCAAATGAAAAAAAGTAAATTCTTAACTTCTTAAAAAGAATTTTAAGTATTGTGCTTGCTCAGTGTTCACACCGTCTTATACCGCTTAAAAGTTAAAAGTACTCAAAAAAGTCATTGAAATTATCGCAGTAAAGAGTAAAGACACACTTCTTGTCTTTCAACTGGCAAACAGAAGATTTAAAGGTGTGACATTTTTGTTACCTTTGGTATGTCTGTCAATGCGTTTGGATTGTTATGTCTTGAGTGAAGATTTATGGTCACTTAAAGTTTACTGTTTGTTTGTATACAGCGTGGAACCTCAATTTTATGCTCAATACAACACTTCAACAAGCTTAAAAAGCTTACAACGTTTTCTCAAAATTCAAAAACGTCACATAAAATTGATGCTAAAACTTTCATGAATTTACAGTAAATTTTAACAATGTGACAATTACTATTTCAACACTCAATGAATAAAATAATAATTATAAATGTGTGGTACCGGTAGTTACTTGTATGTTTGTTTAACACTATTGCTATAATGAACAATCAATGGAAATATTTCTTTAAAAATTGCAATAAACCTGTGAAATTTGCAACAATTTAGTAAAAACTAAATAATGGAAGGGAGTTTTCCTTAGTCCTGGACGATTTTCTGTTGTTCTTTTGACTCTAAAAGAGTAAAACTTAGATCTTGGTCTAAACTTTAATTGAATGACTATTGTCAGTTAGGATGTCCAATTCGGCGAATACCATGTAATAATATTTTTTGAAACAGTGAGAATAAAATAAATCATGAATCGTTCGCATAGCATGTCAATTTAATTACCGAAAACCAAATTTTCTTTACTGGATACAAATTAATGTTACTTAAGATTTCGCTTTATTTTATATACAGTACAACTAAGACCGAATATAAGATCCAACAATTTAATAAGAATAATTATTTAAAAAAATTATTTTTAGCTTTTAAGAATGGAGAAATGGTTGGAATTTTCGCTTGGCACTAACTTCTCTAATTATTATAAGAGTTTCATTAAAATTAAATAAACGATGGATATCTACGTAACAGAAATCGGACACAAAATGTAAAAAGTAGAATATCGTCACATAGATGTAAGATTTGTCGTATTACACTTCCAAATTGCTTTTACAACTTTAACACAAATTTTAGAGTGTTAATACGATTGCAAGAGACAAGAAAGACCAAAAACAAGAAGTTTCTTACTTTTAAGCATTTAATAAGCTGATAGTAAGCATAATTTCAAAAAATGTTATCGCAGTTTTTACACTGCCATCTTAAAACGCTTCTTAAAAACGCACCTTTTAATAAATTTTAATGAAAATTTCAATATACAGTAGATTACAGTGTCACCATACTAAAATAAATGTGTAAGATAATGTTTTTAAAAATCATTCTTTTTACTTAACTGCTGGACCTTGTACGTTTCCTAAAAATAACTTAGTTCGAAAGCGTTATGGAATGTACCGGTAACTTGATGTGTAAAAAATGTAACATTGTAGTAGGTGTGATGTCTGTACGACATTACTCTCTTCCATTAAAAGAGTGTCGTAAGCAATATTGAAGTTGGAGCAGTTGATTGACCTGCTTGGAATCAGTGGAATTTTAACAAAAAAAAAACGCCCTCACATTTGATTATACTTTTACAGACAAAAAAATAATAAGTTTTAAAACATGTGCATCAAAACCTCAAAAGTACTGCACTGTAAATTATTCAATGCTAACAACTTCATCACAATATTGTAACCAATTTCTATAATGTATTCTTTTATAGCTTTGTATAAACACCGACTTGTATAACATGTTATTATGTAGAAAATTTTTAAATACATAATGTGTTCATATTATAATAATCAAAGTGTACAACTCCTTCCTAAACGTACAAGTAAACTACCCGTTCCAAACTATTATTGTTTGAGAAAGAAAAATTCATCAGTGATGAATTGATTTCTTGTAAGCTTAACTGTACAGTTTGTTTCAAACGTTATAGAATCTAAGAAACAACTTATTGAACATAAGAATGGCTGGTGATACTTTGATTTTACATTAACAAATCTAACTTATTATTAACTTTATTTCTATCAGTTACTAGTCTTTATAAACAGAAAGAATAACCTTAATATAAATGTAATTTATGAAGATGGACATTTACACGTACTAGGATGTATCAATGCATGAGCAGGTACCAAAAAAAACATAACTGCGTACCATAACATTAAATTGCAATAGTAATTATAAAATACAGTAAATACTGTATATAAATTTTCCACATTATACTGATATTTGATTAGTTTTCGTGATTTGTACGAACATCTATATTTTTGTCGATTATATTTAAAAAGATAAAACAATTGTCAAATTTGACAAGTCATCCATACATTGCTTTATTTAACATTGTTGACAGTGGTGATAATTGTTGCCAAGTGTCCATTTTAAGTAGAAATGTACTACTCATGTAATACGAAGTTGATATCAACCAAAACAAAACTAATATAAAAATCCTACAATCTTGTTACCAAGATCAAAAATTCCATGAAAAAAACAATCCATAATAACAGCTATTCTGATGTGCAAAACTCAAGTGGAGACATAAAGCCTACAGATTCGGAGTAGCTAAGGGATTATCCACATAAACATTCGATTTCTCTTTATCTATAAAATTAAATTTAAAGTTTGTTAAGTTATCAATAGAACTGGATAACTATGCACCAAATTCAGCCATGATTAGTGATCAAATTGCTTTCCCTTGCTAATCGTACCAAAAACTCCATTAACCGAATTTTACTTTTGGTCTTATAAAATCAAATAACTATGAATATTTTTAGCCAGTTGTAATTATGGTTTATGGCTTTAAACATTTACTTGGAACATTTAAGCTTCAAAACATTATTTTAATATTTTGCAGAAAGTATTTACATTTAAAACAAGCTTTTGTATTGATGTTGCTACACTAAACTATCAAATAAAAAAACAATTACACCTCGCACTTTTAATATTGTAGCATTTAACAGTGAGGGTACAACTAATAAATATTAAACTTAAGTTTGCATTAAGTTTGAAATATTAAACGATGATGTACTGTATATTGTTTTTGAAAGCCTGCTGATGTACAGTAGCTCTTTCATGGACGCTCACATGGCGAATCAGAGAAGGACAAATGCCCCTTTCGTCTCGATTCTGAGATTTAAAAAACCTTTGCTATACATTTTTCTAAATAAGACATATCTGTTATAAATTTGAAATCAATAGAAATGTGATGATAATGTAAAACAATAGGACAATCTTCTACAATCTACGAATAACTTCAATGACCATAATTTCAGTTTTTTGAAACGGTTAGTGAAGATTTCACTTTCCTTCTTTGATGATCTCATTCATTAAATAAGAGCTAAATATAACAAATTGTAACTTATACGGTAATAAAAAAATAACATAATAATATAAAATAATAACTAAATATAAAACTCAACTTCAAGTGTTGAAGCGATAACACCGACAAACTCAATAGTTTTGATAACAGCATTATGTTTCACAGTATATAAGCCAGAAAAATATTTTCATAATTTGAGATGCAATTATGTCTTCTAAAATGCTGTTGTTAACTTTAGTGGGATTTGCTGCAACGATTACAGCATTTCCTCAAGCAGGAACACCAAATGCCAACAACCAGCCATCTCAAAGACACGTTTTACGTAAGAATTGTTTTGTATTTGAAGTTTTCAAGTTACCAAATTTCTATGTTTGCAGTCAATAGTAATAATTATCAAGAAACGAGCACAACACTTTCAAAGATAAATTACGAAGCTGAACAATGGACAGCATTTATGTTTAGCGATTTACAAGGAATATCTGGCGAATGTGATTTATCAATACATACACAAGGTACGAGAAAAATCAATTATGGCTTTGAAAATAAATTATATTAGCATTTTTCACTACAATAATAATATTTTTTAAAACTCCTCATATCAATTTAAATGTCATACTCCAAAATAATACACTGTGTCGCCGATTCGTTAAAATCGGAAACAATAGAGCGTAATGTATTTCCAATAGCTAAAAAATGTATTTCCAATTTCTAAAAAAATCAAAAACAAATAACTTTCACTATGTACTGTACAAGATTACGGTTAATAACTAGTAAGAGTAAATTCTCAACAATAATTTACTTATATCAAGCGGCCTCATAATGATAAACATTTGTTTCTAGGGAACCGAATTGATATTAACAAACACGATCCTAACATGGAAGTGCTACAATCTTGCTATCAAGGCCAAAATTCAATCGGATTAATAATTCATAATTTCACTTACTCTGACGTTCAAGTCTACACAAGCTTGTCGAGTGGAAGCACTTGGGAAACGGCTTCCAAATGGCTGTGGGATTATCCACGTAAACATAAGATTTGTAGTTTATCTCTAAACTTCTGAAGTTCATTCAAAATGTTATGTTATCGATAGATTTGGATGCTTACGTACCAGATTCAGCCAAAGTTGGAGATCACATCGTATTCACTTGTAATTCGTACCCAGGAACTCCATTGTATTGGGTATTGCCAGGAGTGGCAGCTGATCGAGGAAACATAGTCGTTACAGCTTCTGATAATGGAATTAATAGCACATCGGTTTTGAATTTTGATCTAAAGGAGTCTGATAACTATGGAGACTTTTGGTAACTAATCAGAATTATGGACAATGGCTAATGCAGCTAAACATATTTTTGATTATTTCAGGTGCTGCGCTAAAATGACAGCAAATCAGGAAACGATTACACCTTGCACCCTGTACAATGTTGCATTCAATAGTAAGTGAAGAATCAGAAAAATTATTGAATCTTTAACTAAAACTTGCATCCAAGTTTACATAATTAGGCGATAGTGGTACTACGTATAAATTTAATTTTTGTCATGTGTTTCAGAGCCTGTCGAAATCACTTCTTTAGCATTTTTTCCGGTAAATACACCCAGTTGGGATATCATATGCCAATTTCAAGGATATCCTGATCCTAAAAACGTCACATGGCAACGTAAAATTATAATATTAAACGTTTTAACACAAATTTAATAATAAACATGTTTTTAAACAGGCTGCAATGCTCAAGACCAATGCACATTAATTGAATCGTTTGATCAATTAAATACTCTGCCTCACTTGGTTACATCAAATATTACCATTGAACCAACTGAAGAGTTTTACTACACTTGCAGCGCTGCCAACACTTTTGGAACTGTTCAACAAACTTTCCTTCCCATTGCAAACAATTGTAATCATAAAGTTTTTTTTAAAAAAAAAGAAAAAAAAAGTATTAAATATAAAACTTCTTGAGTTAAACAGATTCACCGCTATCAAAGCTTAATTACAAGACATTTTACTACACCGCTGATGGTTTTGCATTTAGAATATGCTTCAAAGTTACTGGAAATCCAAAACCTGACATGTACTGGACTATGCAAAGTAATATTTCAAAAACAATTAAATAATTTTACGTTCAAACATTTCGGATTTTTTTAATATTTTCTTTAGATTTTTGGTCACAGAGCAATGGCTCAGTCATAATCCGTCCGGGTCAACCAGGAAAATACCAAGTGATCAATACGGTAACTGAAATTCAAGAATACGAGAGCTGCCTTGTAATAAAACCATATGAGAGTGATTTGGACCATGCAACATTTGCCTGTGTAGCATCTAACGATTACGGGATTTTTGCCACCGAAGTAGAAGCTGAAGTGGGACCAGATAATGTCGCACTACAAGTAACTGGTGGACCTAACCACAAAGTTGGTGAACTTGTAGAAGCCGTGCTTACTTGTCAGGGTTTTCCACCTCCACCACACAACATTGATGTTACAGCTGACAACGACATTATCTACCAAATAATTCAACACTACGATAATAAAACAGCAACTAAAGAAGTGAAAGTTACCTTTCAAGCAACAGCTGATAATCCACACGTACAAATTAAGTAAGTAACATTTAACTAACTAAACATTAAACAAGCAAGTAAACACATTCAAATAACATCACAATTTGAAATGGAATTTCAATTCAAGTTTGAATGAGTTTACATGTTGCTTAAGACTAATAAGCAATAATTATTGCCATGTATAGTTATATTTTGTTCGCTAATACTTTTTTATTTATACTTAGAGCTTCAGCGTTTTTCCCATATGTCCTGTTTGACAATCAACTATCAACTGATATTTACATATCTCGTTAGTAGCTTGCATGCTAAATAACACTTAAATTAAAATGATTTTGACAGATTTACTGAGCGTTTTTTAATTGTACCGTAAAATAATGTGGATTAAACAATAGTCTGAAGAGACCTTGAACATTACCAGCTAAAACTCTTATTGATATCGTTAAATAACGTCCGAACTTATAGTGACAATAACTACAGTATAATAATCTCAATAAAATAATTGCCTTGTTTTTATTCTAACGTTTCTATACGGGCTGTCAAAAAATATAACTAAAGGCAAACCAAAATCGGTTTTGTTTGTCCAAATTATTTATTCCATTCGTAGAGGAATTTTGAGTGGACACCTCACCTCTCCCAGCCAATACTGATTGGATACCATTTGGAAACTGTTTACTCAATTCAATTCTTTAAAAATATTTTTAAACATATACAGTACATTGCTTAATTATTTAGTACCGGTAATAAGATAAAAGTTCACATTACTCCCATTGATCAAACGAAATTATGTTCCAGATCATGCCTTAACCAAAAATCTAGTGATCGTACAAAGCTTTATAAATTTCAAATAATTTAAAATACAGTATACAAAACTATGTAATTTATGGGTTTTTCTGTGTTGCTTTTCCAATCACTTTTAATTACACTATTACTAAATTTCCCTATGCGAGCCTTCACTATCATCTATATTCTGCATCACATAAAAATCAAAATACTATATAATTTTATTTAACTTAACATCTAGCTCGTCAATTATACTAAGTGTATTAAAAACATTTCGTAAAGCAATATGCAATACGACCATGTCTTCCGTAAAATTTATCTTTATCCTTTAAAAATAGCATCACCGACTAATTCCACTTTACGACTATTAGCCTGTTCAATGTTCCATGACATCACAAAAAAAAATTAGCCATAAAAACCAAAGCTACATTATTATTGATGATTTAAAGAAAAATAAAGCAATTGTCAAATTCGACAAGTCATCAAAATAAGATAACTTTTGCTGTAGAAAGCATTGCTGATAGTGATGATAATTGTAAAGTGTCCATCTTAAACTTAAATTGTTGTTTACAACTTTGTTGTATACAGAGTTGTTATCAAACAACATGAAAGTGCTACAATCTTGCTATCAAGATCAAAATTCTATTAAACAAACCCATCAATATTATCAGTTATTCTGATGGGCGGCAAGACTACACGTGATAATCAAGTAGAAACACATGACTAGAGACTCACAGTGGCTATGGGATTATCCACATAGACATTCGATTTTTATTTATCTCTACTTTTAAAATTTGACACGTTATCTGTATCTGGATTGTTATATACGAGATTCAGTTATGATGGGAGATCTCATTGGAGTCACTTGCCAATTGAACCCAATAACCCCATTATATTATGTTTTACCTGGATTTGTAGCTGACAGAGGAGAAATCGATATTTCTATTTTCAATATTACTAAGTGAATAGTTATACTGTACTACATTTATGAAACTATCTAACAATTTTTTTTCCAATTATGCAACAGGAAAATTTAATATTTAATTAAAAATAAACCATAAATCTTTCAAATAAATTTTGACTGCTGATTTAAGTGGTTTAGTGGTTAGGTTGACATTTTAATCTCTCTCTGATTATCACGGATTGAAAATATTGCAAAGCTATAAATTTCCTAAAACGGTAAACCATAGTAAACTATCAGAAATTATAATATTGATGTTACATTTGATAAAAAGAGCAACCTCACGCAATATTTACGGTAACTGTTTCTGTAGTAACATTCAGGACATGTAAGAACTTAATGTTCAGAAAACAAATTTAAACACGCCAGAAAGTTACCGTTATGGTACAATTTTTAATATGGTCACTTGGTTAATATTGCGAAGGGGTCTCATGTCCCGTCAGCAATGTACAATGAGTTGAAATTAAGAATTCTTTGTTATTTTGTACAAATAGACGTTTACTGAAGAAGTTATACTCTGTCTTTGATAATTTCATTGATTGAATAAAAGCTAAATGCAACGAATTGTAATTTATACACTAATATTGTAATAAAAACATAACACAATAAAATAATAGCTACAAAAATATTTCAACTTGAAGTGTGGAAGTGATAACATCGGCACACGCAATCAAGTTGATAACAGTTTTATACATCACAGTATATAAACCAGAAACTTTTTTTATAACTTTAAGCGTAACCATGTCGTCTAAAATGCTCTTGTTAACCTTAGTGGGATTTGCTGCAACGATTTCAGCTTTTCCTCAAGCAGGAGCACCAAATACCAACAACAAGCCTTCTCAAAGACACGTTTTACGTAAGAATTGGTACCTTTATTTTGCGTTTAGAGTTTTTAAATGAACAAACTTCTATTTTTGCAGTCAATAATAATTATCAACAAAAGGGCACAACAATTAGAAATGTGAAATATGAAGCTGGAGAATGGACAGGATACATATCTTGCGATTTACAAGGAGTACCTGGCGAATGTGATTTATCTATACATGAACAAGGTACGAGAAAAATCAGTTATGGTTTTGGAAATAAATTATATCGGCATTTTCATCTTCAATAGTAGTAATTTTTAAAACTCCTCTCCATTACAGTACAATAATTCTGCTTCTCAATTTAAATACTATCCACTAAAATAATACAGTCCTTGCCATAGCTTCATGAACAACGAAATCTATAGAGCGCAATAAATTTCCAATAGCACTCGAAATACATTGCTCTTCACAGACTCTGTTGTTCACGTTAATGTTCCACCAACAATAACTTAGCTGCGCTGTTGTTATTTACAATATTGTATAAGATAAATCATAAATACGATAAGACTCATCAACGTCATCGAAATCAGATATCTTTTACTATTAGAAACTAGATTATTGGTAGTAATTAACTTAGTAAGAGTAAATTCTTACTTATCACTGTATCTAGTGTCTTCATCACGATAAACTATTGTTTCTAGGAACCCGAATTGATATCAACAAACACGATCCTAACATGGAAGTGCTACAATCTTGCTATGAAGGCCAAAATTCAATCGGATTAACAATACATGATTTCAGTTACACTGACGTTCAAGATTACACATGCTTGTCAAGTGGAAGCACTTGGGAAACCGATTCAGGATGGCTATGGGATTATCCACGTAAACATTAGATTTTTAGTTTATCTCTGAACTTCTGAAGTTCATTTCAAAATATTATGCTATCAATAGATTTGGATGCTTACGTACCAGATTCAGCCATTGTTGGAGATCACATCGTATTCACTTGCGAATCTTACACAGGAACTCCTTTGTATTGGGTATTACCAGGAGTGGCAGCTGACCGAGGAAAAATATACGTTGCATCATTTGATAATGGAATTAATAGCACATCGATTTTGAGTTTTGATTTAACGGAATCTGATAACTATGGAGACTTTTGGTAACTAATAAGAATTATGATGATTGAAATTCTAACTTAATCTTGTTAAGATGTTTCTTGGCCGTTGATATTATAAGCTAAGCGTTACTATCGATTAAAATCGATTATTTATTTCAGGTGCTGCGCTGAAATGACAGCAAATCAGGAAACGATTACTCCTTGCACATTATACAATGTTGCATTTAACAGTAAGTGTAGGATCAGCAAAATTAACGAATGGTTAACTAAAACTTGCATTAAAATTTATATAAATGATCGATTGTCTTGCCGGTATAGGTTTAATATTGTTCATTATATTTCAGAGCCTGTCGAGATTGCTCATTTTGAATTTTATCCGGAAAACACAGCCAGTTGGGATATCATATGTCAATTTCAAGGATACCCTGATCCTGAAAATGTCATATGGAAACGTAACTAATTTATTTAACGTTTTTACACAGTTAAATGTTTCAATAGATTTTAGAGTAATAAATGTTTTGATACAGGTTGCAATGCTCTAGATCAATGCTTTTCAATTGAATCGTTAGATCAACTAAATACTCTTTCTCATTTGGTTACATCAAATGTCACCATTGAACCAAGGGAAGATTTTTATTACACTTGCAGCGCTGAGAACACTTTTGGAACTGTTCAACAAACTTTCTATCCAATCACAAACTATTGTAATTATAATAATTTTCTTGTTATAAATTGCAAGTAAATTTAAGAAACTATTCAATATAAAATCCCTTGAATTAAACAGATTCACCATTAACGACAGTTAATTACAAGACATTTTACTACACAACGAATGGTTTTGCATTTAGAATAAGCTGCAAAGTTACTGGAAATCCAAAACCTGACATGTACTGGACTATGCAAAGTAATATTTCAAAATAAATCATTTTCCGTCTCAAAAACTCTGATTTACTTCATGCTTTCGTTTAGATTTTTGGTCACAGAGCAATGGCTCCGTCACACTCCTTCCGGATCAACCAGGAAAATATCAAGTGATAAATACACCAACTGGAATTCATGAATACGAGAGCACCCTTATAATTGAACCATATGAGAGTGATTTGGACCATGCAACATTTGCCTGTGTAGCTTCTAACGATTACGGGTTTTTTGCTAGCCAAACAGAAGCTGAAGTGGGACCAGACAATGTCGCACTACAAGTAACTGGTGGATCTAACCACATAGTTGGTGAATCTATAGAAGCCGTGTTTACTTACTCTGGTTTTCCACCTCCAAAACACAACATTAATCTTTTGGCTGACAATGACATTAGCTATCGAATAAATGAAAGCTACGATAATAAAACAGGAAATAACGAAGTAAAAATTACCTTTCAAGCAACAGCTGATAATCCACACGTACAAATTAAGTAAGTAACTGAACATTAAACAAGCAAGTAAACACATTCAAATAACATCACAATTTGAATGGGAAATTGGAGTTCAATTGAAGTTTGAATGAGCTTACATGTTGCTTTAAACAAGTAATCGATTGTTTTTGCCATATTCAGTTTAGTTAATACTGTTTTATTTATCCTTAGAGCTTCAGCGTTTTTCCCATACGTCCTATTTGCCAACCAACTATCAACTGATATTTTTATATCTGGTTAATTACTTGTACGAGATTTGTTAAATAGTACTTAAATTAAAATGATTTTGGCAAATTTACTGAGTGTTTTCTAATTGTAATCTATACCGTTGAAACTGGGGCATTGCCCTAGTCTGGGCTCTCTTGGAGTCTTCAAATACCAAGTATTTTAATAAAATTCTCAGAAGTTGCTGTAGCGTCAAAATAGTCTCAATAGAATTGCTCTAACTACTGTACAACAACAAAAAAACAGTTATGCTCCATACAGTGTTGGTTTTTAATTCAAAAGTAATTTGCCAGCTAAAACGTTTATATCATTATATAACGTTCGAGTTTATAGCTAAAAAACTATAATTTCATTAAAATTATTGCCTGGTTTTTGATGTTAATAATTGATCTCGTTTTTATTTTAACCATCATGTATGGCTGTCAAAAATTAAAACTGAAGGCTTAACAAATTTATTGGTTTTGTTTGATCAGATTAATTAATCCGTTAGTAGATGAATCGTGAGTGGATACTTCACCCTTGCCAGCCAATTCAGGTTGGATAACTTTTGCCAACTGTTTACCCAACTCAACTCTTTAAAAACATTTTTTGAACTTGTAAGTTGCTTAGTTATTTTATAATTAGTTAAAAGTATACTTTACCCCCATTGATCGAATGAGTTGATGTCCCAGATAATGCCTTGAACAAAAATCTTGTGCTCGTACAAAGCTTAATAAATTTCAAAAAATTAAAATATATAAAATGAATGCAAAGATTAGTTAATACCAAACATATGGCATTCGATCATTTCTTTAGATGTAAAAATCAAAGTTTTACATACCAATCAGAGCTCCCAGACTGAATGGGCTTATTCTTGAAAGCAGAATTGAGTTAGTTGGTCGATTTCCTTCAAAAACCTTTAACAAATAAAAAGGATTCCATAACTATTCTGATCAAATATCGAATCTAAA